>JACEFZ010002890.1:0-195000 GCA_014155875.1 Cepaea nemoralis
GTCAGTTTGTCCTACTCCATCCTATTTGTTATGGCAGTTTGTCCTACTCCATCCTTATTGTTATGGCAGTTTGTCCTACTCCATCCTTATTTGTTATATGCAGTTTGTCCACTCCATCCTTATTTGTTATGCAGTTTGTCCTACTCATCTTATTGTGTATAGCAGTTTGTCCTACTCCATCCTTATTTGTAATAGCAGTTTGTCTACTCCATCTTTATTTGCAATATGGCAGTTTGTCCTATTCCATCCTTATCTGTTATGGCAGTTTGCTACTCCATCCTTATTTGTTATAGCAGTTTGTCTTACTCCATCCTTATTTGTTATAGCAGTGTTTGTCAACTCCATCCTTATCTGTTATGGCAGTTTGTCCTACTCCATCCTTATTTGTTATGCAGTGTGTCCTACTCCATCCTTATCTGTTCTGGCAGTTTGTCCTACTCCATCCTTATTTGTTATAGCAGTTGTCCTACTCCATCCTTATTTGTTATGGCAGTTTGTCCTAGCTCCATTCCGTATTTGTTATAGCAGTTGTTGTCCTAACTTCCAATGCCTTATTTGTTATGTGGCAGTTTGTAGTTGGGCATACTCATCCTTATTTGTTATGAGCAGTTTGTCCTACTCCATCCTTATTGTTATAGCAGTTTGTCATAGCTCCATCCTTATTTGTTATAGGCATTTGTCAATATCTCCATCCTTAGTACTGTTATGGCAGTTCCCCTCCTTATTTGTTTAGGCAGTTTGTCCTAAATCCATGCCTTATTTGTTATGGCAGTTTGTCCTACTCCATCCTTTTTTGTTATGGCCGTTTGTCCTACTCCATCCTTATTTGTTATGGCAGTTTTGTCCTACTTCCATCCTTATTTGTTATTAGCAAGTTTGTACCAACTCCATCCTTATCTGTTATGGCAGTTTGTCCTACTCCATCCTTATTTGTTTATGAGCAGTTTGTCCTACTCCATCCTTATTTGTTATAGCAATTGTCCTACTCCATCCTTATTTGTAATAGCAGTGATTCCTACACCATCCTTATTGTTATGACAGTTTGTGTTGGTCCTACTCCATCCTTATTTGTTATGGCAGGTTGTGTGGTCCTATCCATCCTTATTTGTTATGGCAGTTTGTCCTACTCCATCCTTATTTGTTATGGACAGTTTTTGTCCTACTCCATCCATATTTGTTATGGCAGTTTGTCCCTTACCCCCATCTTATGTGTTATAGGCAGTTTGTCCCTACTCATCCTTATTTGTAATAGCAGTTTTGTCCTACTCCATCTTATTTGTTATGGCAGTTTGTCCTACTCCATCCTTATGTGTTAGGCAGTTGTCCTACTCCATCCTTATTTGTTATAGCAGTTTGTCCTACTCCATCCTTATTTGCTATGGCAGTTTGTGTTTGGTCCTACTCCATCCTTATTTGTTATAGCAGTTTGTGTGGTCCTACTCCATCCTTATTGTTATAGCAGTTTGTGTTGGTCCTAGTCCATCCTTATTTGTTATAGCAATTTGTCCTACTCCATCCTGATTTGTTATGGCAGTTTTGTCCTACTCCATCCTTATTTTTTATGGCAGTTTGTCCTACTCCATCCTTGTTTGTGTTGGTCCTACTCCATGCTTATTTGTTAAAGCAGTTCGTCCTACTCCATCCTTATTTATTATAGCAGTTTGTGTTTGTCCTACTCCATCCTTATTTGTTATAGCAGTTTGTGTTTGTCCTACTCCATCCTTATTTGTTATAGCAGTTTGTGTTTGTCCTATTCCATCCTTATTTGTTATGGCAGTTTGTGTTGGTCCTACCCCATCCTTATTTGTTATGGCAGTTTGTCCAACTCCATTCTTATTTGTTATGGCAGTTTGTGTTGGTCATACTCCATCCTTATTTGTTATGGCAGTTTGTCCTACTCCATCCTTATTTGTTATAGCAGTTTGTCCTAGTCCATCCTTATTTGTTATGGCAGTTTGTCCTACTCCATCCTTATTTGTTATGGCAGTTTGTGTTGGTCCTACTCCATCCTTATTTGTTATGGCAGTTTGTCCTACTCCATCCTTTTTGTTATGGCAGTTTGTCCTACTCCATCTTATTTGTTATGGCAGTTTGTCCTACTCCATCTTATTTGTTATAGCAGTTTGTCCAACTCCATCCTTATCTGTTATGGCAGTTTTGTACTACTCCATCCTTATTTGTTCTTTATGGCAGTTTGTTGTCCTACTCCATCCTTATTTGTTATGGCAGTTGTTGTCCCTCTCCATCCTTATTTGTAATAGCAGTTGCCTACTCCATCCTTATTTGTTATAGCAGTTTGTCCTACTCATCCTTATTTGTTTTATGGCAGTTTGTAATAATCCATCCTATTTGTTATGGCAGTTTGTCCTACTCCATCCTTATTTGTTATAGCAGTGTGGTCTACTCCATCCTTATTTGTTATGGTTTGCCACTCCAGTTTGTTATAGCAGTTTGTCCTACTCCATCCTTATTTGTTATGGCAGTTGTTTGTCCTACTCCATCCTTATTTGTTATGGCAGTTTGTCCTACTCCATCCTTATTTGTTATGGCAGTTTGTGTTGGTCATACTCCATCCTTATTTGTTATGGCAGTTTGTCCTACTCCATCCTTATTTGTTATGGCAGTTTGTGTTGGTCCTACTCCATCCTTATTTGTTATAGCAGTTTGTGTTGGTCCTACTCCATCCTTATTTGTTATAGCAGTTTGTGTTGGTCCTAGTCCATCCTTATTTGTTATAGCAATTTGTCCTACTCCATCCTGATTTGTTATGGCAGTTTGTCCTACTCCATCCTTATTTTTTATGGCAGTTTGTCCTACTCCATCCTTGTTTGTGTTGGTCCTACTCCATGCTTATTTGTTAAAGCAGTTCGTCCTACTCCATCCTTATTTATTATAGCAGTTTGTGTTTGTCCTACTCCATCCTTATTTGTTATAGCAGTTTGTGTTTGTCCTACTCCATCCTTATTTGTTATAGCAGTTTGTGTTTGTCCTATTCCATCCTTATTTGTTATGGCAGTTTGTGTTGGTCCTACCCCATCCTTATTTGTTATAGCAGTTTGTCCTACTCCATCCTTATTTGTTATGGCAGTTTGTCCTACTCCATCCTTATTTGTAATAGCAGTGATTCCTACACCATCCTTATTTGTTATGACAGTTTGTGTTGGTCCTACTCCATCCTTATTTGTTATGGCAGTTTGTGTTGGTCCTACTCCATCCTTATTTGTTATGGCAGTTTGTCCTACTCCATCCTTATTTGTTATGACAGTTTGTCCTACTCCATCCATATTTGTTATGGCAGTTTGTCCTACCCCATCTTTATGTGTTATAGCAGTTTGTCCTACTCCATCCTTATTTGTAATAGCAATTTGTCCTACTCCATCCTTATTTGTTATTGCAGTTTGTCCTACTCCATCCTTATGTGTTATAGCAGTTTGTCCTACTCCATCCTTATTTGTTATAGCAGTTTGTCCTACTCCATCCTTATTTGCTATGGCAGTTTGTGTTGGTCCTACTCCATCCTTATTTGTTATGGCAGTTTGTATTGGTCCTACTCATTCCTTATTTGTTACGGCAGTTTGTCCTACTCCATCTTTATTTGTTATGGCAGTTTGTGTTGGTCATACTCCATCCTTATTTGTTATGGCAGTTTGTCCTACTCCATCCTTATTTGTTATGGCAGTTTGTGTTGGTCCTACTCCATCCTTATTTGTTATGGCAGTTTGTGTTTGTCCTACTCCATCCTTATTTGTTATGGCAGTTTGTGTTGGTCCTACTCCATCCTTATTTGTTATAGCAGTTTGTCCTAGTCCATCCTTATTTGTTATGGCAGTTTGTCCTACTCCATCCTTATTTGTTATGGCAGTTTGTGTTGGTCCTACTCCATCCTTATTTGTTATGGCAGTTTGTCCTACTCCATCCTTTTTTGTTATGGCAGTTTGTCCTACTCCATCCTTATTTGTTATGGCAGTTTGTCCTACTCCATCCTTATTTGTTATAGCAGTTTGTCCAACTCCATCCTTATCTGTTATGGCAGTTTGTCCTACTCCATCCTTATTTGTTATAGCAGTTTGTCCTACTCCATCCTTATTTGTTATAGCAGTTTGTCCTACTCCATCCTTATTTGTAATAGCAGTGATTCCTACACCATCCTTATTTGTTATGACAGTTTGTGTTGGTCCTACTCCATCTTTATTTGTTATGGCAGTTTGTGTTGGTCCTACTCCATCCTTATTTGTTATGGCAGTTTGTCCTACTCCATCCTTATTTGTTATGACAGTTTGTCCTACTCCATCCATATTTGTTATGGCAGTTTGTCCTACCCCATCTTTATGTGTTATAGCAGTTTGTCCTACTCCATCCTTATTTGTAATAGCAGTTTGTCCTACTCCATCCTTATTTGTTATGGCAGTTTGTCCTACTCCATCCTTATGTGTTATAGCAGTTTGTCCTACTCCATCCTTATTTGTTATAGCAGTTTGTCCTACTCCATCCTTATTTGCTATGGCAGTTTGTGTTGGTCCTACTCCATCCTTATTTGTTATGGCAGTTTGTATTGGTCCTACTCCATCCTTATTTGTTATGGCAGTTTGTCCTACTCCATCTTTATTTGTTATGGCAGTTTGTGTTGGTCATACTCCATCCTTATTTGTTATGGCAGTTTGTCCTACTCCATCCTTATTTGTTATAGCAGTTTGTCCTAGTCCATCCTTATTTGTTATGGCAGTTTGTCCTACTCCATCCTTATTTGTTATGGCAGTTTGTGTTGGTCCTACTCCATCCTTATTTGTTATGGCAGTTTGTCCTACTCCATCCTTTTTTGTTATGGCAGTTTGTCCTACTCCATCCTTATTTGTTATGGCAGTTTGTCCTACTCCATCCTTATTTGTTATAGCAGTTTGTCCAACTCCATCCTTATCTGTTATGGCAGTTTGTCCTACTCCATCCTTATTTGTTATAGCAGTTTGTCCTACTCCATCCTTATTTGTTATAGCAGTTTGTCCTACTCCATCCTTATTTGTAATAGCAGTGATTCCTACACCATCCTTATTTGTTATGACAGTTTGTGTTGGTCCTACTCCATCCTTATTTGTTATGGCAGTTTGTGTTGGTCCTACTCCATCCTTATTTGTTATGGCAGTTTGTCCTACTCCATCCTTATTTGTTATGACAGTTTGTCCTACTCCATCCATATTTGTTATGGCAGTTTGTCCTACCCCATCTTTATGTGTTATAGCAGTTTGTCCTACTCCATCCTTATTTGTAATAGCAGTTTGTCCTACTCCATCCTTATTTGTTATGGCAGTTTGTCCTACTCCATCCTTATGTGTTATAGCAGTTTGTCCTACTCCATCCTTATTTGTTATAGCAGTTTGTCCTACTCCATCCTTATTTGCTATGGCAGTTTGTGTTGGTCCTACTCCATCCTTATTTGTTATAGCAGTTTGTGTTGGTCCTACTCCATCCTTATTTGTTATAGCAGTTTGTGTTGGTCCTAGTCCATCCTTATTTGTTATAGCAGTTTGTCCTACTCCATCCTTATTTGTTATGGCAGTTTGTCCTACTCCATCCTTATTTTTTATGGCAGTTTGTCCTACTCCATCCTTGTTTGTGTTGGTCCTACTCCATGCTTATTTGTTATAGCAGTTCGTCCTACTCCATCCTTATTTATTATAGCAGTTTGTGTTTGTCCTACTCCATCCTTATTTGTTATAGCAGTTTGTGTTTGTCCTACTCCATCCTTATTTGTTATAGCAGTTTGTGTTTGTCCTATTCCATCCTTATTTGTTATGGCAGTTTGTGTTGGTCCTACCCCATCCTTATTTGTTATAGCAGTTTGTCCTACTCCATCCTTATTTGTTATGGCAGTTTCTCCTACTCCATCCTTATTTGTAATAGCAGTGATTCCTACACCATCCTTATTTGTTATGACAGTTTGTGTTGGTCCTACTCCATCCTTATTTGTTATGGCAGTTTGTGTTGGTCCTACTCCATCCTTATTTGTTATGGCAGTTTGTCCTACTCCATCCTTATTTGTTATGACAGTTTGTCCTACTCCATCCATATTTGTTATGGCAGTTTGTCCTACGCCATCTTTATGTGTTATAGCAGTTTGTCCTACTCCATCCTTATTTGTAATAGCAATTTGTCCTACTCCATCCTTATTTGTTATGGCAGTTTGTCCTACTCCATCCTTATGTGTTATAGCAGTTTGTCCTACTCCATCCTTATTTGTTATAGCAGTTTGTCCTACTCCATCCTTATTTGCTATGGCAGTTTGTGTTGGTCCTACTCCATCCTTATTTGTTATGGCAGTTTGTATTGGTCCTACTCAATCCTTATTTGTTACGGCAGTTTGTCCTACTCCATCTTTATTTGTTATGGCAGTTTGTGTTGGTCATACTCCATCCTTATTTGTTATGGCAGTTTGTCCTACTCCATCCTTATTTGTTATGGCAGTTTGTGTTTGTCCTACTCCATCCTTATTTGTTATGGCAGTTTGTGTTGGTCCTACTCCATCCTTATTTGTTATAGCAGTTTGTCCTAGTCCATCCTTATTTGTTATGGCAGTTTGTCCTACTCCATCCTTATTTGTTATGGCAGTTTGTGTTGGTCCTACTCCATCCTTATTTGTTATGGCAGTTTGTCCTACTCCATCCTTTTTTGTTATGGCAGTTTGTCCTACTCCATCCTTATTTGTTATGGCAGTTTGTCCTACTCCATCCTTATTTGTTATAGCAGTTTGTCCTACTCCATCTTTATTTGTTATGGCAGTTTGTCCTACTCCATCCTTATTTGTTATGGCAGTTTGTCCTACTCCATCCTTATTTGTAATAGCAGTTTGTCCTACTCCATCCTTATTTGTAATATGAGTTTGTCCTACTCCATCCTTATCTGTTATGGCAGTTTGTCCTACTCCATCCTTATCTGTTATGGCAGTTTGTCCTACTTCATCCTTATTTGTTATGGCAGTTTGTCCTACTCCATCCTTATTTGTAATAGCAGTTTGTCCTACTCCATCCTTATTTGTAATATGAGTTTGTCCTACTCCATCCTTATCTGTTATGGCAGTTTGTCCTACTCCATCCTTATTTGTAATAGCAGTTTGTCCTACTCCATCTTTATTTGCAATATGAGTTTGTCCTATTCCATCCTTATCTGTTATGGCAGTTTGCCCTACTCCATCCTTATTTGTTATAGCAGTTTGTCTTACTCCATCCTTATTTGTTATAGCAGTTTGTCCAACTCCATCCTTATCTGTTATGGCAGTTTGTCCTACTCCATCCTTATTTGTTATAGCAGTGTGTCCTACTCCATCCTTATCTGTTATGGCAGTTTGTCCTACTCCATCCTTATTTGTTATAGCAGTTTGTCCTACTCCATCCTTATCTGTTATGGCAGTTTGTCCTACTCCATTCTTATTTGTTATAGCAGTTTGTCCAACTCCATTCTTATTTGTTATGGCAGTTTGTGTTGGTCATACTCCATCCTTATTTGTTATGGCAGTTTGTCCTACTCCATCCTTATTTGTTATAGCAGTTTGTCCTAGTCCATCCTTATTTGTTATGGCAGTTTGTCCTACTCCATCCTTATTTGTTATGGCAGTTTGTGTTGGTCCTACTCCATCCTTATTTGTTATGGCAGTTTGTCCTACTCCATCCTTTTTTGTTATGGCAGTTTGTCCTACTCCATCCTTATTTGTTATGGCAGTTTGTCCTACTCCATCCTTATTTGTTATAGCAGTTTGTCCAACTCCATCCTTATCTGTTATGGCAGTTTGTCCTACTCCATCCTTATTTGTTATAGCAGTTTGTCCTACTCCATCCTTATTTGTTATAGCAGTTTGTCCTACTCCATCCTTATTTGTAATAGCAGTGATTCCTACACCATCCTTATTTGTTATGACAGTTTGTGTTGGTCCTACTCCATCCTTATTTGTTATGGCAGTTTGTGTTGGTCCTACTCCATCCTTATTTGTTATGGCAGTTTGTCCTACTCCATCCTTATTTGTTATGACAGTTTGTCCTACTCCATCCATATTTGTTATGGCAGTTTGTCCTACCCCATCTTTATGTGTTATAGCAGTTTGTCCTACTCCATCCTTATTTGTAATAGCAGTTTGTCCTACTCCATCCTTATTTGTTATGGCAGTTTGTCCTACTCCATCCTTATGTGTTATAGCAGTTTGTCCTACTCCATCCTTATTTGTTATAGCAGTTTGTCCTACTCCATCCTTATTTGCTATGGCAGTTTGTGTTGGTCCTACTCCATCCTTATTTGTTATAGCAGTTTGTGTTGGTCCTACTCCATCCTTATTTGTTATAGCAGTTTGTGTTGGTCCTAGTCCATCCTTATTTGTTATAGCAGTTTGTCCTACTCCATCCTTATTTGTTATGGCAGTTTGTCCTACTCCATCCTTATTTTTTATGGCAGTTTGTCCTACTCCATCCTTGTTTGTGTTGGTCCTACTCCATGCTTATTTGTTATAGCAGTTCGTCCTACTCCATCCTTATTTATTATAGCAGTTTGTGTTTGTCCTACTCCATCCTTATTTGTTATAGCAGTTTGTGTTTGTCCTACTCCATCCTTATTTGTTATAGCAGTTTGTGTTTGTCCTATTCCATCCTTATTTGTTATGGCAGTTTGTGTTGGTCCTACCCCATCCTTATTTGTTATAGCAGTTTGTCCTACTCCATCCTTATTTGTTATGGCAGTTTGTCCTACTCCATCCTTATTTGTAATAGCAGTGATTCCTACACCATCCTTATTTGTTATGACAGTTTGTGTTGGTCCTACTCCATCCTTATTTGTTATGGCAGTTTGTGTTGGTCCTACTCCATCCTTATTTGTTATGGCAGTTTGTCCTACTCCATCCTTATTTGTTATGACAGTTTGTCCTACTCCATCCATATTTGTTATGGCAGTTTGTCCTACGCCATCTTTATGTGTTATAGCAGTTTGTCCTACTCCATCCTTATTTGTAATAGCAATTTGTCCTACTCCATCCTTATTTGTTATGGCAGTTTGTCCTACTCCATCCTTATGTGTTATAGCAGTTTGTCCTACTCCATCCTTATTTGTTATAGCAGTTTGTCCTACTCCATCCTTATTTGCTATGGCAGTTTGTGTTGGTCCTACTCCATCCTTATTTGTTATGGCAGTTTGTATTGGTCCTACTCAATCCTTATTTGTTACGGCAGTTTGTCCTACTCCATCTTTATTTGTTATGGCAGTTTGTGTTGGTCATACTCCATCCTTATTTGTTATGGCAGTTTGTCCTACTCCATCCTTATTTGTTATGGCAGTTTGTGTTTGTCCTACTCCATCCTTATTTGTTATGGCAGTTTGTGTTGGTCCTACTCCATCCTTATTTGTTATAGCAGTTTGTCCTAGTCCATCCTTATTTGTTATGGCAGTTTGTCCTACTCCATCCTTATTTGTTATGGCAGTTTGTGTTGGTCCTACTCCATCCTTATTTGTTATGGCAGTTTGTCCTACTCCATCCTTTTTTGTTATGGCAGTTTGTCCTACTCCATCCTTATTTGTTATGGCAGTTTGTCCTACTCCATCCTTATTTGTTATAGCAGTTTGTCCTACTCCATCTTTATTTGTTATGGCAGTTTGTCCTACTCCATCCTTATTTGTTATGGCAGTTTGTCCTACTCCATCCTTATTTGTAATAGCAGTTTGTCCTACTCCATCCTTATTTGTAATATGAGTTTGTCCTACTCCATCCTTATCTGTTATGGCAGTTTGTCCTACTCCATCCTTATCTGTTATGGCAGTTTGTCCTACTTCATCCTTATTTGTTATGGCAGTTTGTCCTACTCCATCCTTATTTGTAATAGCAGTTTGTCCTACTCCATCCTTATTTGTAATATGAGTTTGTCCTACTCCATCCTTATCTGTTATGGCAGTTTGTCCTACTCCATCCTTATTTGTAATAGCAGTTTGTCCTACTCCATCTTTATTTGCAATATGAGTTTGTCCTATTCCATCCTTATCTGTTATGGCAGTTTGCCCTACTCCATCCTTATTTGTTATAGCAGTTTGTCTTACTCCATCCTTATTTGTTATAGCAGTTTGTCCAACTCCATCCTTATCTGTTATGGCAGTTTGTCCTACTCCATCCTTATTTGTTATAGCAGTTTGTCCTACTCCATCCTTATCTGTTTATGGCAGTTTGTCCTACTCCCATCCTTATTTGTTATAGCAGTTTGTCCTACTCCATCCTTATCTGTTATGGCAGTTTGTCCTACTCCATTCTTATTTGTTATAGCAGTTTGTCCAACTCCATTCTTATTTGTTATGGCAGTTTGTGTTGGTCATACTCCATCCTTATTTGTTATGGCAGTTTGTCCTACTCCATCCTTATTGTTATAGCAGTTTGTCCTAGTCCATCCTTATTTGTTATGGCAGTTTGTCCTACTCCATCCTTATTCTGTTATGGCAGTTTGTGTTGGTCCTACTCCATCCTTATTTGTTATGGCAGTTTGTCCTACTCCATCCTTTTTTGTTATAGGCAGTTTGTCCTACTCCATCCTTATTTGTTATGGCAGTTTGTCCTACTCCATCCTTTCTGTTATGGCAGTTTGTCCAATCTCCATCCTTATCTGTTATGGCAGTTGTGTCCTACTCCATCCCTGTTTGTTATAGCAGTTTGTCCTACTCCATCCTTATTTGTTATAGCAGTTTGTCCACTCCATCCTTATTTGTAATAGGCAGTTTGTGTTGGCTACTCCATCCTTATCTGTTATGGCATGTTGTCCATACTCCATCCTTATATGTTATGGCAGTTGTCCTACTCCATCTTATTTGTTATAGCAGTTTGTCCTACTCCATCCTTATTCTGTTATGGCAGTTTGTGCCAACTCCATCCTTATCTGTTATGGCAGTTTGTCCTA
Source organism: Cepaea nemoralis (assembly GCA_014155875.1). Taxonomy (NCBI): domain Eukaryota; kingdom Metazoa; phylum Mollusca; class Gastropoda; order Stylommatophora; family Helicidae; genus Cepaea; species Cepaea nemoralis. The sequence continues at coordinate 10,902 of JACEFZ010002890.1, forward strand.
CTCCACCCTGTTTTGTTATAGCAGTTTGTCCTACTCCATCATTATTTGTTAATAGCAGTTTGTCCTACTCCAATCCTTATTCTGTTGATGGCAGTTTTTCCAACTCCATCCTTATCTGTTATGGCAGTTTGTCCTACTCCACCTGTTTGTTATAGCAGGTTTGTCCTACTCCATCCTTATTTGTTATAGCAGTTTGTCCAACTCCATCCTTATTTGTTATGGCAGTTTGTGTTGGTCCTACTCCATCCTTATCTGTTATGGCAGTTTGTCCTACTCCATCCTTATTTGTTATAGCAGTTTGTCCTACTCCATCCTTTTCTGTTATGGCAGTTTTTCCAACTCCATCCTTATCTGTTATGGCAGTTTGTCCTACTCCACCCTGTTTGTTATAGCAGTTTGTCCTACTCCATCCTTATTTGTTATAGCAGTTTGTCCAACTCCATCCTTATTTGTTATGGCAGTTTGTGTTGGTCCTACTCCATCCTTATTTGTTATGGCAGTTTGTCCTACTCCATCCTTATTTGTTATGGCAGTTTGTGTTGGTCCTACTCCATCCTTATTTGTTATAGCAGTTTGTGTTGGTCCTACTCCATCCTTATTTGTTATAGCAGTTTGTGTTGGTCCTAGTCCATCCTTATTTGTTATAGCAGTTTGTCCTACTCCATCCTGATTTGTTATGGCAGTTTGTCCTACTCCATCCTTATTTTTTATGGCAGTTTGTCCTACTCCATCCTTGTTTGTGTTGGTCCTACTCCATGCTTATTTGTTAAAGCAGTTCGTCCTACTACATCCTTATTTATTATAGCAGTTTGTGTTTGTCCTACTCCATCCTTATTTGTTATAGCAGTTTGTGTTTGTCCTACTCCATCCTTATTTGTTATAGCAGTTTGTGTTTGTCCTATTCCATCCTTATTTGTTATGGCAGTTTGTGTTTGTCCTTCTCCATCCTTATTTGTTATAGCTGTTTGTCCTACTCCATCCTTATTTGTTATGGCAGTTTGTCCTACTCCATCCTTATTTGTAATAGCAGTGATTCCTACACCATCCTTATTTGTTATGACAGTTTGTGTTGGTCCTACTCCATCCTTATTGTTATGGCAGTTTGTGTTGGTCCTACTCCATCCTTATTTGTTATGGCAGTTTGTCCTACTCCATCCTTATTTGTTATGACAGTTTGTCCTACTCCATCCATATTTGTTATGGCAGTTTGTCCTACCCCATCTTTATGTGTTATAGCAGTTTGTCCTACTCCATCCTTATTTGTAATAGCAATTTGTCCTACTCCATCCTTATTTGTTATGGCAGTTTGTCCTACTCCATCTTATGTGTTATAGCAGTTTGTCCTACTCCATCCTTATTTGTTATAGCAGTTTGTCCTACTCCATCCTTATTTGCTATGGCAGTTTGTGTTGGTCCTACTCCATCCTTATTTGTTATGGCAGTTTGTATTGGTCCTACTCAATCCTTATTTGTTACGGCAGTTTGTCCTACTCCATCTTTATTTGTTATGGCAGTTTGTGTTGGTCATACTCCATCCTTATTTGTTATGGCAGTTTGTCCTACTCCATCCTTATTTGTTATGGCAGTTTGTGTTTGTCCTACTCCATCCTTATTTGTTATGGCAGTTTGTGTTGGTCCTACTCCATCCTTATTTGTTATAGCAGTTTGTCCTAGTCCATCCTTATTTGTTATGGCAGTTTGTCCTACTCCATCCTTATTTGTTATGGCAGTTGTGTTGGTCCTACTCCATCCTTATTTGTTATGGCAGTTTGTCCTACTCCATCCTTTTTTGTTATGGCAGTTTGTCCTACTCCATCCTTATTTGTTATGGCAGTTTGTCCTACTCCATCCTTATTTGTTATAGCAGTTTGTCCTACTCCATCTTTATTTGTTATGGCAGTTTGTCCTACTCCATCTTTATTTGCAATATGAGTTTATCCTATTCCATCCTTATCTGTTATGGCAGTTTGCCCTACTCCATCCTTATTTGTTATAGGCAGTTTGTCTTACTCCATCCTTATTTGTTATAGCAGTTTGTCCTAACTTCCATCCTTATCTGTTATGGCAGTTTGTCCTACTCCATTCCTTATTTGTTATAGGCAGTTTGTCCAACTCCATTCCTTATTTGTTATGGCAGTTGTGTTGGTCCTACTCCATCCTTATTTGTATATGCAGTTTGTCCTACTCCATCCTTATCTGTTATGGCAGTTTGTCCTACTCCATCCTTATTTGTTATAGCAGTTTGTCCTACTCCATCCTTTTCTGTTATGGCAGTTTTTCCAACTCCTGTCTCTTATACACATCTGTTATGGCAGTTTGTCCTACTCCATCCTTATTTGTTATAGCAGTTTGTCCTACTCCATCCTTTATTGTTATAGCAGTTTGTCCTACTCCATCCTTATTGTTAATAGCAGTTTGTCCCACTCCATCCTTATTTGTAATAGCAGTTTGTCCTACTCCATCCTTATTTGTTATAGCAGTTTGTCCTACTCCATCCTTATTTGTTATGGCAGTTTGTCCTACTCCATCCTTATTTGTTATGGCAGTTTGTCCTACTCCATCCTTATTTGTTATGGCAGTTTGTCCTACTCCATCCTTATTTGTTATGGCAGTTTGTCCTACTCCATCCTTATTTGTTATGCAGTTTGTCCTACTCCATCCTTTTGTTATGCAGTTTGTCCTACTCCATCCTTATTTGTTATGGCAGTTTGTCCTACTCCATCCTTTGTTTATGGCAGTTTGTCCTACTCCATCCTTATTTGTTATGGCAGTTTGTGTTGGTCCTACCATCCTTATTTGTTATGGCAGTTGTTTGTCCTACTCCATCCTTATTTGTTATGGCAGTTTGTCCTACTCCATCCTTATTTGTTAGCAGGTTTGTCCTACTCCATCCTTATTTGTTTATGGCAGTTTGTCCTACTCCATCCTTATTTGTTATGGCATTTGTTTGTCCTACTCCATCCTTATTTGTTATGGCAGTTGTGTTGTCCTACTCCATCCTTATTGTTATAGCAGTTTGTCCTACTCCATCCTTATTTGTTATGGCAGTTTGTCCTACTCCATCCTTATTTGTTATGGCAGTTTGTGTTGTCCTACTCCATCCTTATTTGTTATAGCAGTTTGTCCTACTCCATCCTTATTTGTTATGGCAGTTTGTTTGGTCCTACTCCATCCTTATTTGTTATGGCAGTTTGTCCTACTCCATCTTATTTGTTATGGCAGTTTGTCCTACTCCATCTTATTTGTTATGCAGTTTGTCCTACTCCATCCTTTTTGTTATGGCAGTTTGTCCTACTCCATCCTTATTTGTTATAGCAGTTTGTCCTACTCCATCCTTATTTGTTATAGCAGTTTGTCCTACTCCATCCTTATTTGTTATAGCAGTTTGTCCTACTCCATCCTTTTTGTTATGGCAGTTTGTCCTACTCCATCCTTATTTGTTATAGCAGTTTGTCCTACTCCATCCTTATTGTTATAGCAGTTTGTCCTACTCCATCCTTATTTGTTATGCAGTTTGTCCTACTCCATCCTTATTTGTTATGGCAGTTTGTGTTGGTCCTACTCCATCCTTATTTGTTATGCAGTTTGTCCTACTCCATCCTTATTTGTTATGGCAGTTTGTCCTACTCCATCCTTATTTGTTATGGCAGTTTGTCCTACTCCATCCTTATTTGTTATGGCAGTTTGTCCTACTCCATCCTTATTTGTTATGGCAGTTTGTCCTACTCCATCTATTTTGTTATAGCAGTTTGTCCTACTCCATCCTTATTTGTTATGCAGTTTGTCCTACTCCATCCCTATTTGTTATGGCAGTTTTTCCTACTCCATCCTTATTTGTTATGCAGTTTGTCCTACTCCATCCTTATTTGTTATGGCAGTTTGTCCTACTCCATCCTTATTTGTTATAGCAGTTTGTCCTACTCCATCCTTATTTGTTATGGCAGTTTGTGTTGGTCCTACTCCATCCTTATTTGTTATGCAGTTTGTCCTACTCCATCCTTATTTGTTATGGCAGTGTGTTGTCCTACTCCATCCTTATTTGTTATGGCAGTTTGTCCTACTCCATCCTTATTTGTTATAGCAGTTTGTCCTACTCCATCCTTATTTGTTATGGCAGTTTGTCCTACTCCATCCTTATTTGTTATGGCAGTTTGTCCTACTCCATCCTTATTTGTTATAGCAGTTTGTCCTACTCCATCCTTTTTGTATATGGCAGTTTGTCCTACTCCATCCTCTATCTGTTATGGCAGTTTGTCCTACTCCATCCTTATCTTTATAGCAGTGTGTCCTACTCATCCTTTATTTGTATGGCAGTTATGTCCTAGCTCCATCCTTATTTGTATAGGGCAGTTTGTCCTACTCCATCCTTTATTTGTATATGCAGTTTCGTCCTACTCCATCCTTATCTGTAATGATGGCAGTTTGTCCTACTCCATCCTTATTGTATAGGCAGTTTGTCCTACTCCATCCTTATATGTTCATAGCCAGTTGTCCTAATCCATCCTTATCTGTTATGGCAGTTTGTCCCTACTCCATCCTTATCTTTGAATAGCAGTTTGTCCTGACTCCCATCCTATTTGTAATTATGCAGTTTGTCCTACTCTCCTCCTTATCTGTTATGGCAGTTTGTCCTACTCCATCCTTATTTGTGTATAGCAGTTTGTCCTACTCCATCCTTTATGCTGTTATGGCAGTTTGTACTACTCCATTCTTATTTGTTATAGCAGTTTGTCCTACTCCATCCTTATTTGTTATGGCAGTTTGTTTCCTACTCCATCCTTATTTGTTATGCAGTTTGTCCTACTCCATCCTTATTTGTTATGGCAGTTTGTCCTACTCCATCCTTATTTGTTATAGCAGTTTGTCCTACTCCATCCTTTTTGTTATGGCAGTTTTCCTACTCCATCCTTATTTGTTATGGCAGTTTGTCCTACTCCATCCCTATTTGTTATAGCAGTTTGTCCTACTCCATCCTTATTTGTTATAGCAGTTTGTCCTACTCCATCCTTATTTGTTATGGCAGTTTGTGTTGGTCCTACTCCATCCTTATTTGTTATGGCAGTTTGTCCTACTCCATCCTTATTTGTTATGGCAGTTTGTCCTACTCCATCCTTATTGTAATAGCAGTTTGTCCTACTCCATCCTTATTTGTTATAGGCAGTTTGTTTGGTCCTACTCCATCCTTATTTGTTAATGCAGTTTGTGTTGGTCCTACTCCATCCTTATTTGTTATGGCAGTTTGATCCTACACCATACCTTATTTGTTATGACAGTTTGTCCTACTCCATCCTATTTGTTATGGCAGTTTGTCCTAACCTCCTACTTATGTGTTATAGCAGTTTGTCCTACTCCATCCTTATTTGTAATAGCAGTTTGTCCTACTCCATCCTTATTTGTTATGGCAGTTTGTCCTACTCCATCCTTATGTGTTAATAGCAGTTTGTCCTACTCATCCTGTATTGTGTTATAGCAGTTTGTCCTACTCCATCCTTATTTGCTAGGCAGTTTGTGTTGTCCTACTCATCCTTATTTGTTATGCAGTTGTATTGTCCTACTCCATCCTTATTTTGTTATGGCAGTTGTGTCCTACTTCCATCTTTATTTGTTATGGCAGTTGTGTTGGTCATACTCATCCTTATTTGTTATGGAAGTTTGTCCTACTCCATCCTTATTTGGTATGGCAGTTTGTGTTGGTCCTACTCCATCCTTATTTGTTATAGCAGTTTGTGTTGGTCCTACTCCATCCTTATTTGTTATAGCAGTTTGTGTTGGTCCTAGTCCATCCTTATTTGCTATAGCAGTTTGTCCTACTCCATCCTGATTTGTTATGGCAGTTTGTCCTACTCCATCCTTATTTTTTATGGCAGTTTGTCCTACTCCATCCTTGTTTGTGTTGGTCCTACTCCATGCTTATTTGTTAAGCAGTTCGTCCTACTCCATCCTTATTTATTATAGCAGTTTGTGTTTGTCCTACTCCATCCTTATTTGTTATAGCAGTTTGTGTTTGTCCTACTCCATCCTTATTTGTTATAGCAGTTTGTGTTTGTCCTATTCCATCCTTATTTGTTATGGCAGTTTGTGTTGGTCCTACCCCATCCTTATTTGTTATAGCAGTTTGTCCTACTCCATCCTTATTTGTTATGGCAGTTTGTCCTACTCCATCCTTATTTGTAATAGCAGTGATTCCTACACCATCCTTATTTGTTATGACAGTTTGTGTTGGTCCTACTCCATCCTTATTTGTTATGGCAGTTTGTGTTGGTCCTACTCCATCCTTATTTGTTATGGCAGTTTGTCCTACTCCATCCTTATTTGTTATGACAGTTTGTCCTACTCCATCCATATTTGTTATGGCAGTTTGTCCTACCCCATCTTTATGTGTTATAGCAGTTTGTCCTACTCCATCCTTATTTGTAATAGCAGTTTGTCCTACTCCATCCGTATTTGTTATGGCAGTTTGTCCTACTCCATCCTTATGTGTTATAGCAGTTTGTCCTACTCCATCCTTATTTGTTATAGCAGTTTGTCCTACTCCATCCTTATTTGCTATGGCAGTTTGTGTTGGTCCTACTCCATCCTTATTTGTTATGGCAGTTTGTATTGGTCCTACTCAATCCTTATTTGTTATGGCAGTTTGTCCTACTCCATCTTTATTTGTTATGGCAGTTTGTGTTGGTCATACTCCATCCTTATTTGTTATGGCAGTTTGTCCTACTCCATCCTTATTTGTTATGGCAGTTTTGTGTTGGTCCGACTCCATCCTTATTGTTATGGCAGTTTGTCCTACTCCATCCTTTTTGTTATGGCAGTTTGTCCTACTTCCATTCTTATTTGTTATGGCAGTTTTGTCCTACTCCATCCTTATTTGTTATAGCAGTTTGTCCTACTCCATCTTTATTTGTTATGGCAGTTTGTCCGACTCCATCCTTATTTGTTATGGCAGTTTGTCCTACTCCATCCTTATTGGAATAGCAGTTTGTCCTACTCCATCCTTATTTGTAATATGATTTTGGCCTACTCCATCCTTATCTGTTATGGCAGTTTGTCCTACTCCATCCTTATCTGTTATGGCAGTTTGTCCTACTTCATCCTTATTTGTTATGGCAGTTTGTCCTACTCTCATCCTTATTTGTAATAGCAGTTTGTCCTACTCCATCCTTATTTGTAATATGAGTTTGTCCTACTCCATCCTTATCTGTTATGGCAGTTTGTCCTACTCCATCCTTATTTGTAATAGCAGTTTGTCCTACTCCATCTTTATTTGCAATATGAGTTTGTCCTACTCCATCCTTATCTGTTATGGCAGTTTGCCCTACTCCATCCTTATTTGTTATAGCAGTTTGTCTTACTCCATCCTTATTTGTTATAGCAGTTTGTCCAACTCCATCCTTATCTGTTATGGCAGTTTGTCCTACTCCATCCTTATTTGTTATAGCAGTTTGTCCTACTCCATCCTTATCTGTTATGGCAGTTTGTCCTACTCCATCCTTATTTGTTATAGCAGTTTGTCCTACTCCATCCTTATCTGTTATGGCAGTTTGTCCTACTCCATTCTTATTTGTTATAGCAGTTTGTCCAACTCCATTCTTATTTGTTATGGCAGTTTGTGTTGGTCCTACTCCATCCTTATTTGTTATGGCAGTTTGTCCTACTCCATCCTTATCTGTTATGGCAGTTTGTCCTACTCCATCCTTATTTGTTATAGCAGTTTGTCCTACTCCATCCTTTTCTGTTATGGCAGTTTTTCCAACTCCATCCTTATCTGTTATGGCAGTTTGTCCTACTCCACCCTGTTTGTTATAGCAGTTTGTCCTACTCCATCCTTATTTGTTATAGCAGTTTGTCCTACTCCATCCTTTTCTGTTATGGCAGTTTTTCCAACTCCATCCTTATCTGTTATGGCAGTTTGTCCTACTCCACCCTGTTTGTTATAGCAGTTTGTCCTACTCCATCCTTATTTGTTATAGCAGTTTGTCCAACTCCATCCTTATTTGTTATGGCAGTTTGTGTTGGTCCTACTCCATCCTTATCTGTTATGGCAGTTTGTCCTACTCCATCCTTATCTGTTATGGCAGTTTGTCCTACTCCATCCTTATTTGTTATAGCAGTTTGTCCTACTCCATCCTTTTCTGTTATGGCAGTTTTTCCAACTCCATCCTTATCTGTTATGGCAGTTTGTCCTACTCCACCCTGTTTGTTATAGCAGTTTGTCCTACTCCATCCTTATTTGTTATAGCAGTTTGTCCTATTCCATCCTTTTCTGTTATGGCAGTTTTTCCAACTCCATCCTTATCTGTTATGGCAGTTTGTCCTACTCCACCCTGTTTGTTATAGCAGTTTGTCCTACTCCATCCTTATTTGTTATAGCAGTTTGTCCAACTCCATCCTTATTTGTTATGGCAGTTTGTGTTGGTCCTACTCCATCCTTATCTGTTATGGCAGTTTGTCCTACTCCATCCTTATTTGTTATAGCAGTTTGTCCTACTCCATCCTTTTCTGTTATGGCAGTTTTTCCAACTCCATCCTTATCTGTTATGGCAGTTTGTCCTACTCCACCCTGTTTGTTATAGCAGTTTGTCCTACTCCATCCTTATTTGTTATAGCAGTTTGTCCAACTCCATCCTTATTTGTTATGGCAGTTTGTGTTGGTCCTACTCCATCCTTATTTCTTCTTCTTCTTCGTTCATCCGGAGTTTTTTTTTCGGATGTGATTGCGTTGTGCCTGTTTACAGGAGAGCTGCGTTCTTGCGCCGTTAGGCCGACATCCTTATTTGTTATGGCAGTTTGTCCTACTCCATCCTTTTTTGTTATGGCAGTTTGTCCTACTCCATCCTTATTTGTTATGGCAGTTTGTCCTACTCCATCCTTATTTGTTATAGCAGTTTGCCCTACTCCATCTTTATTTGTTATGGCAGTTTGTCCTACTCCATCATTATTTGTTATGGCAGTTTGTCCTACTCCATCCTTATTTGTAATAGCAGTTTGTCCTACTCCATCCTTATTTGTAATATGAGTTTGTCCTACTCCATCCTTATCTGTTATGGCAGTTTGTCCTACTCCATCCTTATCTGTTATGGCAGTTTGTCCTACTCCATCCTTATTTGTTATGGCAGTTTGTCCTACTCCATCCTTATTTGTAATAGCAGTTTGTCCTACTCCATCCTTATTTGTAATATGAGTTTGTCCTACTCCATCCTTATCTGTTATGGCAGTTTGTCCTACTCCATCCTTATTTGTAATAGCAGTTTGTCCTACTCCATCTTTATTTGCAATATGAGTTTGTCCTACTCCATCCTTATCTGTTTTGGCAGTTTGCCCTACTCATCCTTATTTGTTATAGCAGTTTGTCTTACTCCATCCTTATTTGTTATAGCAGTTTGTCCAACTCCATCCTTATCTGTTATGGCAGTTTGTCCTACTCAATCCTTATTTGTTATGGCAGTTTGTCCTACTCCATCTTTATTTGTTATGGCAGTTTGTGTTGGTCATACTCCATCCTTATTTGTTATGGCAGTTTGTCCTACTCCATCCTTATTTGTTATGGCAGTTTGTGTTGGTCCTACTCCATCCTTATTTGTTATGGCAGTTTGTGTTTGTCCTACTCCATCCTTATTTGTTATGGCAGTTTGTGTTGGTCCTACTCCATCCTTATTTGTTATAGCAGTTTGTCCTAGTCCATCCTTATTTGTTATGGCAGTTTGTCCTACTCCATCCTTATTTGTTATGGCAGTTTGTGTTGGTCCTACTCCATCCTTATTTGTTATGGCAGTTTGTCCTACTCCATCCTTTTTTGTTATGGCAGTTTGTCCTACTCCATCCTTATTTGTTATGGCAGTTTGTCCTACTCCATCCTTATTTGTTATAGCAGTTTGTCCTACTCCATCTTTATTTGTTATGGCAGTTTGTCCTACTCCATCCTTATTGTTTATGGCAGTTTGTCCTCCATCCTTATTTGTATTAGCAGTTTGTCCTACTCCATCCTTATTTGTAATATGAGTTTTGTCCTACTCCATCCTTATCTGTTATGGCAGTTTGTCCTACTCCATCCTTATCTGTTATGGCAGTTGTCCTACTCAGTCCTTATTTGTTATGGCAGTTTGTCCTACTCCATCCTTATTTGTAATAGCAGTTTGTCCTACTCCATCCTTATTTGTAATATGAGTTTGTCCTACTCCATCCTTACCTGTTATGGCAGTTTGTCCTACTCCATCCTTATTTGTAATAGCAGTTTGTCCTACTCCATCTTTATTTGCAATATGAGTTTGTCCTACTCCATCCTTATCTGTTTTGGCAGTTTGCCCTACTCCATCCTTATTTGTTATAGCAGTTTGTCTTACTCCATCCTTATTTGTTATAGCAGTTTGTCCAACTCCATCCTTATCTGTTATGGCAGTTTGTCCTACTCCATCCTTATTTGTTATAGCAGTTTGTCCTACTCCATCCTTATCTGTTATGGCAGTTTGTCCTACTCCATCCTTATTTGTTATAGCAGTTTGTCCTACTCCATCCTTATCTGTTATGGCAGTTTGTCCTACTCCATTCTTTTTTGTTATAGCAGTTTGTCCAACTCCATTCTTATTTGTTATGGCAGTTTGTGTTGGTCCTACTCCATCCTTATTTGTTATGGCAGTTGTCCTACTCCATCCTTATCTGTTATGGCAGTTTGTCCTACTCCATCCTTAGTTGTTATAGCAGTTTGTCCTACTCCATCCTTTTCTGTTATGGCAGTTTTTCCAACTCCATCCTTATCTGTTATGGCAGTTTGTCCTACTCCACCCTGTTTGTTATAGCAGTTTGTCCTACTCCATCCTTATTTGTTATAGCAGTTTGTCCTACTCCATCCTTTTCTGTTATGGCAGTTTTTCCAACTCCATCCTTATCTGTTATGGCAGTTGTCCTACTCCACCCTGTTTGTTATAGCAGTTGTCCTACTCCATCCTTATTGTTATAGCAGTTTGTCCAACTCCATCCTTATTTGTTATGGCAGTTTGGTGTTGGTCCTACTCCATCCTTATCTGTTATGGCAGTTTGTCCTACTCCATCCTTATCTGTTATGGCAGTTGTCCTACTCCATCCTTATTTGTTATAGTCAGTATGTCCTACTCCATCCTTTTCTGTTATGGCAGTTTTTCCAACTCCATCCTTATCTGTTATGGCAGTTTGTCCCTACTCCACCCTGTTTGTTATAGCAGTTTGTCCTACTCCATCCTTGTTTGTTATAGCAGTTTGTCCTACTCCATCCTTTTCTGTTATGGCAGTTTTTCCAACTCCATCCTTATCTGTTATGGCAGTTTGTCCTACTCCACCCTGTTTGTTATAGCAGTTTGTCCTACTCCATCCTTATTTGTTATAGCAGTTTGTCCAACTCCATCCTTATTTGTTATGGCAGTTTGTGTTGGTCCTACTCCATCCTTATTTGTTATGGCAGTTTGCCCTACTCCATCCTTATTTGTTATAGCAGTTTGTCTTACTCCATCCTTATTTGTTATAGCAGTTTGTCCAACTCCATCCTTATCTGTTAATACAGTTTGTCCTACTCCATCCTTATTTGTTATAGCAGTTTGTCCTACTCCATCCTTATCTGTTATGGCAGTTTGTCCTACTCCATCCTTATTTGTTATAGCAGTTTGTCCTACTCCATCCTTATCTGTTATGGCAGTTTGTCCTACTCCATTCTTATTTGTTATAGCAGTTTGTCCTACTCCATCCTTATTTGTTATGGCAGTTTGTGTTGGTCCTACTCCATCCTTATTTGTTATGGCAGTTTGTCCTACTCCATCCTTATCTGTTATGGCAGTTTTGTCCTAACTCCATCCTTATTGTTATAGCAGTTTGTCCTACTCCACTCCTGTTCTGTTATAGGCAGTTTGTCCTACTCCATCCTTATTTGTAATATGAGTTTGTCCAACTCCATCCTTATTCTGTTATGGCAGGTTTGTCCTACTCCATCCCTGTTGTTATAGCAGTTTGTCCTACTCCATCCTTATTTGTTATAGCAGTTTGTCCAACTCCATCCTTATTTGTTATGGCAGTTTGTGTTGGTCCTACTCCATCCTTATTTGTTATGGCAGTTTGTCCTACTCCATCCTTATTTGGTATGGCAGTTTGTCCTACTCCATCCTTATTTGTAATATGAGTTTGTCCTACTCCATCCTTATTTGTTATGGCAGTTTGTGTTGGTCCTACTCCATCCTTATTTGTTATGGCAGTTTGTCCTACTCCATCCTTATTTGTTATGGCAGTTTGTCCTACTCCATCCTTATTTGTTATGGCAGTTTGTCCTACTCCATCCTTATTTGTTATGGCAGTTTGTGTTGGTCCTACTCCATCCTTATTTGTTATAGCAGTTTGTCATACTCCATCCTTATTTGTTTTGGCAGTTTGTCCTACTCCATCTTTATTTGTTATGGCAGTTTGTCCTACTCCATCATTATTTGTTATGGCAGTTGTGTGTCCTACTCCATCCTTATTTGTATAGCAGTTTGTCACTACTCCATCCTTATTTGTATTAGGCAGTTTGTCCTACTCCATCCTTATTTGTTATGGCAGTTTGTCCTACTCCATCCTTATTTGTTATGGCAGTTTGTCCTACTCCATCCTTATTTGTTATGGCAGTTTGTCCTACTCCATCCTTATTTGTTATGGAAGTTTGTCCTACTCCATCCTTATTTGTTATGGCAGTTTGTCCTACTCCATCCTTATTTGTTATGGCAGTTTGTACTACTCCATCCTTATTTGTTATGGCAGTTTGTCCTACTCCATCCTTATTTGTTATAGCAGTTTGTGTTGGTCCTACTCCATCCTTATTTGTTATAGCAGTTTGTCCTACTCCATCCTTATTTGTTATAGTACTTTGTGTTGGTCCTACTCCATCCTTATTTGTTATAGCAGTTGGTCCTACTCCATCCTTATTTGTTATAGCAGTTTGTCCTACTCCATCCTTATTTGTTAGTAGCAGTTTGTCCTACTCCATCCTTATTTGTTAGTAGCATTTGGTTGGTCCTACTCCATCCTTATTTGTTATAGGACTTTGTGTTTGTCCTACTCCATCCTTATTTGTTATAGCAGTTTGTCCTACTCCATCCTTATTTTTTATAGCAGTTTGTAATTGTTCCTTGTGTGAAATGCTTACACGAAGACCTAAATGACTCCTGTTCTGTCTGATAATTTATAATTGGTTAATCAGGGTGATGGTATAAACAGTACATTTATGTATGTTGATGATACATGTCATGTAGAGTCTATCGTATTGTATGAAGATGTATCTTGTATGTAGTGTAGACCTCACCATATTGTTGGTTGTCATATCATTGAGAAAGCTGGAGGGGAAGAGAGGCAGGGGGACACCAAGAGAGAAGATGATGAACAGTTTGACATCATGTGCTAGACAAACATCTGTATAAGAAATGCTTGGAAGCACGAGAGACAGAAGGCTGTGGACAGACATGATCACCAATGCCACATGCCATGGACTATAAGAAGATTGGCAGTACACAAGGCAGAAGACTGTTGAGAAACATGATCACCAACGCTACACGGCATGGACTATAAGACAATTGTGAATGCTTGTGAACATGATCAGTTGTGAATGCTTGTGAACATTATCAATTGGGAATGCTTGTGAACGTGATACTTCTATCCTCAGACTCAACGAGAAGGGAAACGAGTTCATCCAGCACAAATTGAGGTAAGCCCATTCATACTGATGTCTGAGTTTCTCTGTGTGTTTGTGACAGCCACGATGTAATGCATGTGTTATACGTGCCAGCCTGGTTGATGTAATACATGTTGTTGTAATACATGTGTTATGTGTGTCAGTGTGGTTGTTGTAATACATATGTTATGTGTGCCAGTGTGGTTGTTGTAATACATGTGTTATGTGTGCCAGAGTGGTTGTTGTAATACATGTGTTATGTGTGCCAGTGTGGTTCTTGTAATACATGTGTTATGTGTGCCAGAGTGGTTGTTGTAATACATGTGTGCCAGTGTGGTTGTTGTAATACATGTGTTATGTGTGCCAGTGTGGTTGTTGTAGTACATGTGTTATGTGTGCCACAGTGGTTTTTGTGATACATATGTTATGTGTGCCAGTGTGGTTGTTGTAATACATGTGTTATGTGTGCCAGTGTGGTTGTTGTAATACATGTGTGCCAGTGTGGTTGTTGTAATACATGTGTTATGTGTGCCAGAGTGGTTGTTGTAATACATGTGTTATGTGTGCTAGTGTGGTTGTTGTAATACATGTGTTATGTGTGCCAGTGTGGTTGTTGTAATACATGTGTGCCAGTGTGGTTGTTGTAATACATGTGTTATGTGTGCCAGAGTGGTTGTTGTAATACATGTGTTATGTGTGCCAGTGTGGTTCTTGTAATACATGTGTTTATGTGTGCCAGAGTGGTTGTTGTAATACATGTGTGGTCAGTGTGGTTGTTGTAATACATGTGTTATGTGTGCTAGTGTGGTTGTTGTAATACATGTGTTATGTGTGCCAGTGTGGTTGTTGTAATACATGTGTTATGTGTGCCAGTGTGGTTGTTGTATTACATGTGTTATGTGTGCCAGTGTGGTTGTTGTAATACATGTGTTATGTGTGCTAGTGTGGTTGTTGTAATACATGTGTTATGTGTGCCAGTGTGGTTGTTGCAATACATGCTGTTGTAATACATGTGTTATGTGTGCCAGTGTGGTTGTTGTAATACATGTGTTATGTGTGCCAGTGTGGTTGTTGTAATACATGTGTTATGTGTGCCAGTGTGGTTGTTGTAATACATGTGTTATGTGTGCCATTGTGGTTGTTGTAATACATGTGTTATGTGTGCCAGTGTGGTTGTTGCAATACATGCTGTTGTAATACATGTGTTATGTGTGCCAGTGTGGTTGTTGCAATACATGTGTTATGTGTGCCAGTGTGGTTGTTGTAATACATGTGTTATGTGTGCCAGTGTGGTTGTTGTAATACATGTGTTATGTGTGCTAGTGTGGTTGTTGTAATACATGTGTTATGTGTGCCAGTGTGGTTGTTGCAATACATGCTGTTGTAATACATGTGTTATGTGTGCCAGTGTGGTTGTTGTAATACATGTGTGCCAGTGTGGTTGTTGTAATACATGTGTGCCAGTGTGGTTGTTGTAATACATGTGTGCCAGTGTGGTTGTTGTAATACATGTGTGCCAGTGTGGTTGTTGTAATACATGTGTGCCAGTGTGGTTGTTGTAATACATGTGTGCCAGTGTGGTTGTTGCAATACATGCTGTTGTAATACATGTGTTATGTGTGCCAGTGTGGTTCTTGTAATACATGTGTTATGTGTGCCAGTGTGGTTGTTGCAATACATGCTGTTGTAATACATGTGTTATGTGTGCCAGTGTGGTTGTTGTAATACATGTGTTATGTGTGCCAGTGTGGTTGTTGCAATACATGTGTTATGTGTGCCAGTGTGGATGTTGCAATACATGCTGTTTTATTACATGCTTTTGTAATACATGCTGTTGTAATACATGTGTTATGTGTGCCAGTGTGGTTGTTGTAATACATGTGTTATGTGTCCCAGTGTGGTTGTTGTAATACATGTGTTGTGTGTGCCAGAGTGGTTGTTGTAATACATGTGCGCCAGTGTTGTAATACATGTATTATGTGTGCCAGTGTGGTTCTTGTAATACATGTGTTATGTGTGCCAGAGTGGTTGTTGTAATACATGTGTTACGTGTGCCAGTGTGGATGTTGCAATACATGCTGTTTTATTACATGCTTTTGTAATACATGCTGTTGTAATACATGTGTTATTTGTGCCAGTGTGGTTGTTGTAATACATGTGTTATGTGTGCCAGTGTGGTTGTTGTAATACATGTGTTATGTGTGCCAGTGTGGTTGTTGTGATACATGTGTTATGTGTGCCAGTGTGGTTGTTGTAATACATGTGTTATGTGTGCCAGAGTGGTTGTTGTGATACATGTGTTATGTGTGCCAGTGTGTTGTTGTGTTACATGTTGTTGTAAATACATGTGTTATGTGTGCCAGCGTGGTTGTTGCAATACATGCTGTTGTAATACATGTTATATTACATGTTGTTGTAATACATGTGTTACGTGTGCCAGAGTGGTTGTTGTAATACATGTGTTATGTGTGCCAGTGTGGTTGTTGTGATACATGTGTTATGTGTGCCAGTGTGGTTGTTGTAATACATGTGTTATGTGTGCCAGAGTGGTTGTTGTGATACATGTGTTATGTGTGCCAGTGTGGTTGTTGTGTTACATGTTGTTGTAATACATGTGTTATGTGTGCCAGCGTGGTTGTTGCAATACATGCTGTTGTAATACATGTTGTTATATTACATGTTGTTGTAATACATGTGTTACGTGTGCCAGAGTGGTTGTTGTACTACATGTGTTTAGTGTGCCAGAGTGGTTGTTGTAATACATGTGTTATGTGTGCCAGCCTGGTTGTTGCAATGCATGTTGTTGTATTACATGTTGTTATATTACATGTTGTTGTAATACATGTTGTTATATTACATGTTGTTGTAATACATGTTGTTATATTAAATGTTGTGGAATACATTTGTTGGTAGCCACTGGTTGTTATTAATACATGTGTTATATACATGTTTGTTGCAATACATGCTGTTGGAATACTGTTGTTATATTAAATGTTGTTGTGATCAGGTGTTAGGTAATGCCGAGCCTGTTGTTATAAATACATGTTTGTTGTAATGATGTGTTAGGTATGCCAGCCTGGGTGTTATAATACATGTTGTTATATTACCTGTTTTGTAATAACATGTGTTAGGTATGCCAGCCTGGTTGTTATAATACATGTTTTATATACTGTTGTTGTAAGACATGGTTATGGTATGGCCAGCCGGGTGTTATAATACATGTTGTTATATTACATGTTTTTTGTAATACATGTGTTAAGGTATGCCGAGCCTGGTTGTTATAATACATGTTGGTATATACGGTTGGTTGCATACATGTTGTTATATTACATGTTTGTTGTAAATACATGTGTTAGTATCCAGCCTGGTTGTATAATACATGTTGTTATATTACATGTTGTTATAAATTTCATGTTGTGATATTACGGTTTGTTGTAAATACATGTGTTAGGTCTGCCAGCCTTGGTTGTTATAATACATTGTTATATTACATGCTGTGTAATACTGTTGTTATATTACATGTTGTTGTAAGATACATGTGTTACGTATGCCGCCTGGTTGTTATAATACAGTGTTATATTACATGTTGTTGCAATACATGTTGTTATATTACATGTTGTTGTAATACATGTGTTAGGTATGCCAGCCTGGTTGTTATATTACATGTTGTTATATTACATGTTGTTGTAATACATGTGTTAGGTATGCCAGCCTGGTTGTTATAATACATGTTGTTATATTACATGTTGTTGTAATACATGTTGTTATATTACATGCTGTTATAATACATGTTGTTATATTACATGTTGTTGTAATACATGTGTTAGGTATGCCAGTCTGGTTGTTATAATACATGTTGTTATATTACATGCTGTTGTAATACATGTTGTTATATTACATGTTGTTGTAATACATGTGTTAGGTATGCCAGCCTGGTTGTTATAATACATGTTGTTATATTACATGTTGTTGCAATACATGTTGTTATATTACATGTTGTTGTAATACATGTGTTAGGTATGCCAGCCTGGTTGTTATAATACATGTTGTTATATTACATGTTGTTGCAATACATGTTGTTATATTACATGTTGTTGTAATACATGTGTTAGGTATGCCAGCCTGGTTGTTATAATACATGTTGTTATATTACATGTTGTTGCAATACATGTTGTTATATTACATGTTGTTGTAATACATGTGTTAGGTATGCCAGCCTGGTTGTTATAATACATGTTGTTATATTACATGCTGTTGTAATACATGTTGTTATATTACATGTTGTTGTAATACATGTGTTAGGTATGCCAGCCTGGTTGTTATAATACATGTTGTTATATTACATGTTGTTGCAATACATGTTGTTATATTACATGTTGTTGTAATACATGTGTTAGGTATGCCAGCCTGGTTGTTATAATACATGTTGTTATATTACATGTTGTTGTAATACATGTGTTAGGTATGCCAGCCTGGTTGTTATAATACATGTTGTTATATTACATGTTGTTGTAATACATGTTGTTATATTACATGCTGTTATAATACATGTTGTTATATTACATGTTGTTGTAATACATGTGTTAGGTATGCCAGTCTGGTTGTTATAATACATGTTGTTGTGATACATCTTTGTATGTATGTCAGCCTGGTTATTGTAATCCTGTTTATGTGTTCAGTAGTTATGTGTGTTAGTGTAGTTGATATAATACTCTGCTAAGTTTTTGTGAGTTAGGTTTTAGTCAGATATTGAGCTACCATATGACAGTGGACAGTACCACCTGATTTTTGTTAGCGCCAAATGTTGGACAGCTCTCACCAAACCCGACACCCCACATTGCAGAATCTTCAGGGCGGAGTGCAATTCAAAGGGTACAAGCCTTATCCTGGTGCAAGGAAATGCAACATAAAGACCAAATGTCATGGCAGGACAGACCAGACCCTAAGCCTTGGTTGAAAACTGGTCTAGGATCGAAGCTCCAACAGGTGAACAGTGAGAGCATTGCTTCGTTGGTTACAGGAGTTTAAAGAGACATACCTGATGTATGTTGTGCATTGACTGGTGTTGTTGATTATAGGAGTTTACAGATGTATGTTGTACGTTGACTGGTGTTGTTGATTACAGGAGTTTAAAGAGACATACCTGATGTATGTTGTACATTGACTGGTGTTGTTGATTACAGGAGTTTAAAGAGACATACCTGATGTATGTTGTACATTGACTGGTGTTGTTGATTACAGGAGTTTACAGATGTATGTTGTGCATTGACTGGTGTTGTTGATTACAGGAGTTTACAGATGTATGTTGTACATTGACTGGTGTTGTTGATTACAGGAGTTTAAAGATGTATGTTGTGCATTGACTGGTGTTGTTGATTACAGGAGTTTAAAGATGTATGTTGTGCATTGACTGGTGTTGTTGATTACAGGAGTTTACAGATGTATGTTGTACATTGACTAGTTTTGTTGATTACAGGAGTTTAAAGAGACATACCTGATGTATGTTGTACATTGACTGGTGTTTGTTGATTATAGGAGTTTACAGATGTATGTTGTACGTTGACTGGTGTTGTTGATTACAGGAGTTTAAAGAGACATACCTGATGTATGTTGTACATTGACTGGTGTTGTTGATTACAGGAGTTTAAAGAGACATACCTGATGTATGTTGTACATTGACTGGTGTTGTTGATTACAGGAGTTTACAGATGTATGTTGTGCATTGACTGGTGTTGTTTGATTACAGGGAGTTTACAGATGTAATGTTGTACATTGACTGGTGTTGTTGATTACAGGAGTTTAAAGATGTATGTTGTGCATTGACTGGTGTTGTTGATTACAGGAGTTTAAAGATGTATGTTGTGCATTGACTGGTGTTGTTGATTACAGGAGTTTACAGATGTATGTTGTACATTGACTAGTTTTGTTGATTACAGGAGTTTAAAGAGACATACCTGATGTATGTTGTACATTGACTAGGTGTTGTTGATTTCCAGAGTTTAAAAGACCACATACCTGATGTATGTTGTACATTGACTGGTTTTGTTGATTACAGGAGTTTACAGATGTATGTTGTACATTGACTAGTTTTGTTGATTACAGGAGTTTAAAGATGTATGTTGTACATTGACTGGTGTTGTTGATTACAGGAGTTTACAGATGTATGTTGTACATTGACTGGTGTTGTTGATTACAGGAGTTTAAAGATGTATGTTGTACATTGACTGGTGTTATTGATTACAGGAGTTTACAGATGTATGTTGTACATTGACTGGTGTTGTTGATTACAGGAGTTTAAAGGTGTATGTTGTACATTGACTGGTGTTGTTGATTACAGGAGTTTAAAGATGTATGTTGTACATTGACTGGTGTTGTTGATTACAGGAGTTTAAAGATGTATGTTGTACATTGACTGGTGTTGTTGATTACAGAGTTTAAGGATGTATGTTGTACATTGGTGTTGTTGATTACAGGAGTTTAAAGATGTATGTGGTACATTGACTGGTGTTGTTGATTACAGGAGTAGATGTATGTTGTATGTTCACTAGTTTTGTTGATTACAGGAGTTTAAAGATGTATGTTGTACATTGACTGGTGTTGTTGATTACAGGAGTTTAAAGATGTATGTTGTATGTTGACTGGTTTTGTTGATTACAGGAGATTAAAGATGTATGTTGTATATTGACTAGTTGTGGTGATTACAGGAGTTTAAAGATGTATGTTGTACATTGACTAGTTTTGTTGATTACAGGAGTTTAAAGGTGTATGTTGTACATTGACTGGTGTTGTTAATTACAGGAGTTTAAAGATGTATGTTGTACGTTGACTAGTTTTGTTGATTAAAGGAGTTTAAAGGTGTATGTTGTACATTGACTGGTTATGTTGATTACAGGAGTTTATAGATGTATGTTGTACATTGACTAGTTGTGGTGATTACAGGAGTTTAAAGATGTATGTTGTACATTGACTAGTTTTGTTGATTACAGGAGTTTAAAGGTGTATGTTGTACATTGACTGGTGTTGTTAATTAGTTGTTGGTGTTGTTGTCATGGAGTATGACAAACTGCTATAACAAATAAGGATGGAGTAGGACAAACTGTCCATAACAAATAAGGATGGAGTAGGACAAACTCATATTACAAATAAGGATGGAGTAGGACAAACTGCTATTACAAATAAGGATGGAGTAGGACAAACTGCTATAACAAATAAAGATGGAGTAGGACAAACTGCTATAACAAATAAGGATGGAGTAGGACAAACTGCCATAACAAATAAGGATGGAGTAGGACCAAACTGCCATAACAAATAAGGATGGAGTAGGACAAACTGCCATAACAAATAAGGATGGAGTAGGACAAACTGCCATAACAAATAAGGATGGAGTAGGACCAACACAAACTGCCATAACAAATAAGGATGGAGTAGGACAAACTGCCATAACAAATAAAGATGGAGTAGGACAAACTGCCATAACAAATAAGGATGGAGTAGGACCAACACAAACGGCCATAACAAATAAGGATGGAGTAGGACCAATACAAACTGCAGGAGTTTAAAGATGTATGTTGTACATTGACTAGTTTTGTTGATTACAGGAGTTTAAAGCAGTATGTTGTACATTGACTGGTGTTGTTGATTACAGGAGTTTAAAGATGTATGTTGTACATTGACTGGTATTGTTGATTACAGGAGTTTAAAGATGTATGTTGTACATTGACTGGTGTTGTTGATTACAGGAGTTTAAAGATGTATGTTGTACATTGACTGGTGTTGTTGATTACAGGAGTTTAAAGATGTTTGTTGTACGTTGACTAGTTTTGTTGATTACAGGAGTTTAAAGTTGTACTTTGACTAGTTTTGTTGATTACAGGAGTTTAAAGGTATATGTTGTACACTGACTGGTTTTGTTGGTTACAGGAGTTTAAAGAGACATACCTGATGTACCTGTCCCGCGAGAACTTCCCAGAGTTCATGCAGCTGGTAAACACAAACATCAAAGGACGCAAGAATAAAGACCAGGCTGGCAAACTTTGATCTTATCAGCAGAAGATTTGAGGAAGAGACCTTTCCAGTGCTGCATACTCAAGATGCCATCTCAAGACTCAAAATAAAAGTGAATAACTGACAGAAAATTAAAATAGTCACACACTGGGGCAAGAAAATCAGAATAACATAAGTGAATAATTTTGACACATTCACAAAGGAGTTATCTACAGTTAAATACTCAAAAGACAAGAACTAGACATGTTTATATTTGAAGACATTAACTAAACATGCACCGATATCAAGACAGATACAGATATGAAGACAAGAACTAAAGACATTTACAGATATGAAGACAAGAACTAAAGACATTTACAGATATGAAGACAAGAACTAAAAACATGTGCAGATATGAAAACAAGAACAAAAGACGTACATATATGAAAACAAGAACTAAAGACATACGGATACGAAGACATGAAATAAAGACATGCACAGATATGAAGACATGAAATAAAGGCATGTACAGATATGAAGACATGAAATAAAGACATGTACAGATATAAAGACAAGAAATAAAGACATGTACAGATATAAAGACAAGAAATAAAGACGTACAGATATGAAGACAAGAAATAAAAACATGTACCGATATTAAAACAAGAACTAAAGACGTACAGATATGAAGACAAGAAACAAAGACATGTACAGATACAAAGACAAGAACTAAAGAATAACAGATATGAAGACAAGATGTAAAGATGTACAGAATTGAAGACAAGAACTATAGATATGCATAGATATAAAAACTAGAAATAAAGACATGCACAGATACAAAGACAAGAACTAAAGACTTGTACAGATATGGGACATGCACAGATATAAAATCAAGAAATAAAGACATGCACAGATATGAAGACAAGACATAAAATGTACTGATATTAAGACAAGAACTAAAGACGTACAGATATGAAGACACGAAACAAAAACATGTACAGATACAAAGACAAGAACTAAAGACATACAGATATGAAGACAAGAAATATATTACAGGAGTTTAAAGATGTATGTTGTACATTGACTAGTTTTGTTGATTACAGGAGTTTAAAGATGTATGTTGTACATTGACTATTGTTGTTGATTACAGGAGTTTAAAGCTGTATGTTGTGCGTTGACTGGTGTTGGTGATTACAGGAGTTTAAAGATGTATGTTGTACATTGACTAGTGTTGTTGATTACAGGAGTTTAAAGATGTATGTTGTACATTGACTGGTGTTGTTGATTACAGGAGTTCAAAGGTGTATGTTGTACATTGACAGAAATGAAGACAGACATTAGATGCCTTGTTTTGTAGAGATTTTGTAGTGTGTATGTTGTGTGTGGGCATGTGTGTGTATGTACGTGTATGTGAGAGAGAAGAGAGAGAGAGTTGAGCGCACGCATGCCTTCTAACATGCTGTTCCATATCTTTTGTGTATTCTTATTTTCATATTATCACTTTGAATGCCACTTGATTTTAATATTAACACATGTAAATTACTGTAGAGTGAGTGGGAGAGTTAGTGAGTGTGAGTGAGAGAGAGAGAGAGAGTAAATGAGTGTGAGAGTGTGTGTATGTAAAAAAAAAAAAAGAGAGAGAGAGAGAAAGAGTTGAGCGCATGCATGTCATGTAACATGCTATTCCATATTTTTAATGCATTCTCATCTTTCATATTACAATGTATCATTTTGTATGCCACTTGATTGTCCTGTATCATGCCATTCCATTTTTGTGTGTGTGTATTCTCATCTTTTCATATTATCATTTTGTATGCCACTTGATTTTATCATGTATAATATAACATTACTGTGATGTGAGTGGGAGAGATGAGAGAGAAAGGAGAGAGAGTTGAATTGCATCACTAATTTTTACGCTACACAATGTATATGTACAATTTTTTCCTCCACTTCTTACAATTTTTGTGAGAATGCTCACGACAATCATCAGTGTCTCAACTGTGTGTAAAGTGTGGAAGTTTGTTCTTATTAGTTTCAGTGATCATGTATGTGTGTTGATGTGAGGGTGTGGGTGTGTATGTGAGGGATGTGTGTGGGGAATGTATGTGTGGAGGGGTTGTGTGTGGGGGATGTGTGGATGGGTGAAGGGATGTGTAGTCGGTGAGGGAGGGATGGATATGTGTGGGGGGGGGGGGGATATTTGGGTGGATTATTGGAAGTATGTGTGGGTTGGGGAGTGTGGGTAGGGAATGTGTATTTGGGTGGGTGAATGGATGTGTAGGGGGGTGTCTGTGAATGGGATATGTCTGTGTGAGTGTGGATAGGATAAATGTGAGTGGGTGGAGGATGTATGTGTGGGTGGTGAGGATGTATGTGTGGGTGGTGAGGATGTTTGTAGATGGGGGATGTGTGGGTGAGAGATGTGTGGGCGGGGATGTGTATGAGGAATGCATGTGGGGGATGTGTGTGTGGGGTGGGAATGTGTTTATGGGTGGAGTTTTGTGTGGGAGGGGAGATGTGTGGGATGTGCAGGTGGATGACGGATGTATGTGAGGATGGGGGATGTGTGTTTGGCTGGGTGGTTGGGGTGTGTGTGGGTGGGAGGGTATATGAGAGATGCATGTGTTGATGGGCGGGTGGGTGATGTGTGGGTGTGAGTGGTTGATGGATGAGTACGTGAGTGGGTGGATGTGTGTGAGAGATGAGTGTATGGTTGGGGGATGTGTGTGTTTGTGGGAAGATGTGTGTGAGCGGCGTGTGTGGGTGGGAGGTGTGTGTTTATGGGTGGGGGATATGTGTGGGGAGATGTGTTTGTGGGTGGAGATGTGTGTATAGGTGGAGGATGTGTAGTTGAGAGGTGGCGGATATTGGGTGGGTGAGTGAGTGTAGGTTGGCTGATGTGTGTGTGGGTGGGTGTGGAAAATTGTGAGGGTGCAGGATGTATGTATGGATAGGTGTGGGTTGACGGGGGTGTGTGTGTGGTTTTGTGATGTGTGTTTTGCTGGGTGGTTGTGGGTGTGTGCATGTCGGTTATGGGATGGGTGGGGGATGTATGTGTGCGTGGGGAAATGTGTGTGGGTGGGTGGCGGCATGTATGTTTGCCTGAGTGTGTGCGGGGTGTGAGGGGGGATGGGGATGTGTCTCACAAACATTGCATATGCACTGTTTAACAACTTTCATTTGACAAATTATCATCCCCCCCCCCCCCCCCCCCCCCCCCCCCCCCCCCACATGTGAAGGTATCATGCATAATATGCACTGTTTTATGCTTACAAAATCAATTTGACAATGTTTTTTTTCCTATGTAAATGTAACATGCACACTTGATGAATGAAAGATGAGTGATCAAAAGGGCCGAATGTAAGATGGGCCTGCGTGCCCAATTTGTTACCCTTTTAAAATAAAGTTTGTTCGTTCGTTCGTTCGAGATTCTAATATGACTTTGAAAGCTTCCACTTTTACATAAGTTATTGGGTGTGTGTGAGAGAGAACCAGAGAGATTGTGAGAAAAGGAGTTAATTCTTTGACAGTTGATTGTATGGTTTTGTCCTTCTGTGTTTTGCCTTGTAACTATCATGGATTTGTAACTGTTTAAAGGTGACATAATGACAGTCCAGTTTTGTCTGAGAACCTGTTGCTTGGTTATTTGATTGTTGTCTTGGGGCATATAATGGGACACAGCAACAGAAAAATATTGTAGGCAGAATCATGGAACACACAAGGAGAAGAAACAGGAGAAGATAGTTGAGAACTTCAGAGATAACGAAGAAGACATAAAAAGATTGACATCATAAGACACAGAAGATGAAGACAAAGAAGATTGGTTTTAAGATTAGAGACAGCAGTAAACGAAGAAGAGGAAAAGTGCTGACAACATCACGGAACAAACATGAAAAAGAACATTGCATTTACCATCATGGAGACAGGTGTAGCAGTAGAAGAGGGAAAAAAATGTCGCTTAAAGGTCAGCAGGGTAGACTTCATTGCACCAGATTTTATCCCATGAGGCTCGGTCTCCTTCCGCAAAGTGGAAAGCATCGCTCAAAGCATGAACTCCGTAGCTCTAGCAACGACCCACAGCGGTCTCCGAAAAAATTTAACTCGTGAACCGAAGGATGCGGCCGGGATCGAACCCACAACCTTCGGAGCCCAAATCAAATGTAGAAGAGAAAGAAGACTGCTGCCAACATCAACAGAAGAAGAAGAATTTTGAATATTGTTATAACATCATGGACACACATGAATCAGATTATTGACATTCTACTGGGTGTTTGTAAAGTCTCACTACACTTTGTTTGTAGAACACATTTTTAAAATGAAGTACAAGAAGATGTCATCAAAACATGTGCTCCACAGACCATCGTGAAGCAGTATGCAGCGAATGGCTGTCATCTGCTGGAGTAATTCTTTGCACATACCTGGTGATGACTAGAGCAGGTCCATGTTAATCAACAGAAGAAAGAATTTTTTCAACTTTGTTCTACATACAAAGTAGTGAGACTTTACAAGCACTTGGTATTTATAAGTTATCTTATTCTGTTTGTATGTAAGCTGATTTTGTGTGATTGGAGGGCCCCATGACATAGTGGTCAAGCCACTTGTCTTGTGCTTTGGATTCATTTTCAGACCTCTTCATTTGGTTACTGGGTGCATCTTTTTGGAGATCACTAGGGGTCATCCCCGGGGCGCCAGTGTTTGTGCCCGGTGATGATTTCAGCAAATCACTCTGGCAGAAGAGAGCCATATGGGAGTTGAGTTGACTAAATAGCCAGCATTAAAGCACTCGGAACATTCCCATTCGTGCTCAGCCCTCATCTTCAACAGCCAGCGAAGAGTTCCTATACTGTTGGTATCAGTGGCAGTCTGATTATGTGTTCGTCTGGCCATTCTTTTTGTTTATGCCGTTGGATTTTGTTTCAATGTTACTGTATTCAGAATGCCATTATTGTCCACTACAGGTGGAGTGTTTACAGTATGTGTTTACTGTGGGCAGTTGCTGTATAGACATTGTCCACTACAGGCGAAGTGTTTACAGTGGGCAGTTGCTGTATAGATATTGTCCACTACAGGCGAAGTGTTTACTGTGGGCAGTTGCTGTATAGACATTGTCCACTACAGGCGAAGTGGTTCCAGTATATGTTTACTGTGGGCAGTTGCTGTATAGACATTGTCCACTACAGGCAGAGTGGTTCCAGTATATGTTTTCTGTGGGCAGTTGCTGTATAGACATTGTCCACTACAGGCAGAGTGGTTCCAGTATATGTTTACTGTGGGCAGTTGCTGTATAGACATTGTCCACTACAGGCGAAGTGTTTACAGTATGTGTTTACTGTGGGCAGTTGCTGTATAGACGTTGTCCACTACAGGCGAAGTGTTTACAGTATGTGTTTACTGTGGGCAGTTGCTGTATAGACATTGTCCACTACAGGCGAAGTGTTTACAGTATGTGTTTACTGTGGGCAGTTGCTGTATAGACATTGTCCACTACAGGCGAAGTGTTTACAGTATGTGTTTACTGTGGGCAGTTGCTGTATAGACGTCCACTACAGGCGAAGTGTTTACAGTATGTGTTTACTGTGGGCAGTTGCTGCATAGACATTGTCCACTACAGGCGAAGTGTTTACTGTGGGCAGTTGCTGTATAGACCTTGTCCACTACAGGCGAAGTGTTTACTGTGGGCAGTTGCTGTATAGACATTGTCCACTACAGGTGAAGTGTTTACTGTGGGCAGTTGCTTTATAGATATTGTCCACTACAGGCGAAGTGTTTACAGTATGTGTTTACTGTGGGCAGTTGCTGTATAGACATTGTCCACTACAGGCGAAGTGTTTACAGTATATGTTTACTGTGGGCAGTTGCTGTATAGACATTGTCCACTACAGGCGAAGTGTTTACAGTATGTGTTTACTGTGGGCAGTTGCTGTATAGACATTGTCCACTACAGGCGAAGTGTTTACAGTATGTGTTTACTGTGGGCAGTTGCTGTATAGACATTGTCCACTACAGGCGAAGTGTTTACAGTATGTGTTTACTGTGGGCAGTTGCTGTATAGACATTGTCCACTACAGGCGAAGTGTTTACAGTATATGTTTACTGTGGGCAGTTGCTGCATAGACATTGTCCACTACAGGCGAAGTGTTTACTGTGGGCAGTTGCTGTATAGACCTTGTCCACTACAGGCGAAGTGTTTACTGTGGGCAGTTGCTGTATAGACATTGTCCACTACAGGCGAAGTGTTTACTGTGGGCAGTTGCTTTATAGACATTGTCCACTACAGGTGGAGTGTTTACAGTATATGTTTACTGTGGGCAGTTGCTGTATAGACATTGTCCACTACAGGCGAAGTGTTTACAGTATGTGTTTACTGTGGGCAGTTGCTGTATAGACATTGTCCACTACAGGCAGAGTGTTTATAGTATGTGTTTACTGTGGGCAGTTGCTGTATAGACATTGTCCACTACAGGTGAAGTGTTTACTGTGGGCAGTTGCTGTATAGACATTGTCCACTACAGGCGAAGTGTTTACAGTATGTGTTTACTGTGGGCAGTTGCTGTATAGACATTGTCCACTACAGGCGAAGTGTTTACAGTATATGTTTACTGTGGGCAGTTGCTGCATAGACATTGTCCACTACAGGCGAAGTGTTTACTGTGGGCAGTTGCTGTATAGACCTTGTCCACTACAGGCGAAGTGTTTACTGTGGGCAGTTGCTGTATAGACATTGTCCACTACAGGCGAAGTGTTTACTGTGGGCAGTTGCTTTATAGACATTGTCCACTACAGGTGGAGTGTTTACAGTATATGTTTACTGTGGGCAGTTGCTGTATAGACATTGTCCACTACAGGCGAAGTGTTTACAGTATGTGTTTACTGTGGGCAGTTGCTGTATAGACATTGTCCACTACAGGCAGAGTGTTTATAGTATGTGTTTACTGTGGGCAGTTGCTGTATAGACATTGTCCACTACAGGTGAAGTGTTTACTGTGGGCAGTTGCTGTATACACATTGAGCTTTTAGGTAGCTGGTTAGACTCAGATATAACCCATGATGTGCCCTCATAAATAAATAGATCAAAATTGCATATATGTGCTCACTGTTGTAAATGATGTCATAGGAATGTTTTCTGATTTTTTGTTTTGTTTTGTGTTTTTGTGAGCAAATCTATGTTTCTTTCTTACTCTGTCTTTTTAATTGTGCCTCTTTAACTCATTGTCTCTCGTATTATTTCTTTGTGTTGTTTTTTTCATCCTTCAGTATGTTTTGCTCTCACTATATTTATTCTCTCTCTCTCTCTCTCTCTCTCTCTCTCTCTCTCTCTCTCTCTCTCTCTCTCTCTCTCTCTCTCTCTCTCTCTCTCTCTCTCTCTCTCTCTCTCATGTCCTTCCCATTCTCTCTGTCTGCGTGTGTGTGTGAATGTCAAAGACAAGCATATGCTTCACATCTTTTCAGGCCAAGACTGTTAAACATCAATTTAACACATTCCCTGGCAGAGTAGTTACACATATAGCTCGTCATACAAAGCAGTTGTCATCAGTTCAAATCACCATCAAGTCAGGGATTCTGGTGATGACCAGACCAGATCCATGATAACATTGGTCATTCTATCATAGCTGGAAATGAATGAATGTATCACCAGAAAAGACAAGTGGATAGTAAACTCTGCTAGAACACGACAAGTAACCAAATGGACGTTGCGACCAAAGCATTCATCGGGACACAAGCAACAAACATATTGCTACAACTACATGAGAGACTCTACATTTATGTGTGTGCACGTACGCACACACATACATGCACGAACACACACACACACACATATCCTCCGAAGTCGGAGAGTGTCTGCCTGTACGGCGAGGAACCACCAGTCTGCACACAGATAAGCCAGACATGGGACAACGGATACTCACGCAAACATCAGGTCCTGTATGACATCACTCTGATGTTGGATAACAGGATGCCTTCATCCGACATACAGGACTTCGCGTTGGAGCTCAAGCCAACGAACACAAGCAAGCACACACACACGTGCGCGAGAAAGAGTGAGAGATAGAGCTACACTTCTGTATCCTTGTGGACTGGACACTGATCATGACAAGGCAGACAGTCTAGTAGAACAGGAATCTAGACACGAACAGCAAGTTTCAAATTATGACACCGACCATGTCTCTCATCACCCAGAGCATCTGGTGTCATTTTAAGGCTGGGTGAACCTGGGAACGGAGATAAATTAAACAAGGAATTCCCACCTCACGGGGTCCTAATATATGGATCCCCGGACCTGGCAGGGAAGTGTACTAGCCATTGCTCCACGGCGACCCCCATATATCTGTGATGCCATGGCACGTTAAAGATATATCATGTTGGAGGTGACAGGTTCGAATCCATGTCAGTAACTATAACTTTCAATTTTTATGTTGTCTAGTGCATCTTCTAGTTTCTACCTCCTTCGCCTCACTTCTATGCGTGGAACAATGCACGTGTGCTTATTCTTGTACCACATTAAAGATATGCGTATAGTTTCTGTACCAACCACTCCATGGCCTGTCTATCGCTGGCTGCCATCTTCTTCTTCCTCTTCATGACTTTGCGCCTGGGTCGGGATTAAAACTAAAGGCCCCAACCCCACAGACAAGAGTTATGTCCACTGCACCAATACGGCTCTCCTGGATATTTGATGCTAGCGCTACATGAAAAACTCAATGTGCCACATTGACTTCCCACACAATTTTCTGGTATCCTATTTATCCTGGGTGGACGTGGGAGCCCTGGCCACTGAAAAAAATCAGTGCCTATCGAAGGGAATTCAAACAAGGACCATCGAGCCGGCAAGCTAACAAGATTCAACCTCTCTGCCACGACTGCCTGACTGAAATGGATGGTTCAGTTATCATCTTCCACTTTTGCTGTCAAGCGTCGTGGGGAGGGATAGTTGGCGTTCTAGCCTTCGATGGGTGGCATTAAATAGTGTCATTCCATATGACTATAATTTCTTTCATGTCGTCAGTCTGTTGTCTTCTCGGACATCCTCTTGCTCTTCATGTAGCGCCAGTGCTGGTAATTGATGGTGTTGCATTTTAACGAAATGGCCAAACAATTTTATCTTCTGCCATTCAATCTATGTAGGACAAGGTGTTGATCCCGCTGTCTGTCTGATAAAATCATTTCTTACTCGCTCTGGGATAGATCAGTTGGCAGCTCTCCTCAAGCATCTCATCTTACAGGTGTTTATTTTGCGTGAGTGTGATTTTGATACTGTCTAAGTTTGACATTAGAAGCACAAGGATTGGTGTGAATATGCTGTCTTTCATCTGTCGGAACCGCTAATCCTCTTTGGTCGCATCCATCTTGCAACAGAGTTGGTAGCGTACGGTTGAGTAGAGCCAAGAACCGACATCACAGAACTCGGGACATTCCCTTAGTGTCTCGACCTCATCTGCAACAGTCAGCGAAGAGTCCCAAAGCTACTGGTATCAGTTGCAATCTGATTATGTTTCCATCTGACATTTCCTCGGTTAACTATTCATTGTTGCCTGATGGAGGAGTCTGAGGTAATTCATTCATTCAGAAGTCCAGGTACCCATGTGCAGTGCAACCTTACGCTCATAAAGGACTGCCGCAACCCATCTAACAAGGCAAGGGCAGACCTCCATGTCCAACAGTGTGTATTAACCGATCATACCTAACCCTGTTATACACATCCTCCAGGTCAAGAGCTACCTCAACTGTCTCCTGTTTATCCTGGAAGCCCTCGTAGACATCAAATGCAAAAGTTGCAGCATTGGCCCAGGTGTCCTTTCCCGGTCGGTAACTCCCGAGTTCTTGGGGTTGCAGATTACGACTTTCCAAATGTTGCTGGAGCCTGCGTGCTACTATTTTTTCGAGGACTTTGCCATACGTGTTTTGCAGGGTTATGATTCGGTATCCATTAAGTCTGGAGTGGTCCTTACCTGGCTTTGGTAGTGGGACCAGATAGCTATGCAGCCAATCGTGGGGTATTTCCGCCGTATTGATGCTTAGGTTGAAACATAGAGCCATCTCCTCCAAGTCCCCATCATTTATGTTCCTCATATGGGAGTATCTCACCCCATCCGGACCTGGCGCTGTGTCTTTAGCCCGTTTCAGTACCCGTCTAATGTCCTCCACTTTAATCTCACAGTCCTCCTTCCTAGTGACCCGCGATAAGGCTTCTCCGACCTTATCTCTAATAGCCCTATCTTGCTGATCCGTCTGTTTTAAAAATCACGCAAGTAAAGCCTCACCTTTGTCCTTGTCAGTCGTCATAGGTCGGTTGTTATCATCATAAACGGTGCCATGTGTACCAGACATCACCTGTCTCTTCATCTGCCGGTGCAGCCTCCAGAATTTTCCCAATGTCATATCTCCACCGACTTCATTGATAACCTTTTCCACTCGATTTTTTTTTGGGTCTGACTTGTTGCCAGCTCGGAATATTTTTGGGGAAAAACAATCAAAACTGATGTCAGCTACATTCACTCATTTTCCAAAGGAAATAACAGAACATATTTAATGTTGAATGTAATTTTATTGATTATTGGTTATTATGTAATGTTATTGGCTGAAGATTGTCCAAAAAATAGTGTTTTTTTATTTATACTGTGCCATAGTGTGGTATTTTTTGAAACATGTACCAGGATGTAGTCCGGGTTGACGTGAGCAAGTTTCGCAGTAAAAGACTGTCTGTCGCCTCTGACCAGGTGTTTTTCTGTCACTACACACTGCACAATCTTTTGTTTTCTTTTCACTGAATTGGGCAATGAAGTGCTGGCGCCGGTCAAGTCTCTCCTCTGCATCTAGAGTTGATGGTCGTCCTCTTCGGCGAATGGGCTGAGAGGCTCGTTGTTCGGACACAAGGTGCTGGATCAGTTCTTTTCTATATTGAATGTGGTCATAACCTTGTCAGAATGTATCTCTTTATAAAGGATGAAACTGTTCACAACTGCCACTTCTAGGAGCCAGAAAAATGTTTTTTTCCACCACTTTAGAGACTTTCTTGTGAAAGAGTAGCTGTTGCAGTAATGGTCAAAACGGTCAACAGCACCCATGTGTTTTGTGTATTCAATGACTGCATTTGGTTTTGTAATATCTTCAGTGCCACCATTGTTAGTTCTTCTCTGAATGACAGTTTGTCCAATATCATAGTATGTGCTTAGCATGTTTGACAACTCTTTTGTCTTTCCATGATAAAGCCATTTCTTTATTTTGACGTGTCCACGCAATCGTATCACCTTTTGAGAGTTTGTGCTTGTTCTTGATTTGTGGTGGCAAGCCTTGTCTGTTGCTCATGACAGTCCCAGTTGTGTGAACATGTTGATCTAATAACGCCATGGCCAGCGTATGTCCTGTGTAGAATCTGTCAGTGAACAGATGGTAGCCGCCACCACGGACTTTCTGCAACACTTCATCACATAGATGCAGAACAATTCTAGCAGTGAATGGTCAGCCAGGATTTGACAACTGATTTGTTGTAGAGCAACCATAATATGGCTCTGACAGCTGATTTGTTGTAGAGCAACCATAATATGGCTCTGACAGCTGATTTGTTGTAGAGCACCATAATATGGCTCTGACAGCTGATTTGTTGTAGAGCAACCATAATATGGCTCTGACAGCTGATTTGTTTGTAGAGCAACCATAATATGGCTCTGACAGCTGATTTGTTGTAGAGCAACCATAATATGGCTCTGACAGCTGATTTGTTGTAGAGCAACCATAATATGGCTCTGACAGCTGATTTGTTGTAGAGCAACCATAATATGGCTCTGACAGCTGATTTGTTTGTAGCAACCATAATATGGCTCTGACAGCTGATTTGTTGTAGAGCAACCATAATATGGCTCTGACAGCTGATTTGTTGTAGAGCAACCATAATATGGCTCTGACAGCTGATTTGTTGTAGAGCAACCATAATATGGCTCTGACAGCTGATTTGTTGTAGAGCAACCATAATATGGCTCTGACAGCTGATTTGTTGTAGAGCAACCATAATATGGCTCTGACAGCTGATTTGTTGTAGAGCAACCATAATATGGCTCTGACAGCTGATTTGTTGTAGAGCAACCATAATATGGCTCTGACAGCTGATTTGTTGTAGAGCAACCATAATATGGCTCTGACAGCTGATTTGTTGTAGAGCAACCATAATATGGCTCTGACAGCTGATTTGTTGTAGAGCAACCATAATATGGCTCTGACAGCTGATTTGTTGTAGAGCAACCATAATATGGCTCTGACAGCTGATTTGTGTAGAGCAACCATAATATGGCTCTGACAGCTGATTTGTTGTAGAGCAACCATAATATGGCTCTGACAGCTGATTTGTTGTAGAGCAACCATAATATGGCTCTGACAGCTGATTTGTTGTAGAGCAACCATAATATGGCTCTGACAGCTGATTTGTTGTAGAGCAACCATAATATGGCTCTGACAGCTGATTTGTTGTAGAGCAACCATAATATGGCTCTGACAGCTGATTTGTTGTAGAGCAACCATAATATGGCTCTGACAGCTGATTTGTTGTAGAGCAACCATAATATGGCTCTGACAGCTGATTTGTTGTAGAGCAACCATAATATGGCTCTGACAGCTGATTTGTTGTAGAGCAACCATAATATGGCTCTGACAGCTGATTTGTTGTAGAGCAACCATAATATGGCTCTGACAGCTGATTTGTTGTAGAGCAACCATAATATGCTCTGACAGCTGATTTGTTGTAGAGCAACCATAATATGGCTCTGACAGCTGATTTGTTGTAGAGCAACCATAATATGGCTCTGACAGCTGATTTGTTGTAGAGCAACCATAATATGGCTCTGACAGCTGATTTGTTGTAGAGCAACCATAATATGGCTCTGACAGCTGATTTGTTGTAGAGCAACCATAATAGGCTCTGACAGCTGATTTGTTGTAGAGCAACCATAATATGGCTCTGACAGCTGATTTGTTGTAGAGCAACCATAATATGGCTCTGACAGCTGATTTGTTGTAGAGCAACCATAATATGGCTCTGACAGCTGATTTGTTGTAGAGCAACCATAATATGGCTCTGACAGCTGATTGTTGTAGAGCAACCATAATATGGCTCTGACAGCTGATTTGTTGTAGAGCAACCATAATATGGCTCTGACAGCTGATTGTTGTAGAGCAACCATAATATGGCTCTGACAGCTGATTTGTTGTAGAGCAACCATAATATGGCTCTGACAGCTGATTTGTTGTAGAGCAACCATAATATGGCTCTGACAGCTGATTTGTTGTAGAGCAACCATAATATGGCTCTGACAGCTGATTTGTTGTAGAGCAACCATAATATGGCTCTGACAGCTGATTTGTTGTAGAGCAACCATAATATGGCTCTGACAGCTGATTTGTTGTAGAGCAAACATAATATGGCTCTGACAGCTGATTTGTTGTAGAGCAACCATAATATGGCTCTGACAGCTGATTTTGTTGTAGAGCAACCATAATATGGCTCTGACAGCTGATTTGTTGTAGAGCAACCATAATATGGCTCTGACAGCTGATTTGTTGTAGAGCAACCATAATATGGCTCTGACAGCTGATTTGTTGTAGAGCAACCATAATATGGCTCTGACAGCTGATTTGTTGTAGAGCAACCATAATATGGCTCTGACAGCTGATTTGTTGTAGAGCAACCATAATATGGCTCTGTACAGCTGATTTGTTGTAGAGCAACCATAATATGGCTCTGACAGCTGATTTGTTGTAGAGCAACCATAATATGGCTCTGACAGCTGATTTGTTGTAGAGCAACCATAATATGGCTCTGACAGCTGATTTGTTGTAGAGCAACCATAATATGGCTCTGACAGCTGATTTGTTGTAGAGCAACCATAATATGGCTCTGACAGCTGATTTGTTGTAGAGCAACCATAATATGGCTCTGACAGCTGATTTGTTGTAGAGCAACCATAATATGGCTCTGACAGCTGATTGTGTTGTAGAGCAACCATAATATGGCTCTGACAGCTGATTTGTTGTAGAGCAACCATAATATGGCTCTGACAGCTGATTTGTTGTAGAGCAACCATAATATGGCTCTGACAGCTGATTTGTTGTAGAGCAACCATAATATGGCTCTGACAGCTGATTTGTTGTAGAGCAACCATAATATGGCTCTGACAGCTGATTTGTTGTAGAGCAACCATAATATGGCTCTGACAGCTGATTTGTTGTAGAGCAACCATAATATGGCTCTGACAGCTGATTTGTTGTAGAGCAACCATAATATGGCTCTGACAGCTGATTTGTTGTAGAGCAACCATAATATGGCTCTGACAGCTGATTTGTTGTAGAGCAACCATAATATGGCTCTGACAGCTGATTTGTTGTAGAGCAACCATAATATGGCTCTGACAGCTGATTTGTTGTAGAGCAACCATAATATGGCTCTGACAGCTGATTTGTTGTAGAGCAACCATAATATGGCTCTGACAGCTGATTTGTTGTAGAGCAACCATAATATGGCTCTGACAGCTGATTTGTTGTAGAGCAACCATAATAGGCTCTGACAGCTGATTTGTTGTAGAGCAACCATAATATGGCTCTGACAGCTGATTTGGTTGTAGAGCAACCATAATATGGCTCTGACAGCTGATTTGTTGTAGAGCAACCATAATATGGCTCTGACAGCTGATTTGTTGTAGAGCAACCATAATATGGCTCTGACAGCTGATTTGTTGTAGAGCAACCATAATATGGCTCTGACAGCTGATTTGTTGTAGAGCAACCATAATATGGCTCTGACAGCTGATTTGTTGTAGAGCAACCATAATATGGCTCTGACAGCTGATTTGTTGTAGAGCAACCATAATATGGCTCTGACAGCTGATTTGTTGTAGAGCAACCATAATATGGCTCTGACAGCTGATTTGTTGTAGAGCAACCATAATATGGCTCTGACAGCTGATTTGTTGTAGAGCAACCATAATATGGCTCTGACAGCTGATTTGTTGTAGAGCAACCATAATATGGCTCTGACAGCTGATTTGTTGTAGAGCAACCATAATATGGCTCTGACAGCTGATTTGTTGTAGAGCAACCATAATATGGCTCTGACAGCTGATTTGTTGTAGAGCAACCATAATATGGCTCTGACAGCTGATTTGTTGTAGAGCAACCATAATATGGCTCTGACAGCTGATTTGTTGTAGAGCAACCATAATATGGCTCTGACAGCTGATTTGTTGTAGAGCAACCATAATATGGCTCTGACAGCTGATTTGTTGTAGAGCAAACCATAATATGGCTCTGACAGCTGATTTGTTGTAGAGCAACCATAATATGGCTCTGACAGCTGATTTGTTGTAGAGCAACCATAATATGGCTCTGACAGCTGATTTGTTGTAGAGCAACCATAATATGGCTCTGACAGCTGATTTGTTGTAGAGCAACCATAATATGGCTCTGACCAGCTGATTTGTTGTAGAGCAACCATAATATGGCTCTGACAGCTGATTGTTGTAGAGCAACCATAATATGGCTCTGACAGCTGATTTGTTGTAGAGCAACCATAATATGGCTCTGACAGCTGATTTGTTGTAGAGCAACCATAATATGGCTCTGACAGCTGATTTG
This sequence comes from Cepaea nemoralis, assembly GCA_014155875.1. Lineage (NCBI taxonomy): Eukaryota > Metazoa > Mollusca > Gastropoda > Stylommatophora > Helicidae > Cepaea > Cepaea nemoralis. The sequence goes on from JACEFZ010002890.1 coordinate 48,154, forward strand.
TTGTAGAGCAACCATAATATGGCTCTGACAGCTGATTTGTTGTAGAGCAACCATAATTATGGCTCTGACAGCTGATTTGTTTGTAGAGCAACCATAATATGGCTCTGACAGCTGATTTGTTGTAGAGCAACCATAATATGGCTCTGGACAGCTGATTTGTTGTAGAGCAACCATAATATGGCTCTGACAGCTGATTTGTTGTAGAGCAACCATAATATGGCTCTGACAGCTGATTGTTGTAGAGCAACCATATATGGCTCTGACAGCTGATTTGTTGTAGAGCAAACCATAATATGGCTCTGACAGCTGATTTGTTGTAGAGCAACCATAATATGGCTCTGACAGCTGATTTTGTTGTAGAGCAACCATAATATGGCTCTGACAGCTGATTTGTTGTAGAGCAACCATAATATGGCTCTGACAGCTGATTTGTTGTAGAGGCAACCATAATATGGCTTCTGACAGCTGATTTGTTGTAGAGCAACCATATATGGCTCTGACAGCTGATTTGTTGTAGAGCAACCATAATATGGCTCTGACAGCTGATTTGTTGTAGAGCAACCATAATATGGCTCTGACAGCTGATTTGTTGTAGAGCAACCATAATATGGCTCTGACAGCTGATTTGTTGTAGAGCAACCATAATATGGCTCTGACAGCTGATTTGTTGTAGAGCAACCATAATATGGCTCTGACAGCTGATTTGTTGTAGAGCAACCATAATATGGCTCTGACAGCTGATTTGTTGTAGAGCAACCATAATATGGCTCTGACAGCTGATTTGTTGTAGAGCAACCATAATATGGCTCTGACAGCTGATTTGTTGTAGAGCAACCATAATATGGCTCCAACGCACATAAATAGCCAGTGTGGCAGTCAGCTAATGCGTACACTCGCAGTCCCCATTTGTGAGGCTTCTGGGGATTGTACATTTTGTACACTGTACGCCCTTGAAACTTATTGTGCATTCATCCACAACAATGTTTTGATGTGGAATAAACAACTCCAGACACTTGTCTTTCATATAACGTACCATGTCGCTTATCTTGTTGCCTCTCGCTACTCTGGAAAATATGTTTCTGTAAAATGGCATGTAATCTATCCACTGAGTAGAGAAAAAATCTTGTATCTTTCCTCTCTCCTGCAAGGCCATTCTCAAAATGACTCCTAAATATGCCTTTATTTCAGTTGTGGAAACATCTGACCAAGAATGCCACAATGAACGAGAAGACAGTTGTTTTTGTTGTATCTTCTCAGCTGCATACCTGTTCCTGTTAGTTTCTTTCACTATGTTGTCAAGAAGTGCAGGTGTAAAAAACAGTTGAAAGAAACCACATATTGTTTCAGGCACGTCTGTACCAGATATTATATTTGCACACCAGCGTTTTGAACAGTAAACAAATGTTTAGTTATGTGAGAAGAATTCGATCTGATCCACTCATTACTCGGTACACTAGGCCCAGCTGTTGATTCAGATCGACCATCATTGGTGACATCTTCATCGCTACTGCTGTTATTATTATCAGAACCTTCTTCAGCTGACACATCTTTACTTCCAATGTCTAAATAATCACTGTCACTTCCATTTATAACACTATCCAAAGACACATCTGAATCAGTTTGCTCTAAATGCGTAATAACTTCATCAACAGTCAAGCGAGCGCGTTTGCTAGGACCAGCCATGATTATCGTAGTGATCGTGTCCGGTTCGTTTTAACATTTCCTGTTAATTCCTGGATTCAAACCATAAAATTGTGGTCCAAACAAATAGATTAATGCCACAAAATTAAGGTCCACACAAATGTCTTACCTGGTAGGACATACGAGTAATTGATACTGCTTTTAAAAAGCATGTCTTACTGGGTAAGACATTCGAGCGGAACGGGAAAATCGGGATGTCTTACCCAGCTGGACACACGAGTTTGTCCTTGTCAGTCGTCATAGGTCGGTTGTTATCATCATAAACGGTGCCATGTGTACCAGACATCACCTGTCTCTTCATCTGCCGGTGCAGCCTCCAGAATTTTCCCAATGTCATATCTCCACCGACTTCATTGATAAACTACTGCAACACACGCTGTGTTCATTACGGATTCAAAGAATATGCTTAGCAAGGTGGAGAAAGGAATGTTTCGCGTGGAATGGCTCTCGTCGCTTCAGAGGTCAGAGATTGTGAGAATTGTATGGATATTTTGCCCTGGCCAATACGGGTGTACGGGGGAATGAACAGGCTGATAGGCTAGCAGGAAATTCACCTCTTGGTGGTATCTTGCCTATGGACAAGGGGAAGGTGGTCGTGCGCTTGTGGGACCAGGTGGAGAAGGCGGAGGAACAGATTGAGAACCCATGTGTGGAAAGAATGAGATTGCGGGGGGTCGGCAGGGGTTCTGGAAGAATCTCAAAACTGAGAGGGAAGACCAGGAGAACACTTAATCAGATAGCGGTGGGAACGATTAGTAGTATGATTCTTCGCTGGCTGTTGAACGAGGGGACTGAGTACGTATGGGAATGCCCTGAGTGCAGTGATGTCGGTTTTTGACTCAACTCATTCATTCATTAATTTAGTAGAATATCCTTTGTAGAACCTCGCTCCCATAACAACCCTCCGGAAAACTTCCCGATCATAACCAAGATGTCCCGCGTCCGATACACCCATTTGGAGATCATCTGCCACATCCTGCACCCATCTTCTCTTTGGCCTTCCTCTTCCTCTCTTTCGGGGCTTATACCCCTCCATTATTGTTATCTCCAAACTTTCATGACGTTTCAAGTGACCAAAATAATTCAAATTTCTGAGGTTATTATCATTGGCACCTTGCCGTCTTGACAGACGATAGTCTGTGCTTTAAAAAGGCATAATAACTTTTACCTATGGCGGTAGCGAATGTGACTGATAAGGCCAATTTGCGCTGTAAATGTCCGTTCACAGTGGGTGCATGTGAACACGTGGTCATTTCCACCATCATGCACCATCTTACGTCTCAAACGCTCGGTGTGTGACTTATCTGCAATAATTTTCTCCTTTGTCTTTATTCCATTTCTGATGTTTGCCCTCCATGCAACACGTTCAGCGGCGACTTGCTCTCAATGTGCATTATCAATGCATGTATCAATCATGTCCCGCTTACACACATCTTTGTATCGTAGTAGAGGCCGACCCTGAGATCTCTTACCCATCTGTAATTCACCAAAAAAGATGTCCTTTGGTATTCTACCATCATCCATCCTCCTAAGATGTCCTATCCATCTAAGTCTACGAAGACTGAGCATGGAATAAACTGTCACACAACCTGATCTTTCCAATACTTCAGTATTTGTGATTTTGTCTTGCCACTTAATACCAAGAATTCTTCGCAGACACCGCATATGAAAGCTGTTTAAACGTTTCTCTTGGTGTGAGTAAGTTGTCCAGGTTTCACTGCCATAAAGAAGAGTACTAAGGACACAGGCTTGATAGACAAGGACTTTTGTTTTGGCAGTAAGCTTCCTGTTCTCCCAGACTCTTTTTCTTAACCTGTTCATTGTTGTTGCTGCCTTACCAATCCGGATGTTGATTTCCTGATCTAGGGATAATTTGCTATTTACCACTGATCCTAGATATGTAAAATGGTCTACCATCTCTAGTTCGGCGTCGTCAATAAAGATTGATGGTACCCCATGTGCACCTTGTGACATAATCTGTGTCTTCTTTTTGCTAATTGTTAAACCAAATTCAGAACAAGCATTGGAGAATGCAGATAGTAGACATTGCAATTCTTCCTCAGAGTGGGTCGTAACTGCAGCATCATCTGCAAAAAGCAACTCTCTGATCAGTACCCTCCTAATTTTGGTCTTGGCCTTCAATCTCTGAGCATTGTAGAGGCCGCCATCTGAGCGTGAGTGAATGTATATACCACCATCCTGATCACGAAAGGCATATTTCAGTAGAAGTGAAAAGTATATTCCAAAGAGGGTGGGAGCTAGTACACAACCTTGCTTAACTCCACTCTTGATTTCAAATTCTTCAGAAGTTGCACCATCAAACTTGATTATACCCTTCATGCCTGTGTGGAACGATTCCACAATGGACAGAAGAGTTGGTGGGCAGCCAATCTTCTTTAGTGCCTTGAACAGACCCTCACGACTGACCAAATCAAATGCCTTTGTGAGGTCGATGAAGGCAATAAACAGTGGTTGATTCTGTTCACAGGCATTTTTCTTGCATTTGTCGCAATGAGAATATCATATCAATGGTAGACCGGTTCTGTCGAAAGCCACACTGTGATTCGGGGTAGACTTGATCTCCTAGGACTTGAAGTCTGCGCAGAACAATTCTGGCAAATACTTTTCCAACAATACACAGAAGTGAGATACCCCTATAGTTGTTGCAGTCGCTCCGATCGCCCTTGTTCTTGTACAGTGTTATGATGCTTGAATCTTTGAAATCCTGTGGGACTTGTCCTTCTCGCCAGCATAGCTCTATTAGCTGGTGGATCTGTAGAGTGAGTGTGTCTTGCCCACTCCTGATAACCTCTATTGGAATCCCATCCTTACCTGGAGCCTTTCCAGATGCAAGTTCATTTATAGTACACTTAACTTCTGTTATGGTGGGAAGTGTGTCCAGGTGGTCAAGAGTTGGTAGAGCCTCTATGGTGTTGAGGGCATCATCCGCTAGTTTGGTCTCACTTGAGTAAAGCTCCAAATAGTGCTCTACCCATCTGTCCATCTGCTGTTTCTTATCAGTGATGATTTCTCCAGTCAAGGTTTTCAATGGTGCACTTCTTTTGATCACTGGACCACAGGCTTTCTTTATTCCTTCATACATGCTTCTTATGTTTCCCTTATCACTTGCGATTTGAATGGACTCACATAACTTGATCCAATAATCATTTGCACACTGCCTGGCAGCCTTTTGCACATCCTTCCTAGCTTGCCTTAGCTCACTCAGAGTGTTACGCGTTGGTCTTTCCTTGTTTCTTAAGAGAGCTTTCTTCTTCTTATCAATCAAGGGCTGCAGAGTCTCGCTGTTTGCCGCAAACCAGTCCTGCCTCTTATGATCCACAGTGCCGTAAACCCCTACGGCAGTTTTATAAAGAGTTTCCTTAATTTGACCCCACTTTTCATTTACTGTACAATTTTCTGGTGTATCAGTGAAAGCGTCTTCAAGTTGCTGTTGAAACTGAAAGCACTTTTCAGGATCGTGAGTGTTAATAATATTAATCCTGGGGCTAGATTTGTGTTTAGCTGTGTAGATTCTCTTTGGTCTCAGTCTAACCCTTGCAACAACCAAAGAATGATCCGTATCACAGTCAGCACTGTGGTAACTTCGAGTCAATGATATATGGTTCAGATGTTGTCTCCGTGTGATGATGAAGTCCAGCTGGTGCCAATGGCCGGATCTTGGATGTTTCCATGTGACCTTATGCATCTCTTTTGTTTTAAAAAAGGAGTTTGTAATACATAGGTCATTACTGGTGCAATGCTCCAGCAGCCTTTGCCCATTTTCATTCATGCGACCGATGTTGTATTTTCCAAGGCACACTGGCCATGAACTCGAGTCCTAGCCCACACGAGCATCGAAATCACCGAGCATATAAATGTAGTCAGATTGTGGAACTGCCTTGATCACGGAGTCTAACTCCTCATAGAACGAATCCTTCACATCATCAGAGGAATCGAGTGTCGGTGCATATGCAGTAATAATGGTGGCAAACCCACAAGAGGTTGCCAAGCGCAGGGATAATAGTCTTTCATTTCCTCCTGCTGGAATTTCAATCATTCCCAGTAGCGAATTCTTCACTGCAAAGCCCACACCGTGTTGCCTTTTTTCTGCCTGCCCTCTACCCTTCCAAAAAAAGGTGTAATTGTTTTCCCTGAGTGACCCTTCCTCAGCGAGGCGAGTCTCCTGCAGGCCAGCAATATCAATGTTAAGACGATTGAGTTCGACATCAATCACAGCCGTTTTTCTCACATCGTCAATATTGGTCAAGTCAGTGGAAAATCCTGGACACATGGTTCTCACGTTCCAGGTTGCAAGCCGTAGCTTGAGGTTTCTATTTTTATTTTTATTTGTACCTGGTGCATTGGTTTTACAGCCTGTGATTCAGATTTTGTCCTAGCCCCAAGCACCCATTGAAGCAGGCAGGCTGTGGCGGATCAGCACCCAATTGGCTGGGGGCTGCCCAGCTTGAGGCGGGCGGTAGCTGATCAGTGACACCTGTAGGTGTCTCCCACCGTCAGAGGCAACGCGTGGCGCCCCATGTCTACGCCAGTTGACAGGGACTTATGACCCGTAACAGTTGCCTCTCGCTTTGATTCCGTGACCAGTTAAGACCAGGAATGGAGTTATTGCCTCTCTATAGCACAAAGCCTGGGCTAAAATATAGAGATCATGTGTTGCCCATGCAGCATGATCCCTCTCTCGGCCTGCCTAGTTCACTCCAGAGGAAAGGTAACACCCCTACATCTGGAACAAGACAAGCTGCAGAAGCTGCCGGATCAGCAAAGCAATGCTCTAACTGTCCGCCTGTCGGAGCTTCGATCCTAGACCAGCTGCCAACCAAGGCTTAGGGCCTGGTCTGCCCTGCCATGACATTTTGTCTTTAGCTTGCATTTCCTCGCACCAGGGTAAGGCTTGTACCCTCCCAATTGCTCTCTTCCGCCCGAAGCCGTTGGCACAATGTGGGGTGTCGGGTTTGGTAAGCGCAGCCCAACGTTCGGTGCTAACAGAAAGCAGGTAGTACCGTCTACTGTTATACGGTAGCTCAGTCATATCTGACTAAGACCTGACACATAAAATAAAGTTACCAGTCTGCTTAATACAATATATGATACTGGAAATATACCTCATGAATTATGTAATTCTGTATTTATTGCAATCCCAAAGAAATCAGGAGCCTTGGAATGTGATCAACATCGAACAATTAGTATAATGAGTCACATCACGAAGATTTTGCTAAGAATTATCATGCAAAGAATTAGGAGGAAAATACAACCTGAAATAGGAGAAGAACAATGTGGGTTTGTAGAAGGAAAGGGTACAGTAAATGCTGTGTATTTACTGAGAACCGTAATTGAACGATCTATAGAAGTAAACAAAGATCTGCACCTTTGCTTTATTGACTACACAAAGGCTTTCGATAAAGTGAGACATGTCGACATGATAAGGATGCTTGAAGATCTACAAATTGATGGAAAAGACCTTAGACTTGTAAAAAACATATATTGGAAACAACAAGCTGCCATAAGAGTTGATAATGAAGTAGGCCAATATCAGCCTATTAAGAGAGGTGTGAGACAGGGATGTGTAATGTCTCCAGATCTGTTTTCCCTGTACAGTGAAAGTATTTTCAGAAATATTGAAGATATGGAAGGAATCAACATTGGGGGACGATGCATCAATAACATTAGATATGCAGACGATACAGTCTTGATTGCAGACAATGAATAGGACCTGCAACATTTAGTAGATGCAGTTGTTACACACAGTGAACAACGAGGGTTAGAATTAAATTGTAAGAAGACACAGGTTATGGTCGTCACTAGTAAGAACGAAATACCACAATGTAATATACAAGTAAATGGGAATATTCTTCAACAAGTGAATAGGTACAATTATCTAGGAACAGTAATAACATCTGATGGGAGATGCCTTGAAGAGATTAGAACAAGAATCGCCATGTCTAAGGTAGCCTCTAGCAAGATGAAAAACATACTGACCAATAAAAAGATGTCAATTGAAACGAGAAAAAGAGTGTTGAGGTGCTACATAGAACTTGTACTTTTATATGGATGTGAAGCTTGGACAATGAGCAGTCAAGCTGAAAAACATCTGATGGTTGTAGAAATGTGGTTTCTGAGGAAAATGCAAAGAATACCATGGACAGCCAGAAAGATCAATGAACAAGTCCTTCAAGAAACAAATGAAGATCGTAAACTGATTAGAGACATTAGACGCAGACAGTCAAAATTTGTTGGGCATGTTATGAGAAGAAATGAATTGGAGAACTTGGTGACAACTGGCAAGATCGAAGGGAACAGACCAAGAGGAAGATCTAGAAGCAAGTACCTGGATGGCTTGGCCTCGTGGCATGGTCGAGACAGAAACACGGAGCTGATCCACGACTGGTTATCGGGTGAGATGGCAGAACATGACCGCCCACGCTTACCGGCATGGCACATGATGGATGATGGATGGAATGTGTTAACTGATTCAGTGCTTTCAAAATGTCGTTTTGGTCTATACTTGACACACCATCAAACGAACAAATAATATTATGTATTGATTTATTTGTTTGTTTCGGGATTTGAGATGTGAAGATTTAGCACAATCTCAAGTAGTATAATGTAACTTTCCGTTCGCGGAGCATTGAAATTGCGGAAGACACCGCGAAACAATTCAGTTCAATTCAATTCAATTCAATTTTATTTTAAAATGGTTACAAATTGGGCACGCAGGCCTGTCTTACATTCGGCCCTTCCAACCACTCATCTTTCGTTCATCAATACTGCATGATACATTCACATAGGAAAATACATTGTCAAATGAATGTTGTAAACATAAGCAATGCATATTACAATGTTATGAGACACATCCCTCACCCACCCACACATCCCCCTCTCACCCACATACACCCCACCCACCCACATACACCTCACCCATCCACCCACATATATCACACACCCATACACACACACCCTCCATCCACCCACACACATCCCCCACCCACACACATCCCCAACCCACACGCACCCCAACCCACCCCACACTCCCACATACCCATCCCACCCACCCACCCACACACACACCCTCACCCAGGTATACATATCCCCCAACCACACACCCCGCACATACCCACCCCCACACACCCACCCCACACACACTCACCCCACCCACACACCCCACCCATCCACACGCACACACACACCCAAACACCCACCAACCCACCCTTCCATATTAACACATATCCCCCCACACACATCTCCCCAAAATACACCCATCCCCCAGCCCACACACACTCACCCACCCACCCATATCCACACACCTCCAACCACCCAGCCAAACACTCATCCCCCAACCACACATCCCCGCACCCCCCCCCCCCCCACACCAATCAACACACCCCGCACCCACCCACCCACATACACATTCCCCACCCACCAACCCACACAATCCCCCACCCACCAACACCCACACACTTCCTACCATCCACTCAAACACCCCCACCCACACACACATCCCTTACCCACACACATCTCCCACCCACCACACATCCCTTCACCCACCCACACATCCCCCACATATCTCCCCACCTACCATACATCCCCAACCAACCTGCACATCCCTCGCTCACACCATACATTAAAAATATGTAATAGCATGTTACAACAAATAACACGACGACCAAAGTATGGCGATATATCGTCCTTCAGTCCAAATGGGGGTCACATTTAGCGACATATTATCGTTCAGCAATGGGCAGAGGTGTGTCAAAGAGTAAGCACAGACAAGTCACTGAAATTGTTCTGGCGGCTACATAAAAGCATGAGTGGTGTAGTCAAGAATAAGAGCATTTCTGACTTCCAAGGTGCTGACCTCATCTGGCAGAGGACTGACGAGGACAAGGGCAAAGCCCTCTTTGAACGCTATCTAGAGCAGAGCAACCAGACTGACATGGGAGGCCGAAATCTTGCCAAGGAGGTCACGTCAGACAGGTGCAAGGCCCAGAACACTTCGGATGAAGACACAGTGACAGTGAAAGAAATCAAGGCTATGCTTCGACGATCAAAAAACAGCGCTCCAGGTCCTGATGGCATAAGATACGACGACATCAATATGTGTACCGACAACGAGCTAGAGAAATTAGCAGACATTTACAACAGTATAGGGAGTTCTAGCATCAAGGAGAAGTGGTTACACAGCTATCTGATTCCCTTGCCGAAGCCTGGCAAAGACCACAAAAGAAATCAGGGATATCGAATTATAACCATGCAGAATGCAATAGGCAAGCTGCTGGAGAAGGTAATTGCCAGGAGAATATCAAGCCAGCTAGAGAGGCAAGGTGTTTTCCCACCTACCCTGGGTGGGTACCGTCCAAAAAGAGAAACCTGGATCAATGCAGCAGTTTCTGCCCATGATGTCTATGAAGGTTTCCACTCAGGCATTGAAACCTTTGCTGCAGCGATTGATCTTGAGGACGCGTACAACAGAGTACCATTGGATTTTTTAATGCTTCAGTTTCTTGAACTCAAAGTAAGTTCATTCCTCCTTAGTTGGATCGCTGCAGCCCTCTTCCAAAGGAAATTAGGTTTTAGATGTGGCAGTTGGACTTCGGAACCAACAACAATATATCCTGGCCTACCACAGGGATCACCATTATCTCCAGTACTGTTCAACGCCTACACAGTGAAAATCACCAGTGAGCAGATCACTGGACCTGGCAGGACATTGTCATATGCCGATGATGTTTTAGTGTATCGTCAGGGTAATGATAGAGAGCAGGTTGCTGTGGAACTACAAACCGAACTCAATCGCATAAGTACTTGGTGTGATGAAGCTGGGGCAATGGTCAACCCAACAAAGGCAACAGTGACTTGGTTCTCGTTGAATAATCATATTGCCAACACTCCAACACCAACTGTAAAGCTGTGTTCAGAGACGGTGGAAAGAACGTAGGCAATGAATTACCTGGGGATACGGTTTGATCGAAGCCTTGCTTATAATGTGCACATAGACCAGGTGATAACAAAGGCCAAGCGGGGTTTGGCAGCGATGCGGGTGATGGCGGCAGCAAACTGTGAGCAGCGCCATCTATGTCTTCTGTACGAGGGGCTGGTCATGTCTGTTTTTGAGTATGCAATGACAATCCTGACTCTCAGCCGTAAGCAGATAGAAAGGATGGAAAGGATACATAATGAAGCTATGCGCATTATTCTTGGATGTACAAGAGATACAGCATGCAGGGCGATGCGCTACCTTCTTGATTTTCCAACCATTGAAGAGAGAATACAAGTTTGCAGGGCACGCGCCTACCTCAGAATTAACGCAAACACACAACATCCACTGCATAGTGAAATTAGGAAGGTGAAGGGCAGCAGGTTAAAAAGAGGACGCTCGTGGATGGGTCAAGCCGAAGACATTCTTCAACAGGTGTGTTCACTTGAAGACTTAGAACCTGGCGAGGAGTGGGTGCAAGTGCCAACAGACTTCTGCACATCCTTTTCAGTTTGCATCCAACTAGATAGAAAATGCAGACAAGAAAATCCGGCTGCTGTGGAGGCTGAAGTACAAGCGTTGATTTTCGAGAATTCGCTAGACGGTGATGCTGTCATCTACACAGATGGGTCGGTCGTCCGACATGTGAGATGCTCATGGGCCTTTACAGGCTCGGGCCGGAGGGAGAATTGTGAAGGAGGACTCTGGTGCTTTCACTGAAACCACAAGTAGCCTGACTATGGAAGTCATGGCAGTAAGTAAAGCAATAACATGGCTGGAGACACAGACATTCACTAGGGCATGTTTACTTAGCGACTCAATGAACATGATCAAGAGGATAGAGGAGGGGTCGATCCGAAGAGAATGGTTGCTGCCTCTGGAGCGGTCTCGGCTGGCAAAGATTAGTTTCATCTTCGTGCCAGGGCATGCGGGCGTACAAGGTAATGAGCGGGCTGACAAACTCGCAGGTGAGGCTACAGTGGAGGGCGGACGCGCCATGGACCAGGCTGACATTCTGAATGCTCTACGAGAAGTAAGACTTTTGCGTGAACCAAGTGATGACTGTGAATCTACAACCATGGCCAGACTGCGAGAACAGCAAATTAAAAGAGGGGTGGCCAAACAAGAACACTACGCAGGAAGCCAAAGAAGATTGATAAACCAACACAGAACTGGTGTCGTTAGCCGCTACACGCTGCGGGATTTGCTGAGGAGGGGATCCGAGCACTTATGAACTGAATGATTCGGTGTGCAATGAGGATGATCTGTCGACTAACTAACTAACTATCGTTCAGCACTGAATCAATTAACCTCTCTAGATGTTAATACTGATGTCATGATGTTGGAAACATCTTTGGCCATTCCTTTTCCCTTGATTGATTTCTGTTTCACTTCTGCCGTTATCTGTTATTACATATCTAAGATAGGAGAAACTGTTTACTGTTCTAGCATCTCCCGTTTACTGTGATGTTCAAGATAGGAGAAACGTGTTACTTGTTCTAGTATCTTCCCGTTTACTGTGATGTCCAAGATAGGAGAAACGTGTTACTTGTTCTAGTATCTTCCCGTGTACTGTGATGTCCAGGATACGCGAAACGTTTTTCTTGTTCTAGCATCTCCCGTTTACTGTGATGTCCAGGATAGGCGAAACGTGTTACTTGTTCTATCATCTCCCGTTTACTGTGATGTTCAAGATAGGAGAAACGTGTTACTTGTTCTAGTTCTTCCCGTTTACTGTGATGTCCAAGATAGGAGAAACTGTTTACATGTTCTAGTATCTTCCCGTTTACTGTGATGTCCAAGATAGGAGAAACGTGTTACTTGTTCTAGTATCTTCCCGTTTACTGTGATGTCCAAGATAGGAGAAACTTGTGTTCTTGCATCTTCCCGTTTACTGTGATGTCCAAGATAGGAGAAACGTGTTACTTGTTCTAGTATCTTCCCGTTTACTGTGATGTCCAAGATAGGAGAAACTTGTTACTTGTTCTAGTATCTTCCCGTTTACTGTGATGTCCAAGATAGGAGAAACTTGTTTCTTGTTCTAGCATCTTCCCGTTTACTGTGATGTCCAAGGATAGGAGAAACTGTTACATTGTTCTAGCATCTTCCCGTTTACTGTGATGTCCAAGATATGAGAAACTTGTTTCTTGTTCTAGTATCTTCCCGTTTACTGTGATGTCCAAGATAGGAGAAACTGTTTACATGTTCTAGTATCTTCCCGTTTACTGTGATGTCCAGGATAGGCGAAACGTGTTACTTGTTCTAGTATCTTATCGTTTACTGTGATGTCCAAGATAGAGAAACGTGTTACTTGTTTAGTATCTCCCCGTTTACTGTGAAGTCAATAAAACAGGAGCAATTTCATAGAAAAAAGTTAGATGCATATCCTTTACAAAACGTTGCAGTCAACACCAGCATTGTATGCTGTTGCGATGTCTTGGCAAGTTTACGTTTAGTAGTTTGCCATTGCTTTCTGAACTACCGGCACCCATACCATTGCGTAAAAAAACCAACACAACGCGGTCTGCTATTAAATTGCGCGCAGCTGTGTTTCGAACGCGGGTATGCGGGATCACGAACCGCGTCCGTAACACCTTCGCCCATGAAAATATCAGGGAAGAAACGTAGATATTTGACCATTTGACCGTATATATTTGACCATTTGACCGTAGATATTTGACCATTTGACAGTAGATATTTGACCATTTGACCGTAGATATTTGACCATTTGACCGTAGATATGTGACCATGGATATTTGACCAAACATAGGTAAGCTATAGGTAAATAGATGTTATAACACTCACTGTGCCTATGTTGAAATCCTAGCAGGGTAGTGACCTCATTCGTCCTCTTCTCTGTGACCAACGTTTGCTGTGTGTGTATCCCAGCCAGGTCACCGACAGGACGGTCCGTTTGAGGTCTTCACTGGTTCGCCTGAGTTCGTCTCGAAGTTCGGCTTGTGTGGACCAGATGTCCTCTCTCTCTCTGGCCAATTCAGGGCTGTCTTGTAGCGCTAACTCTGGGCTTTCCTCTGACACGTCACATCTGCAGGTGGCGGCGTCGGTGAGACCCAGTCCCTCAAGGTGTGCCCTGTGTGTACAACACACCGGATGTTTGAGAATGACGCTCGTATCCATTCGGCCATGCTGAGCCCTGTCTTCCTTATTGATTACGAAATATTCCCTCAACCACATACGTACGTTGCCACGGGGAAAGTGCATGTTCATAAAATGTTTAATTTACTAGTTAGTGTTGTGTCATGGGCTCTTAATCGTGTCCAGTCTCTGCATTGCTTTGGTCAATCTGTTTGTAACTTCTTTGAGTAGTGCCCGCTGTTGTTGATTATGGAGATATTCTATGTCTTCGTCCTTCACCTTCAGACGTCAGTATGGATTATTCCAAAGAAAGCTTGTTGACATCTCTATGGAGTTTGTCCTCACATGAAGCGGGTGTGGGCCAGATTACTCGTACGTGTCTCTGTTATGCATATACTGGACACTCGAGGCAAGCTATTACACGTTTCTGACATTTCCAGACTTCTCTGTGGATTGCACTTTTGGATGACACATAGTTGTGTCTGTGCGAAGAGGGCTAATGTGCACAAATACCTAGAAGTGTGGTTTTCACCCAAGTATTTACAGAACAGACAGATCACGTGATCATGACAGCTCGAACGAGTTTAGGTTCAACTGTGATCTGAGTGATGGCGGCACCAAACTACGGACAGCGCCATCTGGTGTCTTTTGTGTCAGCGTCAAGTCCTTTCCTCAGCTGAGTAATGAAGTAACTGAGAAGAGGATCTGAGAACTAAGGAACTGAATGGTTCCATGTGCAGTGAGGATAATCTGTTGATTACACAACTAAAGAGCCAGACAGCTAACCAACCAATCAACCAACAAGCCAACCAATCAACCAACCAGACAGTAAACCAACCAACCAGTTAACCTACCAACCAACCAACCAATAAATCAAACAACAAGCCAGCCAATCAACTAACCAACCAACCAACCAACCAACCTATCATATAGCCTCCCTGGGGTGAAGGGAACAAGCTATCGCATTCATTTATGAATATCTATTCATACATATATCTCTATATTTATTTATATACGTATATGTATAAATCCTGGGATTACTTCAGATCTGGGACTGGGACACTTTCAGTCTGCGACCCCACCAGTCCTCAGATACCTATCTCTCTCACAACCAACCAAGGAATGTTACCCTTTCAAACCACGTCCTGAATAAATGATGTAACTCCGGTATCTACAAACTCAATAACAAAAGTGTATTGTACAAAAGAAAGTTAAGATAATGTGGATGTAGTGCAGATCTGTCTGGTGTGTTAGTTGCTACTAGATAGTTAGCTGAGGCAGCCAGATAAAGATGTCTTCATAGTACAATGCCGACGCCTCACACCACACATGAATGGTACTTAGCTAGTGTCTCTCGCAGCAGGTCCTCAGTCTTCGACCAGATAGCACCTCCTCCGAGTTGACATCAGATCAGGCTAATGGCCGTGGAACACCAGAGCATATGTCCAAATATTACCATGAATTTTCATCCTCATCCGATCATGTAGGTGCCTCTATAAAAGGTTTAACATAATCCGAAAGTTTGTTGCTCTACCAACCGTGGCACCAACAACATTGGCACCTTTCCGTCTTGACAGACGATAGTTTGGTACATTGTGCTTTAAAAAGGCTTAATAACTACGATCCATGGCGGTGGCGAGTGTGGCTGGTAAGGCCAATTCTTGCTGCAAATGTTTGCCCACAGTAGGTGCATGTGAAAACATGGTCATTTCCACCATTTTGCACCATCTTACGTCTCTCACGCTCTGTGTGTGCTTTATCTGCAATCATTTTCTCCTTTGTCTTTATTCCGTTTCTGATAGTTGCCCTCCATGCAACACGTTCAGCGGCGACGTGCTCCCAATGTGCATTATCAATGCCTGTATCAATCATGTCCCGCTTACACACATCTTTGTATCGTAGGAGAGGCCGACCCTGAGATCTCCTACCCGTCTGTAATTCACACAAAAAAGATATCCTTTGGTATTCTACCATCATCCATCCTCCTAACGTGTCCTATCCATCTAAGTCTACGAAGACTGAGCATGGAATACACCGTCACACAACCTGATCTTTCCAATACTTCAGTATTTGTGATTTTGTCTTGCCACTTAATACCAAGTATTCTTCGCAGACACCGCATATGAAAGCTGTTTAAACGTTTCTCTTGGCGTGCGTAAGTTGTCCAGGTTTCACTGCCATAAAGAAGAGTACTAAGGACACAGGCTTGGTAGACGAGGACTTTTGTTTTGGCAGTAAGCTTCCTGTTCTCCCAGACTCTTTTTGCTAACATGTTCATTGTTGTTGCTGCCTTGCCAATCCTGATGTTGATTTCCTGATCGAGGGATAATTTGCTATTTACCTCTGATCCTAGATATGTAAAATGGTCTACTATCTCCAGTTCGGCGTCGTCAATAAAGATTGATGGTACACCATGTGCACCTTGTGACATAATCTGTGTCTTCTTTTTGTTAATTGTTAAACCAAATTCAGAACAAGCATTGGAGAATGCAGATAGTAGATGTTGTAATTCTTCCTCAGAGTGGGTCGTAATCGCAGCATCATCCGCAAAAAGCAACTCTCTGATTAGTACCCTGCTAATTTTGGTCTTGGCCTTCAATCTCTGAGCATTATAGAGGCCACCATCTGAGCGTGAGTGAATGTATATACCATCATCCTGATCACGAAAGGCATATTTCAGTAGAAGTGAAAAGTATATCCCAAAGAGGGTGGGTGCTAGCACACAGCCTTGCTTAACTCCACTCTTGATTTCAAACTCTTCTGAAGTTGAGCCATCAAACTTGATTATACCCTTCATGCCTGTGTGGAACGATTCCACAATGGACAGAAGAGTTGGTGGGCAGCCAATCTTCTTTAGTGCTTTGAACAGACCCTCACGACTGACCAAATCGAATGCCTTTGTGAGGTCGATGAAGGCAATAAACAGTGGCTGATTTTGTTCCCGGCATTTTTCTTGCATCTGTCGCAATGAGAATATCATATCAATGGTAGACCGGTTCTGACGGAAGCCACACTGTGATTCGGGGTAGACTTGATCTCCCAGGACTTGAAGTCTGTGCAGGACAATTCTGGCAAATACTTTCCCAACAATACACAGAAGTGAGATACCCCTATAGTTGTTACAGTCGCTCCGATCTCCCTTGTTCTTGTACAGCGTTATGATGTTTGAATCTTTGAAATCCTGTGGGACTTGTCCTTCTCGCCAGCATAGCTCTATTAGCTGGTGGATCTGTAGAGCGAGTGTGTCTTGCCCACTCCTGATCACCTCTATTGGAATCCCATCCTTACCTGGAGCCTTGCCAGATGCAAGCTCATTTATAGCACACTTAACTTCTGTTATAGTGGGAAGTGTGTCCAGGTGGTCAAGAGTTGGCAGGGCCTCTATGGCGTTGAGGGCATCATCCGCTAGCTTGGTCTCACTTGAGTAAAGCTCTAAATAGTGCTCGACCCATCTATCCATCTGCTGTTTCTTATCAGTGATGATTTCTCCAGTCAAGGTTTTCAGCGGTGCACTTCTTTTGATCATTGGACCACAGGCTTTCTTTATCCCTTCATACATGCTTCTGATGTTTCCCTTATCACTTGCGATTTGAATGGACTCACATAACTTGATCCAATAGTCATTCGCACACTGCCTGGCAGCCTTTTGTACATCCTTCCTTGCTTGCTTCAGCTCACTCAGAGTGTTACGCGTTGGTCTTTCCTTGTTTCTTAAGAGAGCTATCTTCTTTTTATCAATCAAGGGCTGCAGTATCTGGCTGTTTGCCGCAAACCAGTCCTGCCTCTTATGATCCACAGTGCCGTAAACCCCTACCGCTGTTTTATAAATAGTTTCCTTAAGTTTACTCCATTTATCATTTACTATACAATTTTCTGATGTATCATTGAAAGCGTCTTCAAGTTGCTGTTGAAATTCAAAGCACTTTCCAGGATCGTGAGTGTTAGTAATATTAATCCTGGGGCTAGACTTGTGTTTAGCTGTGTAGATTCTCTTTGGTCTCAGTCTAACCCTTGCAACAACCAAAGAATGATCTGTATCACAGTCAGCACTGTGGTAACTTCGAGTTAATGATGTATGGTTCAGATGTTGTCTCCGTGTGATAATGAAGTCCAGCTGATGCCAATGGCCGGATCTTGGATGTTTCCATGTGACCTTATGCATCTCTTTTGTTTTAAAAAAGGAGTTTGTAATACATAGGTCATTTCTAGTGCAATGCTCCAGCAGCCTTTGCCCATTATCATTCATGCGACCGATGTTGTATTTTCCAAGGCACACTGGCCATGAACTCGAGTCCTTGCCCACACGAGCATTGAAATCACCGAGCATATAAATGTAGTCGGATTTTGGAACTGCCTTGATCGCAGAGTCTAGCTGCTCATAGAACATATCCTTCACATCATCAGAGGAAGCGAGTGTCGGTGCATATGCAGTGAGAATGGTGGCAAATCCACAGGAGGTTGCCAAGCGCAGTGATAATAATCTTTCATTACCTCCAGCTGGGATATCAATCATTCCCAGTAGCGAATTCTTCACTGCAAAGCCCACACCATGTTGCCTTTTTTCTGCCTGCCCTCTTCCCTTCCAAAAAAAGGTGTAATTGTTTTCCCTGAGTGACCCTTCCTCAGCGAGGCGAGTCTCCTGCAGGCCAGCAATATCAATGTTAAGACGATCGAGTTCAGCATCAATCACAGCCGTTTTTCTCACATCGTCAATATTTGTCAAGTCAGTGGAAAATCCTGGACACATGGTTCTCACGTTCCAGGTTGCAAGCCGTAGCTTGAGGTTTCTATTCTTTTTATTAGTACCTGGTGCATTGGTTTTACAGCCTGCGATTCAGATTTTGTCCTAGCCCCAAGCACCCATTGAAGCAGGCAGGCTGTGGCGGATCAGCACCCAATTGGCTGGGGGCTGCCCAGCTTGAGGCGGGCGGTAGCTGATCAGTGACACCTGTAGGTGTCTCCCACCGTCAGAGGCAACGCGTGGCGCCCCATGTCTACGCCAACTGACAAGGACTTATAACCCGTAACAGTTGCCTCTCGCTTTGATTCCGAGACCGGTTAAGACCAGGAATGGAGTTTTTGCCTCTCCATAGCACAAAGCCTGGGCTAAAATAAAGAAACCCTGTGTTGCCCATGCAGCATGATCCCTCTTTCGGCCTGCCTAGTTCACTCCAGAGGAAGGTTGACACCTATAATCTGGAACAAGACAAGCTGCAGAAGCTGCCGGATCAGCAAAGCAATGCTCTAACTGTCCGCCTGTCGGAGCTTCGATCCTAGACCAGCTGCCAACCAAGGCTTAGGGCCTGGTCTGCCCTGCCATGACTTATTTTGTCTTTGGGTTGCATTTCCTCGCACCAGGATAAGGCTAGTACCCTCCCAATTGCGCTCTTCCGCCAAACCGTGGCACCAAATCAACAATATATCGACAGTAAGTACAGTTCCTGAATTAAAGTTCATTGAAGCACACTGTCCAGTGCTAAATTTATATATTAAACATTGTTCATTACCAGACTCACAATTGCCTAAAGTCTGTGGCTATATTCATGATCAGGACCATAATCCCCAGACGTTGTTTCTATCATAAACTGGTTGATTAGTCATCTTGGAGCTACTCTGAGGATATAGACGACTGACCGGGTAGTGGGCAGTATGATCACCTCACGATGACTGGTTTGTCCAGACTGCTGATGCTGGCACAGGACTATAAACGACTGCCCATCACTCCTCTCAAGAAGGTAGAATCTGGAAGAAAAAAAATGACACAGGCAACCCTCTGTGAGAATCACATGATCATGACCCACGATATGGGGATAGACATCAACATGGTACTCAGAGAGTGAAACACCTTCCCAAGATGGGCGGTGGTTCAATTACAGGCCAGGCCTCAGGGTCAGAGAAAGAATAAGGTCTGACGTCTGAAAAGCAGCTGAATAGAACATCTGTTTCCCTGGACTGGGGATAGAGTGAACCCACGGTAATTGGTCATGAGTGTCTGTGCCCCAGTTCCCCAGTGGAAGTCTTCTACTGACATACAGGGTTAGAAGCTCTACAGTACCCATAGGCAAGATGGTCCTGAAGGAGGGCCGTTGGCATAACCCCCTTCCAGCTCTTCCCAGGTGGCCCTGCTTTCCCCAATTCATCTCCCCTGCAACCATCAGACATGTCTGTAGCATCACTTCTCCCTCTTTTCCCTCCCTGTTGTTCTCCTCACAGGAACTCACTACAGATTAGGATGGTAGTCCGTTAAGGAGACCTTGAACACAAAGTGTATGAGGAATGCAAAGAAAAAACCAGCAGTCGCCCTGCCAAAAGACGCGAACTTCGACACACGCTGTATCGCTCAAATGCCTGTCGATCCTACCGCGGACATTCCCATGAGATTCGTCTTGACAGGCCGAGTCGGAGGATACCCCACTCGGTATGGTTTGGTTACGCTTTCACCGACTTCCGGTTGGGTGCACTACGCCTGAGTTCAAAGGCGACCAGTAGTGCCATCAAATCACCAACATTTAGGCCACTCCCCTTTCCCCACAAACAACTTCTGGCAGGCAAGACAAGTCGTGCATTATTTGTCCTTTCTAGGCAATGCACTGTTGGCAACATGCCAGGAATTTTAGTCATGTAAACAGGCCTGTTCCGTTATGGAAAATTACAGGCTCGCCCTTGACCTACGGCAACAGTCGCGGCATGCAATCTGCACACGGGTATTTCGATTCAAGAATGGTAGCATTCTTACATTTTCGTTTGGCAATGCAGTTAGACGCATGGAACCTAGTCCAACTTGGGAACGTTATGTCTACAGTCTTCAAACTATGTTGACACTGAAACCAATTTCTTCATCTGACTGCAGCCACACAGAAGTTCTTGCCAGCCGGCGAGAACAACCATCAGTTCTAGTCCGGTTATTGCGACTGCGCAATTAAAACACCACTTCTGCTGTCATCATCCAGAATCCATGGGCCGTAATCCTCCACTTCCTTAGGGGTAAAATTACTTGGATTATCTCCCTTTGACTACTAGGTGGGTGTAGGCCGAGAGATCTCGTGTGTCTGGTCAATCCCGCATCTCCTGGTCGCATTCTCCAGGCGCATTTTGTGACATAGAGACACTGGAGACACTGTTACAGTCAGGATGGGACGATCCGTCTATATTGTTATTGTCTCTTAAGAGAGTTGACCGCGTCGACTCTTGCCTCCTGGAGGTTCGATCCAGGAAATCTACTCCTCCTCTTCAGGGACTGGATGCCTTGACAGAAAATCAGCTCCAACATTCTCCTTGACGGGAATGTACTGCACGGCAAAGTGGTAGGGCTGAAGCAACAATGACCAACGCATCAAACGTGCATTGAGCTTCTGGGGTGTGGCCAGGAACATCAAGGGTTGATGATCTGACTGGACACGAAACTGAACCCATACAAATAGGGCTGGAAATTTTGCACGGCCCATATCAGTGACAAACATTCTCTTTCGACGGTCGAATAATTCCTTTCGGCTGGCAAAAGTTTTCGACTGGCTTATGCCACGGACCGTAACACGGACGCATCCTCCCTTCACATTAAGCGCATGTTCAATTTCGGGAGATGGCTCTGCCAATCTAATGTTGATGGTCTGCCTGTGCCCTCAAAAGGTATTGCCTTGCCCTCAATTAGGCGATCTCACTGACAGCCTATATCATAGTCATGACAGACACTAGTGTTGGCGTATCGCCGCTGTACGTTCGGTCGATCCACTTTCGACTCGCGTAAGCGACGGCTAACAATACAGACGGATCGTCCCATCCTGACTGTAACAGCGCCATATCCATTAAGTGGTAGCGTGAGTCATCGGTCACGTGAAAGCGGGCGGTGGCGTGAGAAAAGCCTGTCTACAAAACTCCCACGTCAGCTCTGTAGGGTCGTGTGCAGAACCAGTGTATAAAATAGACGGCGTCTCCTCACTTGCTCTACACCAGTTCACGTGCTGACTTGGCTAGCTACAGAGTTATTTTAAATCAGGTTGGTGTGAGCCTTATTCGTGTCGTCGGCAGCTGATAAAACACTGAAACATATTGTGTATACACCAGAACTTTTTGCGGTTGTAAAAACAGAAAGTGTGACTTATTCATATACCAGTTTATCAATATGACCACCAGATCTACTTTCATGTGTTCAGTGTGCGACAAAGCCTATTGTTATAAGTATAACCTTAATCGACACATTCGGACTAATTCACGGTACTAAAGATCAACCACAGGTATGTCATATCTGTGGACACCTTTTCAATAGACAAGACAAGTTACAACGGCACATACGAACACAGCATCAGCGACGTATGAATATACCAAACAATACAAGTCTATCAACTCCATCATCACACCAGAGATCACCACCACATGTGTATTTACGGCATCCTCATACTACGATCTCGTCTCAACTACCAGACTGCCACCACTGTGACTTCAATGATAACCTTACCATTGTGGCGGGAAGGCCACCTGTTGTTGACAGCGAGTGACGTCATCTAGGCACAGTATTAAAACTGGCTGGGTAAACCACTTTTGGGAAGTCGACCAAGTGTTGTGAAAACTTCACGGACGTGTGTGTAATGTTCCTGGCTGGATTATAAAGAGAGGCTACAGTGTCTTGTGTTAATTTACATTGGCGGACATTTACCCGTTGTGTGGTTGTGTAGTCTCAATTTAAGGCCAGACTCGATACATGGTAATTGTGTGATTTAGACCCAAATGAGATTATTCTTAGGAATCGAGTGTAGCATTAGGAGAATGTAATATAGGAGGGTCGGCAACAGTAGGCAATCGCGTAGCTTAAACTAGCTGGTGTGAGATATCATTTAACTCAGTGAGTTAAGGACAATGTAGTTTGATGATGTTTAGAGAGATTGAGGCTGGTTGGGGGATAGGGGCAATGTCCAATGATAGGATCTTCCAGTGGGGTGTCTACTGGGTTTCTGCACTTTGCCTTTGGTCTTTCCTTGTCTTACCATGACTCAGACCGATGTGATGAGCTCCTCTGCCGTATGGCAGAGTTTAGTTCGCTGTTATAGATCTGAGTGCGGTCGTCGGCCTGCAGTCACTTAATAAAGGTCAGTATCGGGTTGCTCTCACCAGGTGTATTCTCTCTTCAACAGGTTCCACTCTGTTCACCAAGAGAACAAGCTGAAAAGTCATTGACTAAGATTATGGCTAATTCATTGAAGAAGGTTTTACTCGGCGGCTTTTGCACTGGGACCATATTCAAAAGGGTCTGCAGGAACATGGCTCTGCTGAGCAGGAATCGATAATTATCTGGGAATGACTCCACAGAGGCAGGGTTCACCAAAGTTGAGTGAAGTGATTTTCCTTACCACATGTAACAGGAACACTAGTAGTCATAGACGGAAGTTGAAACCTAACATAGCGTTTTCTCAGTTAGTGGATTCCTGTGGAACTTTAAACATTAACATTGTGATCGTGAAAATCCATGACAATTACCAATGAACATTTTTGTTTCAAGTGACAGTGATCCGTATTTCACGATACAAGGATGGTTAGATCGCAGAACTGTAGTGACATTTAGCTACACGGTGTGTGACAGATTAGGAGTCAGTATTGGACTATATCCATTTGTGGTGACCACGTATCTGGATTATCAGGGAGCTACTGGAGGAAGTCGACACCTGCCGGAGTGAAACATCTTTTGGTGAGGTCATTGCATACTGAGCTATGGTGCTGTTGTGTTCAGACTTTGCTCCTGAGCTGTTCGGTCTGATTCTGCAGACACACTAGAGTATACGACATACATGCTACACCCACACTTCGCACATACATACACATTTCTTCATTACATTAATTTGTTATTAATTTTAGAAGCTAGAGTTGTGTGGTATGTTGTGTTGGAGAAGAATGAGAGGGGGCATGGCCCAGTGGTGAGAGAGAGAGAGAGAGAGAGAGAGAGAGAGAGAGAGAGAGAGAGAGAGAGAGAGAGAGAGCGAGAGAGAGAGAGATCCAGTCCAGTGACCGACGGGGTGTTGTGGACGGAAATTTAGTGGATTCTCCAGAATAATGATATGGGGTTAAAAGAATGTGGGTGTTGATTCCCCTCACCCCAGGGACGATACATATAAGCATTACGACAGTTACATTGTGCTTCAAAAAGGAATAATCACTACAACCAATGGCGGTGGCGAATGTGACTGATAAGGGCAATTCGCGCTGTAAATGTTCGTCCACAGTGGATGCATGTGAAAACATAGTGATTTCCACCATCATGCACCATCTTACGTCTCTCACGCTCTGTGCGTGCTTTATCTTCAATCATTTTCTCCTTTGCCTCTATTTCATTTATGATAGTTGCCCTCCATGCAACACGTTCAGTGGCGACTTGCTACCAATGTGCATTATCAATGCCTGTATCAATCATGTCCCGCTTACACACATCTTTATATCGTAGCAGTGGCCGACCCTGAGATCTCCTACCCATCTATAATTTACCACACATACGCACAAAAAAAAACCGATGTCTTTTGGGATTCTACCATCACTCATCCTCCTAACGTGATCTATCCACCTAAGTCTGCAAAGACTGAGCATGGAACACACCGTCACACAACCTGATCTTTCCAATACTTCATTGTTTATGATTCTTTTCTTACCACTTAATACCAAGTATTCTTCGCTGACTCCGCATATGGAAGCTTTTTAAACATTTCTCTTGGTGTGAGTAAGTCAACCAGGTTTCACTGCCATAAAGAAGGGTACTAAGGATACAGGCTTTATAGACAAGGACATTTGTTTTGCAGTAAGCTTCCAGTTCTCCCAGACTCTTTTTGATAACATGTTCATTGTTGTTGCTGCCTTACCAATCCTGACGTTGATTTCCTGATCTAGGGATAATTTGTCATTTACCGCTGATCTTAGATACGCAAAATGGTCTACTATCTCCAGTTCGGCGTCGTCAATAAAGATTGATGTCCCTTGTGTCATAACCTCTGTCTTCGTTTTTGTTAATTGTTAAACCAAATTCAGAACAAGCATTGGAGAATGCAGATAGTAGACATTGTAATTATTCCTCAGAGTGGTCGTAATTGCAGCATCATCTTCAAATAGCAACTCTCTAATCAGTACCCACCTAAACTTGGTCTTGGCCTTCAACCTCTGAGCATTGTAGAGGCCGCCATCTGAGCGTGAGTGAATGTATATACCACCATCCTGATCACGAAAGGCATATTTCAGTAGTAATGAAAAGTATATCTCCAAAGAGGGTGGGGGATAGTACACAACCTTGCTTAACTCCACTCTTGATTTCAAACTCTTCTGATGTTGAGCCATCAAACTTGATTATACCCTTCATACCTGTGTGGAACGATTCCACAATGGACAGAAGAGTTGGTGGGCAGCAAATCTTCTCTAGTACCTTGAACAGACCCTCACGACTGACCAAATCAAATGCCTTTGTGGGGTCGGTGAAGGCAATAAACAGTGGCTGATTTTGTTCCCGGCATTTTTCTTGCATTTGTCGCAATGAAAAATATCATATCAATGATTGACTGGTTCTGTCAGAAGTCTCACTGTGATTCGGGGTAGACTTGATCTCCCAGGATTTGAAGATTGTGCAGAACAATTCTGGCAAATACTTTCCCAACAATACACAGAAGTGAGATACCCCTATAGTTGTTGCAGTCGCTCCGATCGCCCTTGTACTTTTACAGTGTTATGATGCTTGAATCTTTGAAATCCTGTTGGACTTGTCCTTCTCGCCAGCATAGCTCTGTTAGCTGGTGGATCTGTAGATTGAGTGCGTCTTGTCCACTCCTGATAATCTTTATTTTAATCCCATCCTTACCTGGAACCTTGCCAGATGCAAGTTCCTTTATAGCACACTTAACTTCTGTTATGGTGGGAAGTATGTCCAGGTGGCCAAGAGTTGGAAGGGCCTCTATTGCGTTGAGGGCATCATCCGCTAGTTTGGTCTCACTTGAATAAAGCTCTAAATAGTGCTCTACCCATCTATCCATGTGCTGTTTTTTATCAGTGATGATTTCTCCAGTCAAGGCTTTTAGTGGTGCACTTCTTTTGATCTTTGGACCACAAGCTTTCTTTATCCCTTCATACATGCTTCTGATGTTTGCGTGATATAACTTGTGTTTTGAATGGACTTACATAACTTGATCCAATAATCATTTGCACACTGCTTGGCAGCCTTTTGCACATTCTTCCTAGCTTGCCTCAGCTCACTGAGAGTGTTACGCGTTGTTGTGTCCTTGTTTCTTTAGAGAGCTATCTTCTTTTTATCAATCAAGGGCTGCAGTGCCTGGCTGTTTGCCGCAAACCAGTCCTGCCTCTTATGATCCACAGTGCCGTAAAGCCATACCGCTGTGTTATAAAGAGTTTCCTGGAGTTTACTCCACGTTTCACTTACCGTACAATTTTCTGATGTATCAGTGAAAGCTTCTTTAAGCTGCTGTTGAAACTCAAAGCACTTATAAGGATCGTGGGTGTTAATAATATTAATCCTGGGGCTAGATTTGTGTTTAGCTGTGTAGATTCACTTTGCAACAACCAAAGAATGATCCATATCACAGTCAGCACTATGGTAACTTCGAGTTAATGATGTATGGTTCGGATGTTATCTCCGTGTGATGATGAAGTCCAGCTGATGCCAATGGCTGGATCTTGGATGATTCCATGTGACCTAATGGATGCAGCTCTTTTGTTTAAAAAAATGAGTTTGTAATACATAAGTTATTTCTGGTGCAATGCTCCAGCAGCATTTGCCCATTTTCATGCATGCGACCGATGTTGTATTTTCCAAGGCACACTGGCCATGAACTCGAGTACTTGCCCACACGAGCATTGAAATCACCGAGCATATAGATATAGTCAGATTTTGGAACTGCCTTGATAACTCCTTATAGAACGAATCCTTTACTTCACCCGAAGAAGCGAGTGTAGGTGCTTATGCAGTGATAATGGTTGCGAAACCACAAGAGGTTGCCAAGCGCAGGGTTAATAGTCTTTCATTTCCTCAAGCTTTTATATCAATCATTCTCAGTAACGAATTCTTCACTGCAAAGCCCACACCATGTTGCCTTTTTTCTGCCTGCCCTCTACCTTACCCAAAAAGATGTGTAATTGTTTTCCCTGAGTGACCTTTCCTCAGCGAGGTGAGTCTCCTGCAGGCAAGCAATATGAATGTTAAGACGATTGAGTTCGACATCAATCACAGCCGTTTTTCTCACATCGTCAATATTCGTTAAGTCATTGAAAATCCTGAACACATGGTTCTTACGTTCCAGGTTGCAAGCCGTAGCTTGAGGTTCCTATTTTTCTTTTTGTTAGTACCTGCTGCATTGGTTTTACAGATTCAGATTGTGTCCTAACCCCAAGCACCCATTGAAGCAGACAGGCTGTGGCGGATCAGCACCCAATTGGCTGGGGGATGCCCAGCTTGAGGCGGGCGGTAGCTGATCAGTGACACCGGTAGGTGTCTCCCAAAGTCAGAGGCAACGCGAGCCGCCCCATGTATACGCCAATTGACAGGGACTTATAACCCGTAACAGTTGCCTCTCGCTTTGATTCCGAGACCGGTTAAGACCAGCATGTAGTTATTGCCTCTCCATGGCACAAAGCCTGGGCTAGAAAATAGAGACCATGTGTTGCCCATGCAGCATGATCCCTCTCTCGGCCTGCCTAGTTCACTCCAGAGGAAAGGTAACACCCCTACATCTGGAACAAGACAAGCTGCAGAAGCTGCCGGATCAGCAAATCAATGCTCTACTGTCCGCCTGTCGGAGCTTCGATCCTAGACCAGCTGCCAACCAAAGCTTAGGGCCTGGTCTGCCCTGCCATGACATTTTGTCTTTAGGTTGCATTTCCTCGCACCAGGATAAGGCTTGTACCCTCCCAATTGCGCTCCTACGTCAGATACACTATAAGCGACCCGAATATAACCGATCGAGTATTGTTGAACGGGATGGGCACATCGTTTTGTCAAATAATGGAATGGAAAACACACATGAACATTGTCTGCTACCCTTTTCTTGAATGTGGGTCAACCCCAGAATCGGGGAAACATTTTTTTGTCTCTGCCGGAGTTGAAACCGAACCTTTCTTGGTAGACATACACACTAACTACTTTGCCAACTGAGTTCACCTTACAGTAGGTCCAGCATTTTCCTGTCATATGAATCTAATAATTATGTGCACATGGACACAATGACTAGGTTACTCTGTATAAAAATAATAGCGATGTTAATTGTATTGAAACATAGTGTCTTGACTAGATTATCGTATACAAGCAAGCTCACGTAATTAGAATTTGTATATAAACACACAAAGATAATAAGTTTATTGCATACAAATAAAATTAGATTATTGTATCCCAGCACACACACGTAATTAGATTATTGTATACAAACATAATTAGATTAATGCTCTCTCTCTCTCTCTCTCTCTCTCTCTCTCTCTCTCTCTCTCTCTCTCTCTCTCTCTCTCACACACACACACACACACACACACACACACACACACACACACACTCACACACATAATAACATAATTATATCATCATATATAAACACACAAAAACACTTAGATTTTTATAAGTATATGCACTAACATGCACATACATAATTAGAATATTGTACACAGATTTGATTACATGTAGAGTTGTGTTGAGTTGAGCTAAGAACTGACATCACTGCACTCGGGAAATTCCCATACGCGCTCCGTCCCCTCGTTCAACAGCCAGCTAAGAGTCACACTACTTATAGTTCCCACCGCTATCTGATTGAAAGTTCTCCTGGTCTTCCCTCTCAGTTGTGAAATTCTACCAAAACCCCTGCCAATCCCCCGCAATCTCATCCTGTCCAAATACGGGTTCTCAATCTGCTCCTCCACCTTCTCCACATGATCACACAGGCGCACATCCACCTCTCTTTTGTCCATAGGTAATAGACCACCAAGAGGTGCATTCCCCCGCCAGCCTATCAGCCTGTTCAATCCCCCCCACCCCCACCACCCCACCCCCTCACACCCCACTCCCGCATGGCAGGGCAAAAAATTCACATAATTCTTACAATCTGTGACCTCTGAGCGATGTGAGCCATTCAACACGAAACATTCCTTTCTCTACTCTACTAGGCATACTCCTTGAGTCTGTGATAAAGACAATATGTGTTGCAGTGTTCTCCTCTAACCAACGGTATGCCGCTGCTACTGCTTCCACCTCTATTCTCGTGCTGATGATCGTAGCCTCATATGCCATACTCTCCTTTATTTTTCAAGAATCGTCAATTAGCCTTCGCTTAGCCCCAACCACTCCGTTTGTTTCTCACCACTGACCATCAGTCTAGATCACTATGTCACCTTGATGTGTATTACTCTGGATCAGTTGTTGCACCTCAGACTCTGTGTGGCCCGCTTGCCCATTCTCTGCACTCATGCAGAGTTACTACTACATTGTGCCAGTCCGTCCTGTCTGCCGGTACTTCAAACCACTCTTTTTCACGATTGGATGGTCTCTAGATCACAAACCTGGCATATAGATATTTCCGCCTGTGACATCCATGATCTGCCTCGTCTTAGTAAATGACCCTTGACCATGTCCATGGCTTCATGCATGGCCGCATTTTGTATCCATCCTTTCAAGCTGGCTCTTTGATACTGCCAGGAGCCCAAAACCATACTCAGTGACAGAAATTATTAACTGCTGAAAGAACCTATTAGGTATCTTCTGTTCTACTCCGGTTTTTGCCATCGCCCTCAAAGCATTAATTCCCCTACCATCCATCAACCCCAAAGCCTCAACATGATCTTTAAAAGACATACACCTGTCGAAGTTGATACCCAAGTACTTCAATTTACTCTCTCGACTAAGAGGAAGTCTATTCAACATAATACCTGGGATATCTGCCTTCACAATCTGGTTATCCAGGAAGTACCACACAACCGATGCCTTGTCTGGGTTTATTACGGCCCCTGCATCCCTGCACCACTATGTTAATCTGTTTACTGCCACCTGTAAATATGCAGCCAAACTTTCTTTGTCTCTGCCCTGTCTATATACCAATACATCATCTGCAAATGTCAAGATTCTACCAAACCCGGGTGTCTCAATAGCTGCGAATTTGCTGGTGTATACATTAAAGAACACTGGGTTCAAGGCAGATCGTTATGGCAACCCAGGTGTAATTGTACAGGGACCAGAAGTCAAGGAGCCCATGCGCAGTGCATCCTTACGCTCATAAAGGACTGCGCAAGCCATCTGACAAGGCAAGGGCAGACCTCCATGTCCAACAGAGTGTCGATCAAGCGATCATACATAACCCTGTTATACGCATCCTCCAGGTCAAAAGCTACCTCCACTGTCTATCCACTGTTTATCCTGGAAGCCCTAGTAGACATCAAATGCAAAAGCTGTAGCATTGGCCCAAGTGTCCTTCCCAGGCCGGTAACTCCCGAGTCCTTTGAGAAGCAGATGACGACTTTCCAAATGTCGCTGAAGCTCGCGGGCTACTATCTTTTCGAGACCTTTGTCAAAGGTGTTTTGCAAGGTTATGATTCGGTATCCATTAAGTCTGGAGTAATCCTTACCTGGCTTTGGGAGTGGGACCATGTAGCTGTGTAGCCAATCCTTGGGTATTTCCGCCGTATTTATGCTTAGGTTGAAACAAAGAGCCATCTCCTCCAAGTCCCCATCCTGCATGTTACTCATATGGGTGTACCTCACCCCGTCCGGGTCTGGCGCTATGTCTTTAGCCCTCTTCAGTACCCATCTAATATCCTCCACCTTAACCTCACAGTCCTCCATCCTAGTGAGCGGTGAAAATGTTTCTCTGACCATATCTCTAATAGCTCTATCTTGCTGGTCCGTCTGTTTTAAAAATCGTGCATGAAACCCCCCCCCCCCCCCCCCATTTTTTTTGTCGTAGTCAGTTGTCATAGGTCGGTTGTTATCATCATAAACGGTACCATGTGTACCAGGCATCGCCTGTCTTTTCATCTGCCGGTGCAGCCTCCAGAATTTTCCCAATGTCACATCCCCGCCGGCTTCATTTATAAACTGTTCCCACTCCACCATGTTTGCCTCTGCTGCCTGGAGTTTAAATGCTTGCATTAAAGTACATAAACATAGAAACTTGATTACATTGTTGTACACATAGTCACAATCATTGTTAGATATTTGTACACAAACACAGAAGCATAATTAGATTATTGTTTACAAACACATATGGGTTTTCGATTATTGTGTAAAAACACTTTCAACATCATTCAATCAGTATAAACATCTAATGAGATTAACAACGCATTGAAGCTGAGAATTGAAAATGTTACGTTTATTCAACGCTGAAGATAGAGAAGATACAGAAGATATGGAAGGAATCAACATTGGGGGAAGATACATCAATACCATTAGATATGCAGATGAAACAGTCTTGATTGCAGACAATGAACAGTACCTGCAACATTTGGTAGATGCGGTTGTTGCACACAGTGAACAACTAGGGTTAGAACTGAATATTAAGAAGACACAGATTATGGTCGTCACTGGGAAGAAGGAAATACCACAATGTGATATACGAGTAAATGGGCATATTCTTAAACAAGTGAATCGATACAATTATCTTGGCACAGTCATAACATCTGATGGGAGATGCCTTGAAGAGATTAGAACAAGAATTGCCATTGTGAAGGTAGGCCTTTGCAAGATGAAAAACATACTGACCAATAAAAAGATGTCAATTGAAACGAGAAAAAGAGTGTTGCAGTGCTACATAGAACCTATACTTTTGTATGGATGTGAAGCGTAGGACAATAAGGAGTCAAGCTGAAAAACAGCTGATGGTTGTTGAAATGTGGTTTCTGAGGAAAATGCAAAGAATACCATGGACAGACAGAAAAACCAATGAACAAGTCCTTCAAGAAACAAATGAAGATCGTAAACTGATTAGAGATATTAGACGTAGACAGTCAACATTTTTGGGGCAAGTTATGAGAAGAAATGAATTGGAGAACTTGGTGACAACTGGCAAGATCGAAGGGATGAGGCCAAGGGGAAGACCGAGAAGTAAATATCTGGATAGCTTGGCCACATGGCATGGTCGAGACAGGAATACAGAGCTGATCCGCGAATCTGGTGATCGAGTGAGATGGCAGAACATGACCGCTAACGATTATCGGCATGTCACATGATGGATGGATTCAACCCTACTGTATGACGCGGAAGCCTGGACATTGAACAAGCTACTAGAAAGTCGAATAGATGTGGATATACAGACGAATATGTCATATTTCACGGAAACAAAAACAATCACATACAGAGGTTCTAGAAAAAACTGGGAATGAATAGAGGGTTGATGAAAGAAATAATAAAGAAGCAAGTGAAATAGATCGGCCACGTTAACATACATACTCATTCATTCATCCAGTAGTATGCTGCAATGGGAAAGATGCATGCTCTTAAAAATATAATTTTTGTAGTTCTGTCTGTCCCATTCCATAATTTATTCAGTTGTTTTAGTATTTTAAGAGCAATTGATAGTCGTCGTTTAATTTCTTTCATTGTGTCACCGTTGTTGGTAATCAATAACCCACGATATTCAAATATGTCCACTGCCTCCAATTTTCCCCCATTAACATATCGTTCTTTCTCGATAGTAGCATCTGTATGCACTATCTTACCGAATCTCTGGTATGTCATGACCACCGATATTTAGGGCATCATATAGCTCCCTGTTTACATCATCTCTTACATTTCTCATTATGTTTTCGTCATACAGGTTAAACAATAGGGTAACAGCACACAGCCCACACGGACTCCTTGCTTGATGTCAAACCAATCTGGTATTTCGCCATCTATTCTAACCGCTGCTTGTTGGTCTAGATAGAGCATTTTTATGAGTTGTACTACATATGATGGAAAGCCCATATTCCTCATGATTTCCCAAAGTTTCTGATGTACACAGTCAAATGCCTTTGAATAATCCACAAATCATGAGAATAGGTTTACGTTAAATTCTCTGCACTTCTCTACTATAAAACTCAATTTGAGTATGTGATCTCTTGTTCATCTCCTTTGTCTAAATCCAGCTTGAAAGACGTTAATCTCTTCTTCAATTTTCTTACGAAGACTTCCCATTATGATTTTGTGACAAATTTTACTTGCATGCCTGATCAGGGCAACAGTTCTATAGTTGGTGCATAATTTCAGGTTGCCCTTTTTTGGTATTGGAATAAAGACAGTTCTCTTCCAATCGTTTGGCCATATACCATATGTCCATATCTTTTTACATAATGCGTGATAGATTTGTATGCTTTCTTCTCCTCCCGCTTTAATTAGCTCAGCTGGTATCTCATCACATCCAGGTGATTTACCATTCTTCGGGTTCTTTATAGCCCATGCAATTTCATTTAATGAGGGTTCAGGTTCTGTCTCTGCTGTCATTGGCTAACATACATACTACTCTTATAACAACCATACTGGAGGGCAAGGTTGAGGGCAAGCGAGCAAGAGTTAGACAAGAGGGAAGATAACATCAAAAGATGGACGAACATCAGTCTGGCAGAATGTGGTCAGGGGGAAAGACAAGCATTATCGGAGACCCATTGTGGTCCAACCTTCATTGTGGAGACGGCACCTCATTGATTGATACTGAAACGATACATTTGTATTGTGTTTAACACAGGCAAAGAAATATCAATAGACTGTTGTTAAGAAACACTGTAACCTAACTATATGAACGAACGAACGAACGAACGAACGGACGAACAATTGAACTTTATGTTCTCAGCGTCACAAATTGAGTACGCAGGCCCGTCGTACAATGGGTACTTCCAATCACTCATCTTCTGTACATCAATTATGTATTGTGCCATGTTACATTCACATAGTAAAGAGGAAAGACTACTTTATCAAATGAAAGTTGTAAACATAAACAATGCAGATTACTATGTTATGAGACAGTCAGGCAGGCACACATACACAAGCACATGCATAAACACATACATACATACCTGTATACATATTTAACATGATAATAAACATCATACCATGGTAATATGCACTGTTTATGTGTAAAACATTCATTTGACAATGTTGTTGTTTTTTTTTCCAATGTGAATGTAACATGCACAATAGATCATTGGTGAATGAAAAAAATTACTGACTATAAGGGCCGAAAGTTAGACGGGCCTGCTTGCCCAATCTGCGACCTTTGAAAATAAAGTTTGTTCGTTAGTTCTCTCTCTCTCTCTCTCTCTCTCTCTCTCTCTCTCTCTCTCTCTCTCTCTCTCTCTCTCTCTCTCTCTCTCTCTCTCTCTCTCTCTCTCGATTTCTGGTTGTAAATAACCAGAGAAACATCAATATGTGTGCAAAAAGACATAATAATATGGTTGGGCTGGAGTCTACAAAATAATTAACTAAACTATTATTGTTTGTTTACATTGTGACGTGTGCAATTTGACGTATAAACAACAAGTAACTAAATTATTGTTGGATACAGATGACAGGAATTCCCATATTTGGTGTCGGCGAGAGGGTACATACAAACATCAACTTCTGTATCCACATGACATCTAAGTCACGTGCTACAGTATATCAGGCTTGACTTTTCCCTCACAACAGTCTACGAGTACTAAAAGTTGCTGGTGAACTTTAACTCGTCAGTTCATTACGCTATGCATTTCAAAAACACAACATGCAACAACACAACCAGTGTATGCAAACCTGGCAAAGAGTGCACGACTTTGCTGGGGGGTCATTCCGTGACAGAGAAATGCAGTCATTGGATTTGACGGGTGAGTCGCCTGTGAACAGATAGTAATTTAATCTTAACGACGATAAAAACACATTGGATGTTTATTGTGTTCCTGTCTGCTGTATTATGTGCATGTGAATGACTATATTAAATTCACTTCCTTATCCTGACGTGATAAATTAATCGTATAACAGAATGGTATTGCCTACCAAGTGTTATCAGTGTTAACAAGTTTACTTTAATGCATTAACGTTACTCATACGTTTTATTTTAATTGCACACATCGATGCGAAACGTATATATATATATATATATATATATATATATATATATATATATATATATATATATATATATATATATATATATATATTCATTCATCCATTTATTCATTCATTCATTCATTCGCATGTCCTTTGCAGAACTTCGCTCCCATAACAACCTTCCAGAAAACCTCTCTATCATAAGCAAGATGTCCCGCGTCCGATACACCCATCTGGAGATCATCCGCCACATCCTACACCCATTTTCTCTTTGGCCTTCCTCTTGCTCTCTTCCCATTATTGTTCTCTACAAACTTTCGTGACGTTTCAAGTGACCAACATATTTTAATTTTCTTTGTTTTATCGTCTTTAATAGCCAACCTTTTTTAATATTCAGCTCTTGAAATATTGATGCATTTGTTCTTTTCTTTACCCAAGATATTCTTAGAACTCGTCTATAACATTTATATTCAAAGGTATTTATGCGCTGTTCAGCTTGTTTATTAAGCGTCCAGGTCTCACAGGCGTATGTTACAATGGGAAAGATGCATAGCTCTTAAAAATCTAATTTTTGTAGTTCTATCTGTCCCATTCCATAATTTATTCAGTTGTTTTAGTCTTTGAAGAGCAATTGATAATACATAATTTTTGTATAATCCCGTTCGTCAGGTGGCGCTATGTGTCTCATACGCATGCGTAGCGCATAAAATAAATGGCGACTGTACTTACGGAGTGTACAACCAAAGAGCAACGTGCTGTTGTGCGTTTTCTGTTTTCAAAAGGACTGTCTGAAAAGGACATTCATTAGGACATGCTTCCTGTTTATGGTGACAAATGTTTGTCCCGTAAAGCGGTGCATAGCTGGGTAGAAAATTTTTCTCAAGGACGCTCTAAAATTGTTGATGAAATCCGATCTGGTCGTCCTGTTGAGATTGCAACAGAAGCATCCGTGCAGCGGTTGGAGGAGATGATTAGAGGTGACAGGCGAGTAACGATAGACTATGTAGCATCTGCAATAGGGTGCTCACATGGTTCAACATACAGCACAATGCATGATCGATTGAAATTTAAGAAAGTGTACTCAAGGTGAGTACCCAGACAATTGAAGGAGGATATCAAAATGAACAGATTTGGTCTGTCCTTGCATCTTCTCTGTCGATACGAAGATGAAGGAGAAAACATGCTGAAAGGGATTGTTACTTGGAACGAATGATGGGTGCATTACTACCAGCCCGAAGCAAAGCGAGCTTTAATGCAATGGAAACATCCTTCATTGCCTTGAGTCCAAACATTAAAGGTTACGCCATCAGCAGGGAAGGTTATGCTGACAGTGTTCTGGGATTGTCAAGGAGTGCTTTTAACCAATATTAAGAAGAAAGGTGACAATGTGAATTCAGAAACGTACTGTGAAGGTATATCGATGCTTCATGATGCACTTCGAAGAAAACGTCCAGGACTGCTGACTAGAAGAGTATTGCTTCTTCGTGACAATGCCAGACCACATACAGCTCGATTAACTCAGGAGAAAATTAACCAACTAAGGTGGGGAGTTTTGGAACATCCACCTTACAGCCCCGTCTTAGCCCCTAGCAATTTCCACCTTTTTGGTCTACTGAAAACCCACCTTGGCGGGAGACATTTCGCGAATGACTCCGAAGTTGAATGTGACGTGAAAACGTAGCTTAGAAAACAGAGCTCGCGGTTCTATGCAGCCGGTTTGGGAGGACTGATAAAACGATGGGATAAGTGCATCAATGTTGTTGGAAATTATGTTGAGAAAAAAAGAGACAATGTATGTATAAAAATAAACTGTCTTCACGTTGTTATCATATTTATTTATTTTTCTACAGACATTTGTGACTTACTTATTGACGCCCCCGCACGCTTTCTCTCTCGCGCGCGTGTGTGTATGTATAGAGAGAGAGAGAGAGGGAGAGAGAGAGAGAGAGAGAGAGAGAGAGAGAGAGAGAGAGAGAGAGACACACACACACAGAGACAGAGAGAGGCAGAGAGAGACAGAGAGAGCGAGAAGATAAAGGAAGGGAGAGAGCAAGATGATTACTGCGATGACCTAATTTATATCTCATGCATGATAAAGCATAGTCACATTGAATTACGTGACAAGCATGGATATTAAGCCACGATGGCATGCCGTGTCGTCGCCGGAGCGAATTAAACAAGATTCGCGAAGGTGACAAGCAGACAAGCGGTGGTTATCGTTGAGTTCGGACACCACGTTCTGAACGATAGCAATGGCCTGATATAGTACCGCTTAAGATATTATATATGTGCTAATTGAGATGTTGTATAGTTGTGAACATCTGTTTAGAGTAAATGAAAACTGAGTAAGCGTTATGTTAAGCTCGTACAGTTTGTGTTGTGATTCTTCGGATGATAGTGGAGAGAATGAACATTGAATATTAATAGGTAATCTGAGAGTGTCTTAAGTAAAGTCCGTGGTAGTCAAAGATGTGAGGACGTTTAACCAATTAAGAGAATCCTGGTCTCGGCAAGGATGAAGTAGCTGAGAGAAATAATCTCGATGTCATATTGATGATTAAATTATAAATAAACCCCTAGAGAACAAGCACAGGGCTGCTATAGACCTCAGTTACGTTATAACATCAATATTTCATTACACAGCAATACACTATTATGAATTCACCATCATGTGTCGCGCAGTGGCAAATGGGGTTCGTCCATGTGAATCTTGTCACCACGCACTATAGTTCTATGAATGGAGCGGTAGTTAATCGGAACGTTGAAATCATACATTATAAATCTATTTATGTATTGTTCTCATCATCAATTTCGAGACCACGTGGACAAATTTCGTAACAAGTATTAAACTAATGATGGAAGTGCCAGTAGAGAAGAAATTTAAAGCTTACGTCAATATACACTTTTAGAAATACAAATTGACAAAAGAGATTGAAATTATAAAGAGATCGGGAAAAAAAAAAATTTAAAAGAAAAAAAAATGAATTTCGATAAAAATGGATAAAGGAAAAATTTTGATTTTGTAGAGTGTGTGATAACACACAGGAGGGCTGCAAGCTGTGGAATGCACCTCACCCTGCAGCCAGCAGGGTTAGGATCGGCTAGCCTCTCCCAGGAGGGGTGAAGAGCGAAAATTAGTAGCCTGCCGATGACCCGCAGGCTTCACAAGTCAACCCCCACCTCCACGTGTTGCAGACCGGGCAATCATGACCGCGAGGTCATGGGCTAAAGGGGCTATGGCTCGCCATAGGGGATGGACTCCCTGTGGTCAGATTAGTGTTCTAAACCTGCGACTGCAAGCCGACAGAGGATCTTCAAACTGCTCGTAGAAAAACTAAGAAGTATAAACGAACTGACCCAAACGGATATCGACCCGGCAATGTTAATGGACTACAAGATAGATCAGCGACTCAAAAAATAGGCAGAATGAACATCTGTGGTTTCAATAGTAAAGAAGAAGAGCTTATAGAAACAATGGAAGAGAGGAAAATTGGACTGATGGGAATAGCGGACATCAGAACAAATGGGAAAGGGTGCAAGACGCTCCACCGCAGTTACACGTTTGTTTACTCTGGAGTAGAACAGCAAGAAAGCGCAAGACACGGTGTGGGAATAGTCATCGAACCACGGCTAGCAAGAGGAGTACTAGAAATAAAATATATATCAGAAAGAATCATAACAGTGAGAATAAAAGAACAGACAATTACAACATATGTACAAATATACGCACCATGTAATGCAAACAATAATTAGCAAGAATGCGAGGACTTCTACGAAGACATACATGACGTGCTAAATAAAATAGATAAGCAGGACAACATCATAGTTATGGGAGACTTCAATGCAAGATTAGGACATAACAGAGTGGGCATAGAAAAACATATGGGAGCATTTGGAGATCAGCATAATGAAAGGAATGATAACGGAAGTAGACTGACAGAGCTTTGCAGCCAACACGATCTCTATATAACAAACACATTCTGTAAACATAAAGATTCACAAGTATAGCAAATGGTATAAATGGAACGATCTAGATACTAAAAGCCAAATTGATTTTATACTAACAAGAAATAACAGAAAGAGAAATATATTAGATGCAAGGGCAGTGTCCAATTTCAATATAAACACAAATCATAAAGCAGTCTTTGCCACAATAAGAACCATCAGATGTAGAAAACAAAGAGCAGGAAAATACATGCCATGAGATTCAGTAAACTTAAAAAACCTTAAAGACGAGGCAGTAAAGGAAAATTATGAGAAAGAACTAACTGAACTCTTTGTAAAATTACCAATAGAAAGAAAAACAGTGGAAGAAGAATGGGAGATGTTCAAATCAAGCATTTTAAATACTGCAAAAAAAAAAAAAACCATGTGGAACCACGAAAAAACGCAAACCATGGATAAAGAATATAACAAGTTGGTGAAACGCAGAAGTAAAGAAAGCGGTAAAAGATAAAAAGGAAAAATATAAAAAGAGGTTGAAGAGCAAACAGGAATGTGATTGCATAGAATATAGAATAGCGAGAAGACATGTGAGTAGAATAGTAAAGAGGGAAAAACAAAAAGACTAGGAAGATTATGGAGAAACCCTAAGTAACAACTACAAGGAGGCAACTAGAAACTTCTACAAAGAGATAAGTGCAATGCGAACCATAGGAGAACCCTTTGATCCAACTGAAATAATTAACAGCGAATACGGAGAACCAATAAGTGAACAAAAACAAATCCTAATAAGATGGAAGCAGTATTTCGAACAACTTCTCAACATCTCATCAGATATCTCAGGGACTCAAGAGACCTATACAGATGTCACCAAAGAACTAGAACCAGACATACTAAAAGAAGAAATTATAGAAGCCATCAGATTAGCCCCATTGAACAAAACACCGGGACATGATGAAATACCAAATGAACTAATTAAAGCAGCAGCTTGGCTACATAGACTATTCAACCATGTTTGGGTAGAACAAGAGACACCACGAGACTGGGGAAACGCCATAATTATCCCAATTTGGAAAAACAAAGGCAGCAAAACAGACTGCACACAATACAGAGACATTTCACTGTTGATTCATACCGGGAAAACATTTTGCAAACTTCTGGAGTACGACAAGGTTGTGTCCTGTCCCCTCTCTTGTTCATAACATATATAGACAACATATGTAATGAAATCAGCCAAACAGAGACAGCAAGAATACCGCATGACGAGAACACAGAAGAAGAACCATCTGCAAATCTAACCATTAGAGAACTCCTGTTTGCGGACGACCAAGCACTAATAGCAAAATCAGAAGCTGAATTACAAGACCACATGAATAGTCTAAGCGAAATGTGTAGGGACCATAACATGAAAATTAGCACAAGCAAAACAGAGGTAATGACTATAACTAAAGAAGAACAAACAACAACAATTCACTTAAACGAACATCCCTTGAAACAAGTGAAGAGTTTCAAGTACCTAAAAAGTATAATATCATCAAATGGCAGATCAGAAGACGAGATCGAAAATAGGTGCAATAAGGCAAATCAACTCATTGGACAAATGGCACCAATACTAAAGAACAATCATGTATCAATAACTACTAAAAAATGACTTATAAATATAACACAAATAACGATATATATATATATATATATATATATATATATATATATATATATATATATATATATATATATATATATATATATATATATATATATATATATTAAAGTATAATATACCTATGTAGTAAGCAAGTGTGTTAGAAATGTTAACTATAAATATTTCTTTTAGCGTATAGTTAACTAGAGATGTCAACAAACAATCGATTAGAGCATGAAGATACTATGATCTGTAGTGAAGTAAATAACTTGAACTATCTATGATTTAAATATTGAGCACAACCCACTACTGGCAACGCCGATCGCATTCTGGTATGAACCTAAGGCCTATCCACGTCAATATGGAAGCACTATACTCGAGTTTCGCTCTCGTTTGAGCTCGTCAGTAGTGCATATCCCTGACCGGATCCGGAAACAGTCCCGGATCACGCGTGTGAAGCGGGTGTGTAACCACGCGGCACACACTGGACACGCCAAATTATCACAACAGAACATCACAACGCTACCCATCGTAGGCTATATTTACCATGGTAGACAAGTTGAACTGTCTAAACAATTACCTATAAAAGTACTGGAGAGTTTTGGTCATAGACCATAAATTTAGAAAGGGAAAATCCCAACTGCACCTCCCCGCGATAGAGGATGGGAAACACACCACAGTGTGGCTAACGCATCTATGATTTATTATTTTACAACTAGTTTAGCTTATTCCAACCAAACGAGATTAACAGTTTAGGAAGTGTTGCAACTTAGTACGATATTATTGTT
This sequence comes from Cepaea nemoralis, assembly GCA_014155875.1. Lineage (NCBI taxonomy): Eukaryota > Metazoa > Mollusca > Gastropoda > Stylommatophora > Helicidae > Cepaea > Cepaea nemoralis. The sequence goes on from JACEFZ010002890.1 coordinate 89,310, forward strand.
GTTAAAACTAAACATTACGATACAATGCGATAATTTATTAGTAAACAGTTAGTAAAATAAAGACTTTTGAGTTATTCAATCAATCAATCATGTGCCATATCGGAAAGCGTGGGCGGTCATGACTCGCTATTTCACTCGATCACCAGCGTCGTGGATCAGCTCAGTGTTCCTGTCTCGTCCATGCCATGTGGCCAAGCCATCCAGGTATTTTCCTCTCGGTCTTCCTCTTGGTCTGTTCCCTTCGATCTTGCCAGTTGTCACTAAGTTCTCCAATCCATTTCTTCTCATATCTTGTCCAACAAATTTTCACTGTCTACGTCTAATTTCTCTAATCAATTTACAATTTTCATTTGTCTCTTGTAGTACTTGGTCATTGGTTTTTCTGTCTGTCCATGGTATTCTTTGCATTTTCCTCAGAAACCACATTTCTGCAGCCATCAGATGTTTTTCAGCTTGACTGCACATTGTAGTTATTAGTAAACATATATTAGTTGATAGTTATTATAAGTTATTGTTGTGAGATAAGCATTTGAGTACGGGAGTATAGAATTAATACTTTAATGAATTTGTATGTTATCATTATAATTAACTTTAGTTATGTTATTAAATTAATAAACAAATATAACGAGATCACTTGGTGTGTAACTAGGAACTCATCAGAGATTAATATAATCTTTTAAAATGATGGATAGTTATTATTATTAAGTATTTAATAGAAGCCGGTCTCTCTGGCCGACGGGTTACAACACTTTCTCCGTAATCCCGTTTATCACGCAGAGTCAGGAGGGGTTCGACCCCCGCTGGTGACTTGCGGGATTACTGAGCCGGCCGCTCAGAAAGGAATGGCAAACTACGGAGCGTAATCTTGCCATGAAATCAACAGACAGCTGAAAGATGCTGCTGTTGACAGCGATGTCCTGTAAAGGATATGCGAAGTTTAAAAAAAAAAAATTTTAATATAAAGTGAAACATTGATATGTTGTTCTTGCTAACTAGTTAAACATTATATACATATTTAAGATCAGTTCTTCTGTGATTTATATATTTACAAGATAAACACATCTAACACGTTGGATGGTTTCATTTTGGATCAGTGAAGCCCCAACGTTGCCGTGCCGGTGTGTTGTAATTTTTCGTAACACCTTGCTTATCTTTTAGGGTTCCGCACTGGCATAGCGATTGTGGCCGGTATTGGTTCGAATAGAATTCTTGCATGATTTGTTGTTAAGCATCAGGTGTGGTGCCCCGCCGATATATGGTGTTTGTTCGTATTTCTATGTGTCGGCGGGTGCGCTTTTCAATGTCTGAGGACAAAATTGATTGAGCAGTATGTCCGATCAAGATGCATGGTCGGCTAACCGCTGTTGTGTTCTGGTTAATAGTGCATAGCATAGCAGTGGATGGTTGTTCAAGCATGATCTCAAAGAATATTTCTTTTCAATTAATATTTTATTTTCTGATCTAGGTTTTATGCATGCGCGATTACAGAGATATATGGTGTTTCCTCTTGTCTCTATGTATCGACAGGTGCACATTGTAGAGTGTCTTGATATATTGGTTGTTTAACAGCATTTGAATTGGTTCCATGTTATAAAATTAAACTGGAATGTAGATAGTAGACTAAATACTGGGGTACACTGAGCGGTGTTAGCATGGAGATGAATTTTCTACGCTGATATAATATGCCAATACACAATAGTTGTGCCAAGATAGAAGTAATATCTCTAATATCATGTAAGATTGTTGGAATTAACCTCTTAGGAAAAAACAAAACATTGCTTACATAAATAGATACAAAAGAAACAAAGAGCATGAGAATAATCCCGTGAGGAGAAATGAGTACTTATAGAGAAGGTGGCTGGGATTGCTACATAATTATTGTTCTATATTAACATAGTTGATTGATAATATATAAATATATATATATCCATCCATCCATCATGTGCCATGCCGGTAAGCGTGGGCGGTCATGTTCTGCCATCTCACTCGATCACCAGAGTCGTGGATCAGCTCCAGTGTTTCTGTCTCGACCATGCCACAAGGCCCAGCCATCCAGGTACTTGCTTCTAGGTCTTCCCCCTGGTCTGTTCCCCTCGATCTTACCAGTTGTCACCAAGTTCTCCAGATCATTTCTTCTCATAACATGCCCAAAAAATTGTGACTGTCTACGTTTAATGTCTCTAATCAGTTTACGATCTTCATTTGTTTCTTGAAGAACTTGTTCATCGGTCTTTCTGACTGTCCATGGTATTCTTTGCATTTTCCTCAGAAACCATATTTCTACAGCCATCAGATGTTTTTCAGCCTGACTGCTCATTGTCCAAGCTTCACATCCATATAAGAGTACAGGTTCTATGTAGCATCTCAACACTCTTTTTCTCGTTTCAATTGACATCTTTTTATTGGTCAGTATGTTTTTATCTTGCTAAAGGCTACTTTTGCCATGGCGATTCTTGTTCTAACCTCTTCAAGGCATCTCCCATCAGATGTTATTACTGTTCCGAGATAATTGTACCTATTCACGTGTTGAAGAATATCCCCATTTACTTGTATATTACATTGTGGTATTTCGTTCTTCCTAGTGACGACCATAATCTGTGTCTTTTTACAATTTAATTCTAACCCTAGTTGTTCACTGTGTAACAACCGCATCTACTAAATTTTGCAGGTCCTGTTCATTGTCTGCAATCAAGACTGTATCATCTGCATATCTAATGTTATTGATGCATCGTCCCCCAATGTTGATTCCTTCCATATCTTCAATATTTCTGAAAATACTTTCACTGTACAGGGAAAACAGATCTGGAGACATTACACATCCCTGTCTCACACCTCTCTTAATAGGCTGATATTGGCTTACTTCATTATAGTTATTCCACACACTTCACTGATCGTGTCTTCAGTTAACAAACAAACAACGTTATAGTATGTCCCACAAAGAATGCCTTCATTCACGATCAATTATTTTGAAAACTGTCTGTTGCATCGTTATGAAATTTTTCCAGCCGTCTTATATTTACCCCCACCCAAGGAATATGTCTTTGATAGGTCCAAAAACAAAACTTAAATCATCGAAAGCGGCGACATTTCTTTGATGTTTTGCTGAACAACTAGTGATTTCTCGCTAACAAATTTATGTTTACAGTAATGGAAGCCCCGCCAATTCAGATGACACAAGGCGTATCCGGATTCGTATGGGAGTGGGTGCAATGAAAGAACTAGCTTAAAAGTCGACAGGGTCGGCTGCATTGCACCGGGTTTTTATCCCATATGGCTCAGTTTCTTTCCGCAGCGCGGAAAGCGTCGCACAAAGCACGAACTCCGTAGCTCCAGCGACGACCCTCGGGAGTCTCCGGAAAAAATGCACTCGTGAAATGAAGGACGCGGCCCCGAATTGAACATACAACCTTCGGAGCCCGAGTCAGACGGCTTGACCACTTCACCACGGAGAATCCCGAGAGGGGTGCAATGTGTAATATTAGTAAAGACAGAGAATTTACAGAGGCACGGGGTAAATAATTTGTAAATTAACAGGAAAGTAGAAGGAATATATTTCTTACCTTATTTTTCATTTCCTTCTTGTTTCTTCAGCTGCTGGTTAATAAAGTGTACACAAGTATTCATGTTAGCTTTTTATATTGAGTTCGTGAAAGCTGCCAAATAGCTGTGCGTTAATATAGTATGGAGTGACCAGAAATGATACCGCAATTTAGTCATCATGATGTTTCCATTTTTAAGGATCTGTTCAGCTGTCTGTGTAGTTTGTTCACACGTACACATGGGTGACAGACCCGCTTTGAGTCTTCGTGAAAGACTGTCTACTCTGCTGTTTACATTTCAGAGATGGAACATGAGTACCTGTTTTGCACTATGAAAATAGTTGTCAGTGTCTCTGTAGTGGGCTTTCTTCTTAACGACCAAGATGTTGGTCCTCTTTTCATTGAAGATTATAGATTGATTCGTATGCACGTGTGTTGTCCCCTAATTTGACAACGTGTTTGCTCTCACGTTTCTTGTCATGCCACAATATGTCAGTTTCCACCGCAATATTACTCTTCTGTTGGTATTCAATGTGGTTAGTGATTGTGTGTGTGTGTGTGTGTGTGTTTTTTTTCTTTTTCAATACAGTTGTTTGTCACCGCTGAGGGCTTGCGGAATTCAAAATTCATCACAGTGGAATACAAACTGTTGCCATTGACATTATGCTGGTGCTGTAATGTTTAGGGCCTGCAATTCGTCTGAATAGTTGGAGCAAAATATCCCAGTAAGAGTGTACGTAGATTAAGGTCTGCGATCTGCTCAGACCTTAATCTGTGTTGGACGATTCCAGTAGGTTGATGATTGCTCTCGGTTGCATAAAATTCAATCCATTCTTTCTCCAATAGTCCTCTTCCTCTTTCAACACATGGTCCTCACATTTTTTCCAGTAACTTTTATCAATACTTAATAGCGCGGACTGGGTTAGTATCTTGACGTCTGACAATTTGAATGTAGTATTGGCAGCTGCCACTTGTCCTTTAATTTTAGCCCACACAAGTTCTATAGGGTTTAAATGAGAATGATACGGCGGAAGTCTCAAGCACCTATGGCCATGCTCTTCTATCAACTTGTCGATTTGAAATTTCTTGCTTTTTTTTTACAAGGGACAACAACTGTAGCTTGAAATATGTTTCTGGAAATGGTATATTTTCCCTTCGGAGCCATATCTTTATTGCTTCCTTTGTGCCCGATGACGTAGGTATTTTGTCTTCTTGTGCAACAACATTGTGATATGATGCATTGTCCATGATTAGACAAGACGGTCTATCAAGGGATGGAAGTACTGTATTCTCGAGCCAATCTCTAGATACATTACCATTCATCTCATTATGATAATCCTTATTGTCTGTATGCTTTGATACGAACACGAGCCCAGCATTCTGTAGTAAGCCATTATGAGTACTACCAGCATAGGCTATGACCAAACGCTGACCTTTACTACTGGGCACATAATGCTTTATCTTTCCATCCATTGATTGTCATTCCTTTTCACTTGTGTGGTGCGCATTGATCCACGTCTCATACAAATACACTATGTCATAATTTTCTTTGCGCATTTCCCTTATTTCACGTAGGTATCTGCTTCTCAGGGCTCCTAAATGCGGTTGCTCGCAAAGAATATTTCTACCGCCCTTGTACTTTCAAAAAGTGAAGATAATGTCCTTATAATTTTCCACAAAGTTGTTTTGGATAGCTCTATGTTATTGTTCTTTCTCAACCAAACCCTAAGTTTTCTTACAGTCACTGTTTCTTTAGCATCCAGCATTTTTATAATGCTGGATAATCCTGGATATAAAATCCTAAATTGTTATAATTTTACGAGTCTCCGTGGCGAAGTGGTCAAACCTTTTGACTCGGTCTCCGAAGATCGTGGGTTCGATTCCGGGCCGCATCTTTTGGTTCACGAGTTAAATTTTTCGGAGACTTCTGTGGGTCGTCGCTAGAGCTGAGGAGTTCGTGCTTTGTGCGATGCTATCCGCTCTGCTGAAAGAGACCGAGCCATATGGGATAGAACCCGGTGCAATGAAGTCGATCCTGTCGACTTTTAAAAGCATTTTTATAATAGCTAGCCTTATGACATCTTTGTCAAAGCTGTCTACAATAATCTTTCTACCTACCGTTTTGTTATTGCGTGGTGGTTTAATTCCAGATTCTTGCACCCACCGACTCAAACCCAATGCATGCACTGTTCTTTTTTACAATTTGTAATAGTATAAAACAGTTTCCTGCGATCAGCTTCTTGACAAAAATATGTGTACAACATCATAGCGATTCTTCAAGTGTACAATTTCGCATTAAATCCCACTGAAAAATATTCACACATTTCAATGTTAGCGATAAGTGGTAAGATTTAAAAAAAAAAAAAACATATTAATCAGGTTTCATAAAATAACCCACATTTTGAGACACCTCTGAACAGTCCTTGTTTGAACAACGCGGGTAGTTGGCATAAGGCCAATCCCTTCAAAACACGTACAATATTCAACATTGATTGTCTGGCTACGCTGTAATACATTTAAAATTATGAATTTCATCTCAGCCCCGTAAATTATATACCGCATATAAACAAACTTTGAAATCTGCTGTAAAATCTCCAGAACAAAATATTTTTTGTTGGGTGGACATAATGATAAGGTTATATGCTAAATCTCATAATTTTCCCTCAGTTGGTTACTGAGATATGGATGTTTATATTGCGGCAAACAAATGTGGACATACTATATAAACTCTTATGGCAGCTTGTTGTTTCCAATATATGTTTTTTACAAGTCTAAGGTCTTTTCCATCAATCTGTAGATCCTCAAGCATCCTTATCATGTTGACATGTCTCACTTTATCGAAAGCCTTTGTGTAGTCAATAAAGCAAAGGTGTAGATCTTTGTTTACTTCTATAGAACGTTTGATTACGGCTCTCAATATATACACAGCATTTACTGTACCCTTCTTGCCTTCTACAAACCCACATTGTCCTTCTCCTATTTCAGGTTGTATTTTCCTCCTAACTCTTTGCATGATAATTCTTAGCAAAATCTTAGTGATGTGACTCATTATACTAATTGTTCGATGTTGATCACATTCTAAGGCTCCGGGTATATATATATATATATATATATATATATATATATATATATATATATATATATATATATATATATATATATATATATATATATATATATATATATATATATTATATATCTTCTTCTTCTTCTTCTTCTTCTTCTTCAGCGTTCCGAGCCATTGAGGTTCTTTGCTGCAGATACAATCCGTCTCCATTCGTCTCTATCGTGGACCTTCTCTTGCCAGTCGTTGATTCCAAGTGCTTGTAGGTCTGTATATGTATTATCTCTCCACCGTCTTCTTGGTCTACCTCGGGGTCTACGGTTATTTATTTCCTGAGTGTAAGCGAGTTTTGTTTCCCTATTATCTTCTATTCTTTCTATATACCCCAGCCATTGTAGTCTATTAGCCTTCATGATACCAGTGATTAGCGGGGACTTAAACAGATCATAAATGTCTTTGTTACTTTTTCTTTTCCACTCTCAACTTTGTGTATCCCTAATGGGTCCAAAGATGCGTCTTAAAATTTTGTTCTCAAAGGTTTGTAACAAGGCTTCGTCTCCTTTCGTTGTACTCCAGGTTTCAGAGCCATACAGCACAACTGGTCTGATCAGTGTTTTGTATATTGTGATTTTGGTTATCAGTTATCAGTTGGGGCATCTTCATTGGACTCCGGACATGTCCATAGGTGCTCAGATCCTCCCCCCCCCCAGCATATGCATCAGCGTCCGGTGGCTAATAGTGCCAGTTCTGTGTTGGTTGACGAGGCGCCTTGTTTTCCCGATGTACCTCTCGCGTCTGGCTGTGCCGATTCTTACTCCCAAGTCTTTCATCCTGGACAGCGATGTGGATTCACTGACGTCAAAGTCCTCTGTTCTCGCCATATCTTTAATGGACGTTAATAACATCGGCACGATCCATGGGCTGGCCATCTAAAGGGGGTGTAGAGCCAGCCAGTTTATCAGCTCGTTCATTTCCCTCGACTCCCGCATGTCCCGGGGCGAAGATGAAGGTGACTTTACGAACAACAGACTTCCGCAGCGACTCAGTCCACTGGAATCACAGCATTAAACCAACTTGTGTGTACTAAGTGACTCAATGAGCATGATTCAGAAGATCGAAGGTGGATCTCTATGTGATTTTGGTGTTACGAGATAGCGCATTTGATTTTAGTAGATGTTGTAGTGCATAGTATATCTTATTTCCAGAGTTGATTCTAGTTTGTATTTCTTCCCTTATGATGTTGGAGCAGTTAGTTAGTTAGTTAGTCGACAGATCATCCTCGTTGCACATCGGACCATTCAGTCCATAAGTGCTCGGATCCCCTCCTCAGCAAATCCCGCAGCGTGTAGCGGCTAACGACGCCAGTTCTGTGTTGGTTTATCAATCTTCTTTGGCTTCCTGCGTAGTGTTCTTGTTTGGCCACCCCTCTTTTAATTTGCTGCTCTCACAGTCTGGCCATTGTTGTAGATTCACAGTCATCACTTGGTTCTTGCAAAAGTCTCACTTCTCGTAGAGCATTCAGAATGTCAGCCTGGTCCATGGCGCGTCCGCCCTCAACAGTAGCCTCACCTGCGAGCTTGTCAGCCCGCTCATTTCCTTGTACTCCCGCATGCCCTGGCACGAAGATGAAACTAATCTTTGCCAGCCGAGACCGCTTCAGAGGCAGCAACCATTCTCTTCGGATCGACCCCTCCTCTATCCTCTTGATCATGTTCATTGAGTCGCTAAGGAAACAAGCCCTAGTGAATGTCTGTGTCTCGAGCCATGTTATTGCTTTACTTACTGCCATGACTTCCATGGTCAGGCTACTTGTGGTTTCAGTGAAAGCACCAGAGTCCTCCTTCACAATTCTCCCTCCGGCCCGAGCTGTAAAGGCCCATGAGCTTCTCACATGTCGGACGACCGACCCATCTGTGTAGATGACCGCGTCACTGTCTAGCGAATTCTCGAAAATCAACGCTTGTACTTCAGCCTCAACAGCAGCCGGATTTTCTTGTCTGCATTTTCTATCTAGTTGGATGCAAACTGAAAAGGATGTGCAGAAGTCTGTTGGCACTTGCACCCACTCCTCGCCAGGTTCTAAGTCCTCAAGTGAACACACCTGTTGAAGAATGTCCTCGGCTTGACCCATCCACGACCGTCCTCTTTTTAACCTGCTGCCCTTCACCTTCCTAATTTCACTATGCAGTGGATGCTGTGTGTTTGCGTTAATTCTGAGGTAGGCACGTGCCCTGCAAACTTGCATTCTCTCTTCAATGGTTGGAAAATCAAGAAGGTAGCGCATCGCCCTGCATGCTGTATCTCTTGTACATCCAAGAATAATGCGCATAGCTTCATTCTGTATCCTTTCCATCCTTTCTATCTGCTTATGGCTGACAGTCAGGATTGCCATTGCATACTCCAAAACAGACATGACCAGCCCCTCGTACAGAAGACATAGATGGCGCTGCTCACAGTTTGCTGCCGCCATCACCCGCATCGCTGCCAAACCCCGCTTGGCCTTTGTTATCACCTGGTCTATGTGCACATTATAAGCAAGGCTTCGATCAAACCGTATCCCCAGGTAATTCATTGCCTGCGTTCTTTCCACCGTCTCTGAACACAGCATTACAGTTGGTGTTGGATTGTTGACAATATGATTATTCAACGAGAACCAAGTCACTGTTGCCTTTGTTGGGTTGACCATTGCCCCAGCTTTATCACACCAAGTACTTATGCGATTGAGTTCGGTTTGTAGTTCCACAGCAACCTCCTCTCTATCCTTACCCTGACGATACACTAAAACATCATCGGCATATGACAATGTCCTGCCAGGTCCAGTGATCTGCTCACTGGTGATTCTCACTGTGTAGGCGTTGAACAGTACCGGAGATAATGGTGATCCCTGTGGTAGGCCAGGATATATTGTTGTTGGTTCCGAAGTCCAACTGCCACATCTAAAAACTACTTTCCGTTGGAAGAGAGCTGCAGCGATCCAACTAAGGAGGAATGGACTTACGTTTAGTTCAAGAAGCTGAAACATTAAAAAATCCAGTGGTACTCTGTTGTATGCGTCCTCAAGATCAATCGCTGCAGCAACGGTTTCAGTGCCTGAGTGGAAACCTTCATAGACATCGTGGGCAAAGACTGCTGCATTGGTCCAGGTTTCTCTTTTTGGACGGTACCCACCCAGGGTAGGTGGGAAAACACCTTGCCTCTCTAGTTGGCTTGATATTTTCCTGGCAATTACCTTCTCCAGCAGCTTGCCTATTGTATTCTGCATGGTTATAATTCGATATCCCTGAATTTTCTTGTGGTCTTTGTCAGGCTTCGGCAAGGGAATCAGATAGCTGTGTAACCATTCCTCCTTGATGCTAGCACTCCCTATACTGTTGTTGTACATGTCTGCTAGTTTCTCTAGCTCATTGTCGGTACACCTATTTATGTCGTCGTATCTTATGCCATCAGGACCTGGAGCACTGTTTTTTGATCGTCGAAGCACAGCCTTGATTTCTTGCACTGTCACTGTGTCTTCATCCGAAGTGTTCTGGGCCTTGCATCTGTCTGAGGTGACCTCCTTGGCCAGATTCCGGCCTCCCATGTCTGTCTGGTTGCTCTGCTCAAGGTAGCGTTCAAAGAGGGCTTTGCCCTTGTCCTCGTCAGTCCTCTGCCAGATGAGGTCAGCACCTTGGAAGTCAGAAATGCTCTTATTCTTGACTACACCACTCATGCTTTTATGTAGTCGCCAGAACAATTTCAGTGACTTGTCTGTGCTTACTCTTTGACACACCTCTGCCCATTTTTCGCTTTTAACCACCGTGACCAGTTTTTTGAAATAGCTTACTTTTGTGTGCATCTCTCTTTCTAAGTGCAAGCAGGGACTAGGATGACCAGCTCTGTTCTTCTTGGCATTTTGCCATCTCCTTACAGCACTACGCTTATCCACCCAAGCCTTCTCCACCTCGAAACTCCACCACGGTGGCTGCTCCCAGCTTTTTTTCCTTTTCTTCCTGCCCTGAAACGTTCTGCGCTTGTCACGTCTTATTTTACTCACCACATCTTGCCCTGTACTGTCATACTGGAACGTCTTTACCTTTAGCTTGTGCTGCCTGGTTCTGCCTTTCTCCACCAATATGCTGCATGGGTGGTGGTCGCTGCCATGGTGTCCTAGGACACCCCATCTACACACTGTAGTGAGTGAAGGTGAAACTAGCGCCAGATCAATAGCACTGTCCTCATCGCCTGGACGGCTTGCTGTCCTGGTGACACAGCCACTGTTGATACAAACCAGGTCGATGGTTTCCAGTGCAGTCTCGAGCTCCTCCCCTTGTGTATTGGAGGAAGTGTTTCCCCATGATCTGCCTTTAGCGTTGAAGTCACCACAGAAAATAACATTTCTCTCGTGGCCTAATATGCCACTTAAGCACTGCCACTTCTGGGCGTCCACACTCGCATTGCGGGCATAAACATTAACCAACACGAATGGTATACTGGAATGAACTCTCAACGCCTGTATTTGTATATCAGTCACTGTTCCAACTGGACATGTCTAGCTCTGACGCCACCATGCTGTCGCGAACGAGAATCGCCGTTCCCAGATGTCGTCTGTTATAGAAACATTTGAAGCCGGCAATTCGGAGTAGCTGATCGCCCAGTCTCGTCTCCTGGAGTGCTACAATGTCGTTCCTGTAAACTAGGGTTTCTAAAATAGAGCCCCGTTGTTTTACACTGGCACAGTTCCAATACAGAATACGGATGTTCCTGAGTCCTAGACGGTGACACTTGAGTCTAAAACGTCTCAAGCCACCGCGCTTACCTGGCTTCTTTTTCCCTGCGCGGCTACCACGCCGCTTCGGTATGTTGACTGCTGATCGTTCGGAAAACACACGTTGTTCCGCCATGTTGAAAAAACGTAAACACAGACTTTTGATTGAGAACCACACACGCTGCTGAAAATTCACTCAAGGATGGCTTCGCTCGATGCACGAACTCCGTAGCACCCGCGCAGATCTTGAGTAGAAACTCCTGGTTTTACATCCTGGCACACCAATTACACGCAAGAAATGAATAAATCCATCCCTTACGCGAAAAAGTTAACGAACACAAAATAACACGACCGTCCGTCGCCATCTTGAAACCGGAAAACCTCTCAAAATGTACAATGTTGAGAGGTTTGTTGGTTGTTGGAGCAGTTGAAGATTGTACCCAGGTATTTGTATGTTTCCGTTCTTTTAATAGTCATATTATCTATTTGTATGTGGCCAGAGTTTTTAGCCATTCCGTCTCTTGAAATTACCATATACTCTGTCTTATCTTGGTTGATAACCAGCCCGATCTGTTGGGCTTTTTCCTTTAAGTGAGTCAATATTTCCAATGTCTTTTGTTCACTTTGCCCTATAATAATTGATATAAATAAATGAAAAATGATAGTAATAATTGACACTTACAAACTTAATATTAATCTTTATCATTGATATAAATGATAAAGATTAATATTAAGTTTGTAAGTCTCAATTATTACTATCATTTTTCTTTTATTAATTATCTTTGAATGCATTAATATAATTGATTTAATTAAATTGTAATTTATTAAGTTAAAGAAATTAAGTTCGTAAAAGAGATCATAAATAATAGTAGTGATTGATTATTTCATTATTTGATAATTTATATATAACAAATTATAATAGATATAGTATTGAATAAATAAATAGTTATAAAATACCCCAAAAAAAGAAAAAAAAAGAATAGCGTATTGTAGTAATGAAGATATAATGAAAGATACCACATCTTTGAGTATAATTGTTTTGCTCAAGTCGGACAGGAGCTGTGATTGTGATGGAATTGTCTTGAACTTTACTCACTGCAGCTGTATTCATTGATTATGAGCTGGGTCAACGACACCAGAGTTGAATAGGAATAGCAACGCATACCAGACTGTCTACCGTGTAACGCTGTCTTGCACTGTGCAAGTGGTCAGGTGCCGAACACGATAATAGTTAATATGCTGGTGGTGCCTTAAACTTGGTATAAGCTTGGGCGGTGGGGAAGTTTAAATCTGCTATGGTTTGCAAGGAACATTGTACATTGTATGGTGACCAAACATGGACACACAAGAAAATTGTATATTGTATGGTAACCAAACATGGACAAACACGAACAGTGTACATTGTATGGTGACCAAACATGGACATTCAAGAATATTGTACATAGAAAGGTGACAAAACATAGACACACAAGGTCACTGTACATTGTATGGTGACCAAACATGGACACACAAGAACATTGTACATTTTTATGACTAACCATGGACACACAAGAAAACTGTATATTGTAAGATGACCAAACATGGACACACAAGAAAATTGTATATTGTATGGTGACCAATCATGGACAAACACGAACAGTGTACATTGTATGGTGACCAAACATGGACATTCAAGAATATTGTACATAGAATGGTGACAAAACATAGACACACAAGATCACTGTACATTGTATGGGGACCAAACATGGACATTCAAGAATATTGTACATAGAATGGTGACAAAACATAGACACACAAGATCACTGTACATTGTATGGTGACCAAACATGGACACACAAGAACATTGTACATTTTTATGACTAACCATGGACACACAAGAAAACTTTATATTGTATGGTGATCAAATATGGACACATACGAACAGTGTACATTATATGTTGACCAAACACGACAGATTTTTTCCAAACGTTTAAATATGTTGTATCGTGTGTGTTGTATGTTGTATCATAACAATAAAATTAGCGGGGTTGATATGAAGCAGCCCTGACATTGCCATGAATGCCATCGCGCTGCGGATTTGCCCCTGCGTTCGTCGTCCGTTAAGAGAGGGAAAGACTGGTCACATATTAATCCTCCCCCCACACCCAGGCCTACAACATGTGATGGTCCTTTGACATCACAGACTCATAGCAGAAAACTGCTTTGCGATAAATTGTTATTTCTGATGACTATGACAGTGATGGTGGGGAAAGCGGTGACCAGAACATTTGGTCGATGCTCAGTACTCCGAGAAAAGGCCAGATGGACACATAATCAGATAGCTACTGGTACCATTACCATTGGGACTCTTCGCTGGTTGTTGAAGATAAGGAAGGAGCATGTATGGGAATGATCCGTGTGATGTAATGTCGGTTTTTGACGCATCTCAACTCAACTGATGGAGACGTGCGACGTAAACTGCACACGCTGATGGTATAAATTAATATACAGCAGTGACTTCTCCCAGGGATGGCAGACCCGCTTTGAACCGTGAATGACTGTGGTTTGGTTCTCTGGTCGTAGTGCTGTTGGTATAACCACTATGTACAGTGGATATGCAATTAAATGACATCAGAAACACGTAAAGGCTGTGACCAGACACACCATTGTGTAGGAGGGGACACTAAATCATGGGCTGTCCGTTGTGAAGATCCATTTCACATCCACATGAATACCACCATAGGTGGTCTAGTCTCTGTCCATACATCACACAAGGAGAGTTTCAACACAGTGCACCAACTCTGTAGCAATGGAAAGGATCCACTTATGTGTGCTAGTGTCTGTGTGTTTGTGTGTGCTTGCATGTGTGTGTTTGTGTGTGTGTGTGTGTGTGTGTTCGTGTGTGTGTTTATTTGTGTATGTGTGTGTTTGTTATAGAATCAAACATGGTACATATAGATTGTCTCATGTTGAAGTTTACCTAGGCAGCGGCCTGCACGACCTGCTCTTATCGATGTACAGTTGCCGAAGGTGTTTTAACCTGTGTTTATGTCTTTATGTTGTTGTTCATCTTGATCCTAGAAGGTTGGCCGTGGGAATGTCTACCCCAGTGGGTGGGAAATCTACCATCATCCCAACAAGACGTACGTGTGTTGTAGTAGAAGCCTTCCACTATGTTTATGTTAGAGGTGGACGTCGTACATTATGTCTTCATGGGCAGAGTTCAGTACACTAGTGCAGCAGCACAACTCAATACTATAGTGCTGCAGCACAAGTCACTACTATAGTGCTGCAGCACAAGTCACTACTATAGTGCTGCAGCACAAGTCACTACTATAGTGCTGCAGCACAAGTCACTACTATAGTGCTGCAGCACAAGTCACTACTATAGTGCTGCAGCACAAATCACTACTATAGTGCTGCAGCACAAATCACTACTATAGTGCTGCAGCACAAGTCACTACTATAGTGCTGCAGCACAAGTCACTACTATAGTGCTGCAGCACAAGTCACTACTATAGTGCTGCAGCACAAGTCACTACTATAGTGCTGCAGCACAAGTCACTACTATAGTGCTGCAGCACAAGTCACTACTATAGTGCTGCAGCACAAGTCACTACTATAGTGCTGCAGCACAAGTCACTACTATAGTGCTGCAGCACAAGTCACTACTATAGTGCTGCAGCACAAGTCACTACTATAGTGCTGCAGCACAAGTCACTACTATAGTGCTGCAGCACAAGTCACTACTATAGTGCTGCAGCACAAGTCACTACTATAGTGCTGCAGCACAAGTCACTACTATAGTGCTGCAGCACAAGTCACTACTATAGTGCTGCAGCACAAATCACTACAATAGTGCTGCAGCACAACTCACTACTATAGTGCTGCAGCACAAGTCAATACTATAGTGCTGCAGCACAAATCATTACAAAAGTGCTGCAGCATAAACCATTACAATAACCTGTACGCCAAAAATATAATAAGAAATGTCAGAGATGATATAAACAATATCATGCCCTAAATATCGGTGGTCATGACATACCAGAGATTTGATATGATGATGATACAGTATTGCTTTCAACAACCTCAACCCAATTGAATAGTGAAAATCACAACATATATCTTCACATAGCAAAAACAAAGATAATGCATTCATATAAAACTACTATGGAGAACTATATGTTAGTGAGGAAAAATTGGAGGTGGTGGGAAATTTTGAATGTCTTGAGTTATTGATTACCAACAATAATGACACAATTAAAGAAATTAAAAGACGAATGTCTATTTTTCTTCAAAGACTAAAACAACTGAATAAATTGTAGAGTGGGACAGATAGAACTACAAACATTAGATTGTTAAGAGCATGCATCTTTCCCATTGCAACATACGCCTGTGAGACCTAGACGCTTACTAAACAAGCTGAACAGCGCATAAATGCATTTGAATATAAATGTTATAGACGAGTTCTAAGAACATCTTGGGTAAAGAAATGAATAAATGCATCCATACTTCAAGAGCTGAATATTTTAAAAGGTTGGCTATTAAATACGATAAAATAAATATAATTGAATTGTTTTGGTCACTTGTAACGTCACGAAAGTTTGGAGAGAACAATAATGTAGGTGTATATGCTTGGGAAGAGAGGAAGAGGAAGGCCAAAGAGAAGATGGGTGCATAATGTGGCGGATGATTTCAAGATGAGTGTATCGGACGCAGGACATCTTGCTTATGATCGAGACGTTTTCGGGAATGTTGTTTTTGCAGCGAGGTTCTGCAAAGGACATGGTACTGAATGAATGAATCAGTGCTGCAGCACACATCATTACATAAGTGCTGAAGCACACATCACCACACTGGTACTGCAGCACATATCACCTCACTAGTACTGAAGCACACATCACTACAATAGTGCAGCAGCACAAACCACTACAACAGAGTTGATCCCAGTCATTCATTATATCATGCCAAGCAGTCTCCAGACGATGGACATGACATGGCAGCCTACCTATAGAAGACAACAGCAGCCAGCACAATCACCAGCATACCAACACCGATACCAACGGGGACCAAAATAGCAGCTACGTTCATGTTTTCAGTGCTGGTCAGCTCTGCAGAAGATAAAATGGTGACACGCCACTCAACATCTGTAAAAAAAAACAGTCATTCAAAGTGATGTTTCGGTAATTTGTTATTTTGTGTGTGTGTGTGTGTGTGTGTGTGTGTGTGTGTGTGTGTGTGTGTGTGTGTGTGTGTAAATACACAAACTGTTTATATGTGTGCATACACACAAGTGTGGTTATGTGTCTGATGCGTGTTATGTGTATGTGTGTGCCTGATGCGTTTCGTATGTATATATGACCGGTGCGTGTTGTGTGTATGTGTGTCTGGTGCGTTTTCTCTCTCTCTCTCTCTCTCTCTCTCTCTCTCTCTCTCTCTCTCTCTCTCTCTCTCTCTCTCTCTCTCTCTCTCTCTCTCTCTCCCTCCCTCCTCCTCCAATTACTCTAACGATGTACTGTACTTAAATAATGACCTAGAAGAGTTATATGATGGGATGGAAGTGGCATGCCAGCCAGCTGACAATGGCCGTAGTTTGGGAAATAACTATAGACAGTCACACGAAGACAACATTTTAAACTGCAGGCTAGACGAACCAAAGCCAAAGGCTTGCGAACACAGTTCGTGAACCGGGTACCAGGCGTTCGAAGCTCAGCTGCGACCGATTTGTGCAGCAGACCGTGTCGCGTTGTGTTATAACGTGGTGGTATGGGAGCCGGTCGTTCAGAAAGCAATGGCAAGCTACTGAACGTAACACTTGCCTAGTACATCAACAGCAGCTGAAAAATGCTGGTGTTGACTGTGTAACAGTACAGCGAAGTGACGATGAACTATCAACAAGTCACGGCACCATTTCGTCCTCTATAACAAAGCAGGACTAACGAGATCTATTGGTTGAATATAAACAAGCTTTATTTCATATTGATGGCCACTACATGATATTATCACAATTCCGTACCGATGGCGACTTCTCTTTCCTAGTCCCAGATGTTTACTGCCTCTTTATCAATTCTATCATAGACGAAATTCTATCTACGTCCATTTTTAAGTCACCCATCAACTCTGTCACACGTCCTAACTTCCTATAAAAGATTTCCATACATCAGGTTTTCAATTCTTCAATTCTATCTTAAAACAAATAATTATACACATATGCCTACTCCTTAACTAATTTAAATTAAACTTCGCTTACTCAGCCAACATTGTCCTTCGGTTCTACACAAACGGACAGGCAATGACTTCCAGGATCTCTCAGGATGCTCGAGCAAAAACGTTCCCAAATCAGTGTCATTCCATATCACACACTGGGCAGAGAGGCACGATGGAGAAAGAAAATCCAGCGATACGACGACCTCACAGCAACGGTTAAGTTAACAGCCCCGATAATACAGCAACCTCAAGGCAGGCAGGCATCTTGGTTTCCAGCATAGTGACGCCCAAGAACTGCTGTTTCTGACAAGGCCTGGAACAATTGACTGCGTTCAAAGAGCAGCACCTCCCAACTTCACACGATTAGACATCGATCAGAGAGCAGCTTTTCTCGACAGTAGGCCCTCACCACGATCAGACTGCGATCAGAGAGCAGCTTTGGTCAGTTCCCTGAAACAACATTGTATGGCAGCGGCCCTGGTAGGTAGCCCGTTGAAACAACCGACAATGCAGGTAAAAAATGTAAAGCGGCGGCTATAACAAGCCTCTTGAAAATGATAAAGTTCAGGCAACGGCTATGGTAACGAGCAGGCTGTGTGGCAACGATTCAGTCTACTTACTATGTATGGCGGAATGCAGAAGTCTTTGAAGTCCCTGCAACAGTGGGAGGTACGATCAGAAGTAGGTATCTCCATGTCGTCCGCCGAAATCAATCCCGTTAGCAAACCGCTCGAACAACAATGCCACAGTGCCCGGCGAGGACTTGACAGCGATAGCGGCTCTCACACACCAGTAAGGCTCGAAAACGATTTGAGAGCGGACTGGACTTCACCACCAGTAAGGCTCGAAAACGATTTGAGAGCGGACTGGACTTCACCACCAGTAAGGCTCGAAAACGATTTGAGAGCGGACTGGACTTCACCACCAGTAAGGCTCGAAAACGACCGAGAGCTGACACAGCGAAGCGGGCTTCACAACCGCATACATATTCTTGTAGAAACTTCTTGAAATCTGTTCAGCAGAGGTTTGAATAACGTGCCAGTGTCAAAGGCACCGCATTTTCCCAACAAGCGCAGTATGAAGTAGTGGCTGTATCAAATATAGTGGCCCAGTTCCTCCGCTATGTACCGCGACAATTGAAGTTGTTCATCCTGGTCACGGCACCATTTCTGTACTGTAACAGTACAGCGAAGTGACGATGAACTATCAACAAGTCCAAGACGGTTCTGGCTTCATATTACTTTATTCAGAATCAAGCCAGATGTTGCCCAGTTCAATCATACGTCCATCTCGAAGGATGGGTCGTTCACAACTGACCTTGTTTCTACGATGCTCGTCATAGGACGAGCCACCCTAACTACCCCATATTATGGTGCTTGACCGTGCCCTACTTCCCTATTGACTATGCACACCTCGTTGCCCCTTCTTCCTATTCCTAACTCTGTTACAACTGCAACGTCCCGTAAGGGATCAGCAACAATTTTTTTTTTTAATACGAACCAGCTGAAACAACAAATAGGTCATAGATTCTTAATCCTCAATGTCTAGCCTGTCAGACTTGGCTCTGTGGGGCATATTGTCTGCCAGTCTACGTTCTGCGAAGCATTTTGTCTGCCAGTCTACGTTCTGTGTGGCATTTTGTTTGCCAGTCTACGTTCTGCGGGGCATTTTGCCTGCCAGTCTTTGTTGTGCGGGGATTTAGAATTACCAGAGAGTACTAAGGGCGTACTCTGTTTCAGAATGGACGAGCTATAGGAGAAACATGCACTGTTCGATGTGAGCAGCGGACATGAACCTCATCGTTAACAGACTTAACATAACCTTGTTCTACCAACACCAGCACTCTTCCCATTCCTACATCTCTTCCTCGCGAGACCCGCCACCAGCACTCTTCCCCTTCCTGTATCTCTTCCTAATGGGTTCCAACATCAACATTCTTCCACTTCCCGTATCTCTGTGGTGAATTTACTTGGAACATCTCGCCTCTGCTAATGACGAAGAAAGAACTGTTAACAATATTGTAAATAGTTTTATTATAAGTAATATGTTTGTAAATGATAATATAGTGTGGTAAACAAATTGTGCAACCATCAGGAGTTCAGCCAGATCAAAGGTCACCAATCAGCTTAGCGCTAGTAGAAAGAATTCAGCCATTTGGTTCACACTAACTCGAGGGAGCACATATGGGTTTAGTAACATCATAAGAGCCCAGTTGTTTAATGTGTAGAACTCGGCTAATGTAAGAAAACTCGCTATAACTATTATTACATTTAATTGGTAAAATGAATTCCTATTTTTCTATTTAATTGCTGAAAGCTTACTTGTAAGGAGATACAGTTTATGAATATCAATAGGAAGAAAGAAATACCACAGCGCGGACATGTCATGTTACAAACACCGCGCCACAAGGTCGCTTGCAGTCTGTGGGTTGCCTCGGTATTGTTTTCAGGTCAACTCGGGAACACATTACTTTATAGATTCGTTGTGTTAACATCACACTTAGTAAGTTCATGTCTTCGACAGTTCATGTTTTGGTAAATTCATTTCTTGAACATCAATTTTCTTTTATTATTTGAATAACGAAGACACAAACAATAGATTGCACGATTTATTGCCTGGCATATTTCGCTGCATCTCGTCAGGTACATACTGCAACAACATAAAGTAAATTAACTAGATGTCAGCGTGTTTGGGGAATAGAGACAGGACATATACAAGACAATAGAGATATCAGAGACAGGACAGGAGATATGACAATAGATATGCCATAGACAGGACAATAGAGATGTCATAGACATGATATAGACGGGACAACAAGATCCAGTTATAAACAGGACACAAGGTTGTAAACAGGACACAAGGACATAGACGGGACTACGTCCTTGATTGACAGGACAACTTTGCACTGAAGGACCTGAGACAACAAGACCGGACAGCAGTACGGCGTGACTACTGATACAGCCCGACTATCCCGGGACACACGGGGTCAAGCATCACGTGACCAGCAGGCCCAACACCAGAAGGCTTCAGACTGGGACTGGACACGTTAGAGGAAAGACGCATGTGTTCGAGGAGCGAGTGTATTGATTGCGGGAATGAGAGCTAGTCTTGCCGAGCTAAGATAGCGAGTATTGAGTGCGGGGTTTTGTGATTGCATGACTGCTATGGCTGAGTACTAATTGGCATTGATGTACATAAAAGTGATGTGATGAATTAACTGCCATATGTGCGTGAATTGTGATATAATGCACGCATCTTGTTGATATTGCTGTTATGCATAAATAAATGGTATTAACCCACATGCGACGTTTGATATCTTTGAATGCATGTGAAGAAACTCACTGTAGCGTGTAGAATGACGAACTAAGGGTGCCTGTGCTTTGTTTGAGACGCTGACACTAGATAAATCCTTCAAGCTGAAATATACACATGTTCGTACAGTAATGTCAATTGTCTACCACGGTAATTTTAAGTTGACTAACATGTCTTTCTGTTTGCACAAATCTGGCTTGCGTAGATTAATTATTATTGCTTCTGCAAACTTTGACAAGGGAGTATTTTGTGTGTTGAACAACACGCGAAAGGCAATATCTCTGTCAATCACATGATCGCTTTCGAGAATGTGCCTAGCAATTGATGACGCGGGAATCTTCCGGTGTGACGGCTCCACTAATCTCTTCTCATCGACTGTGTGTCGTATCTTGTCGACCCATTGAGGTATGTGTTCTGACATTCTTTTGTTCAACTGTCGCTCTGTTCTGCCAATGTAGAAGGATGGACACCAACATGTGAATTGGTAAATACAATTGTTTTTGGCGTACAAGGGAACAGGTTCTTTTACTGCTGGTGTGGGAATCGGTGTGGTCCTATACCTAATGACTGAATTTGCAGCAAAGAATGTTCGGTCTACTGCTGTAGTGAGCCGGTCTTGTAGACGTTGCATTACGTCATGCCCTCGAAAGGTTAGCTGGATGAATACCTTGTAGTTTCGTCTGGTTTTGGTTTGGGCTGTTGGCAGTGGCGCTTTATAAATCCAGTAGAGTACCCATTCAGGTTTAAGAGATTCTTTAGAGTTTTAAATTCCTCTGCCAGTGTGTCCTGAGTGAATATCTTTCTGAATAACGAAGACACACACAATAGATTACACGATTTATTGCCTGGAATATTTCGCTGCATCTCGTCAGGTACATACTGCAGAAATCACACAACTTACGTGAATTAACTAGATAAATCCTTCAAACTGAAATACACACATGTTCGCACAGTAATGTCGATTTCTACCACGGTAATTTTAAACTGACTAACATGTCTTTCTGCTTGCACAAGGACGACTTACGAAGGTTGATTATTATAGCTTCAGCAAACTTTAACAATCGACTACTTTGTGTGTTAAACAACACACGGAAGGTACTGTTTCTTTCAACAATTTCTAGCACGGTCAAACAGAGTCCGTACTAAGCCCCGTTTGTACTGGACAAGTGTGAAGCTCTGAAAATTTAGATATTGGCCAGTCCATGTTTCTTTGCGGTACACCGATCTTTGAATTGTGCCGTCTGCTCTACGTCTCATTGGAATATCTAGGAATGACAAAGCTTCGTTGTGTTCGTGTTCCATAGATAAAGAGATGTTTTTATGCGTCATGTTCATTATGGCCTGGAACGATATTGCTTGTAGCTCGTCTGTGGTGATAATTAGTATATCGTCCACATAACGATGGTAGAAGACCAAGTTGTTAATGTCTGAGGATCTCTTCTCTTCTAAATGTACCATGAGGATGTCAGCTAGAATAGGACCAAGAGGACTTCCCATGGTCACTCCGTCAATTTGGCGGTACGACTTTGTTAGAAAATTGAATTGTATGTTGTCGGTACATAGTAGTACCAGAATAGAATCTCCAGAATAGATGTACATACGCCTTAGTTTTAGTTGTTTGTCTTTACTGCATTCCCTTATTATTTTCCCTGTCTCCTCTAATGGAACTTTGGTGAATAGGGAGGCTATATCCATGGATGCCATGTGTTTATTATTTATGTCCATAGTATCCAATAATTTCACCAGTTCGAATATATCCCTGATTATTTTTTGATCGAAGGACTGTCGTACTGGCGTTTAAATTTCGGCTAGCCATCTCACCATTCGGTGTTGTGCGGAGTTAACCATGGACATGATCGGTCTCAGCGGGATGCCGGGATTGTGAAGCTTGGGTAGACCGTACATCTGAGGAGTGTGGGAGCCACGTGGTGTGAGCGTTATTGCAGTGGCATCACTGATGAGTCCCGCATTCCCAAGTGACTGAATCTCCTCATTTTTTTGCATCCAGGTCCTCCGACTTGTTTAGTTTTTGATCTACCCTGAATTTAGATTCATCTGATAATATTTCTTCCATTTTTCTCTGGCAGTCCATCAGTACTGCGCCATTCCCTTTGTCAGGTTTCAGTATTACGAGAGTTTTGTTAGCTTTTAACGCCTTAGAGCAGTAAGGTGTTCGTTGGTCAGCGGACATGTCTGTTTACTGGGTGTTGTGCGATACTGGTGTTCTAAATCTACCAGTTTGGCCTTCAGCCACTCGACCGACTCAGCAGAATTAGGTGATAACATGGAGACTTGATCAAACATTATTTCAAACTGTGTTTACGACTCAACACGGTTGATGTGTTTGGGCTTTATGCAGAATTTTAAATCCGTATGCAAGGGCCTCCGTTTCAATGTTGTTGAATACGTTCGACGATAAGTTCCTCACATACTTCTCTGGGTTGTCTAATACTGACTTTGTTATCTTTTCAGTGCACAGTGATTTGTTGAGGCGAGCATTCTCTGCGATTTTCATCTTGTATACTGTTTCTGTGCAGAATTTAGTAGCCCTACAAACTCAATACTTTGATGACTTAGTAGGCTGAACTGTGTGTGCGCTTGAGGTTGGCCAGTTTGGACTGGGTTTCTTCTGTGTGTGTTTTTTTTTTTTGGTCAGTCGTCTCAGGTTTTCAGGTCACAAATTGTAAGAATTATATTGGATTCTTGTGCCCTGGCCACGTGGGGGTGCGGGGGAATGAACTGGCTGATAGGCTGGCATGGAATGCACCTCTTCGTGATAGATTACATATGGACAAGGGAGAGTTGGTCGTGCAACTGTGGGACCAGGTGGAGAACGTGGAGGAACATATTGAGAACCCGCATGTGAAAAGGATGAGATTGCGGGAATTCGCAGGTGTTCTGATAGAATTTCAAAACTGAGAGAGAAGACAAGGAGAACTTTCGATCAGATAACAGTGGGAACGATTAGTAGTGTGACTCTGCTCTGGCTGTTGAACGAGGGGACGGAGAGCATATGGGAATGTCCTGAGTGCAGAGATCTCGGTTCTTAACTAAATTCAACTCAGCTTACCAAAATATGAACTTGCGAAGACATGAACTTATAAACATGCGACACATTTGTAAGACACGAGGATTACTACTGATTGACGTGAGAGACATTTAAGTACACCATGAGGGATACTTCTATATGAGGTGAGGAAGCCACGAAATCACAAGTGGGCATCCTTGAAAGTGCAAGTGGAAAGTTGTTAGAGTAAGTCGACAATTTGTGATAGCAAGTGGTAAATTTGTGAGCGCAAGTGGACTTGTTGTCAGGTCCACTGGGCAAGTTGTGAGAGTCAACGGGTAAGATGTTTGGGCAAGTTGTTAGGGTAAGCCGAGAAGTTGCGAGAGCCAGTTGGAAAGATGTTTGGGGAAGTGGGTAAGTTGATATGGCAATTTGACATGTTTTGCTCTCTTCGGTTATGTCAGTATGTCGTTGTATCAGTTTTCAGTGTTTGTGTCATCTTTCATTGGCTGTCTCAATTTTCACTTCATGTGTCATTTTAAGTTGTTGTCGATTTATATTTGTGAAATGGTGTGTTATATTTTTACGATGTCAGTTTCTGTGTGTGTATGTGTAAGTCTCTCTCTCTCTCTCTCTCTCTCTCTCTCTCTCTCTCTCTCTCTCTGTGTGAGTGTGTGTGTGTGTGTGTGTGTGTGTGTGTGTGTGTGTGTGTGTGTGTGTGTGTGTGGATGTGGATGTTTTACTTTTCTTTCGATGCATCATGTTCAGTGTTTTTGTGTTGCTTTCTTTATTTTTATTTTTATTTTTTTGGTCAGTCTGTCTTTGTGTCACTTTTCAGTGGTTGTCATTTTCAGTGGATAAGTCAGTTTTTATTGAATTGAAAGGAAATGATTGTAGGAAACACCTGGTTTAAACAACACCCTAGAAGATTATGACATGGAGGAGTCCTGATAGCAGGATTATAAACTAGATCGATTACATTCTGATTAGTAGATTTCGAAATGCATTAACAATAGCAAACACAGTTCCCTTAGCTGATTGTTATAGTGGCCATACATAACTTACAGGTACATTGAGGGTAAAGCTAAAGAAAATTAAAGTGTATAACAGGCAACACTAAATATGATTTGTGTACATTGAGTAATGACAGAGAAATACAAAACAAATTCAACATAGAAGAACAGAACAGATTTGATATATTGTCTGATCTGGAGATTCTATTCCAAGATGTGGTTGATCAATGGGAAATGTTGAAGAATTCAACCAGTTTGGCTGCAGAATCAACTATTCCAAAATTAAAGAGGTGTGTCATGAGAAATGTATGACTGAAGAAATTTTACAGCTAATGAAAACACGAAGACTTAACAAAAATAATCCTGCCAAATATGAAGAAATTCACAGACAAGTCAGAAAATTATGTAAAGAGGCAAAAGAAGCATGGCTAGCGAAAAAATTGCTTAGAAATTAAAACCAAGACAACAGTCAAAATACCAAGTTAGTGCACAAAATAATCCAGGAACTTACTAATAAAAGAACAAATTTTTTCAGCAGACTGTCTAAAAACTAAAGATGGCAAAATCATAATAGAAAATGATTCGATTCTAAATGGGCAGGTTATGTGAAAAACCTTTATGATGATAACAGAGACGGTGAGGACCGGGATTTTTTCAAGTGAAAATCTAGTAACAAAAGTTCCCCTGGTCTCTGGGTAGTGAGATCGGAGGCCCGTGTGTATTATTTCACACGTAAAATATCCCTTGGCAGTTAGAAATTGAAAGAAGCAAATAGCTCCCCCGATGTGTCTCCACCTTGCCGTGGTGGGGGAGCTTGCGTGTCCCATTGACCCCATCTGCTTTCCGATGGATGAAAACTACATTTCGGACAGTTTATGGGATAGGGGCCAGACTAAGAGAGACTGCAGGTTGACTGAGGATAGCAGTCAAAAGATTAAATCAGGTACACGAAGGCAGAAGACCTTGGTCCGGACAATACTCTAAGGCTCTCTGTCAAGGGCTGTGGCTGAACGCCTCTAAGCCACAAACCCTCGGATCTGAGAGCTGGGCCGATACCCACCTACCGAAAAATAGAGGTGAGATACTGACCAAGTTACATGCTCAGGTCTGATACATGTTCGAAGGCTCTCAGCTGGGGGAAATGAATCCTTCATTTCCCCCAGCTGAGAGCCTTCGAACATGTATCAGACCTGAGCATGTAACTTGGTCAGTATCTCACCTCTATTTTTCGGTAGGTGGGTACCGGATGAGAGTGCCTGGCCGTTTCTCGTTCACTGCTGCACGAAGGTAAGGTGCTGAGCCGGCAGCTGTAACAGAAGTAGAGTAGTAGGTGGGAAAAGGCTACGGCACGATTGAGCATCGGGGGAGAATGGGAAGAGAGATGCTCAAGTCGTGACGTAGTGGGTTGTCAGGGGGCAGTCAAGATCAGGGCCTGGAACTGGAAGGACGCCATGTTTATAGTACTTGCCATCAAATGTAAATAAACCTTATTTATATGAAACCAACAGTCTTTCTTAGTCCTTCACACTGTTATAGGACTAAATTTTGGAGCCCACGACACAGGATTCGAGCCTGGTACAACGCGGAGTCTCAAAATGCTGTCCACTGAGTAACAACGCGGAGTCTCAAAATGCTGTCTACTGAGTAAGGTCGCGGAGTCTCAAAATGCCGTCTACTGAGTAAGATCGCGGAGTCTAAAAACGATGTCTACTATAAAATACATCGAAGTAGCTCAAGATCCTTGGTCCGTTTGTGTCGATCGCCAGAAACAGAATTTCGGCACGGTTCTAAACAAGTATTGAACATAACAAAGCGCAGTTGGAAAAATGGCCAATAAGTTATCTGTGAGGAGTACAGCAACCAAAAGCCCGGCCAGGGGTGGTTGTCTGTAAGTCTTTTTCAAGACTTGATATCAAAATTTAATTGGCGTCAAGAAAAGGCTGAAGACCAACTTGCCATAACAGGTTGCAGCGCCAGCGATTGTCATCAAACCGGCGAGCATCAACTGTAAACACCATCCTAATGGCTCCTCTTGTCCATTACTCTGGCGAACGTGTCTCGAGCGAGCAGGAGTGTGCTGAAAGTCGGCCCAGTTTAATCGTGTCTTGAGCGAGCAAGAGTTTGGCTGAAGGGCAATCCAGTCTGATAGTTGTTTCAGGTGAGCAAGAACTTTTCAATAAGACAATCAAGTTCAGCCTCAATGTTAATAGATTTTGCTTTGAGCGCTAACAACTGAGTCGTCATAGAAAGAAAAAAAAAGAAAAAAAGAACGTTGTTAAAAGACAATCAAGACAGCAAATAAATACCTCATTACTTCATGGATTGGCCCATGTTTTGTTGACGTGTCAGATTATCTCAGGGCTCTACTACAAATGAGAGCCGCTCGCTAATCCTTTTGGGCTCTGTTACGTATGAGTCGTTCTCAACACGTCGATTTGATGTACTCCATCTCAGAAGGGACCCAACCAAGGGTTGAAGTACTGTACTGAGGCATCCCAAGAAGAGAACCTACCTTAGAAGAAGGAACGAACTACCTGAAGTGCGCGATTGGTTTCAACTAATACAGCGTTGAAATTAACCTGACGGCGAACCTAGGAGAATACGTCTTGCTTGGATCGAGAAACAAGAGTAGGGTAATTTGTACACCTATTAACTGATTGAACTGTTCTTACGGTATAAGTGATTTGTATTTCTTAAATTAGTAAATTACAAATGTGAAGTTGTTTGCTTGATCTGTATAATAATATTTCAGCATGGCGGAACAAGACACCTTAGCACAAGTTTTGACGGGGGTAGGAACAGCGGTAGGTAGACTTAATACGGTTATTAAACAACAGGGAATGGCAACTGAAATTGTTAAGTTTAGTGGACAGGCCAGAGAGTTTAAGAAGTGGATAACTTCCATAGAAAAATATGCGTATTTGGTCTCGGCAACGGATGAAGAAAAAATGAGACTGGCTTATCAGGCGGCAACAGAACCGGTTTCGGATCATATAAGAAGAAAGTTAGAGGCTAGAGTAGATGAGACATGGGAACAATTTAAAGAGGACCTAGCACGAAAGTACGCGGAAATAACGGATCCACAACATGCCTTTTCGGTGTTGAGACAGGCTAAACAAAACAACGGAGAGACGGTACAATTGTTCAGCGATAGGTTGATTAACCTGGCTGAAGAGGCATTCTTAGGACAGAATGTACGAGGAGAAGAGGTGGAGAGGATGTTAGTAGGGATTTTTGTAGATGGCATAGAAATCCGATGGTTTGAAATTTAAGCTGATGAGGGAAAACCCTGAGAGGTTATCACAAGCGGTAGATATCGCGGTACAAGAAGAAAATTTGAGACGTAGATTTAGATTGAGAACAGGACGAGAAATAGGAACAAGTCGAGAAGACAGAGTTGAGGAGCCTATGGAAATAGGACAAACAAGGTTCGGATGGAATAGGAGAGGAGGTATACAGACGTTACAAGGTAGAAATAGAAGTGATTATGATGAAAGAAGAAATATGAGATACCCTACAAATGAGACAGTAGGCAACACAAATAACACAAATATTGTCTGTTGGGTTTGTGGTCAACGCGGACATGTTTCTCGTTTTTGTAATAACAGGCGTGTCCAGTCGAATACACAGGGTAGACATGACAATAATAGGTTGAGTAGGAATGTTGAAGGTAGACACAGGAATTTTACAGGTACAAGAACGCAGGAAAACCGGCGCCCTACCTATTAGAAAGGACCTGTGATAGGAGGGTAAATAATAAGGTCCCAAGGTTTAAAGAGTATGTTAATAATAGACATAGGGGGACGAATAGAGAATGCTCACAAGTAGATGAAGTCAAACAGTTTACAGTGAAGACAACAGATAATAGTTCGTGCATAATAGAAATAGGAAAATATAGAGTTCGTACATTAATTGATTCAGGAGCTCAGGTTAGTGTAATTAAAGAAAGTTTTTTATATAAAATAATGAGAAATTGTAGAATATTTAAGAGTCATAATAATCTTCACTCTGTTACAGGACAGAATTTACAATTAATTGGACAAACAATGATCAATTTTAAATTAGGAGGGATCAACGTAAGACATCTTTTTCAGGTAGTGAAAGATTTAAATAGAAACATGCTGATAGGAAGAGATCTTTTAATAAAAAATGGAATAAGACTTTTCTTTGATTTACATAAATTAAAATTCAGGGACGTCTATGTAGATATGGAAGAAGACATGCATATATCAGCACTAGTTAGAGTTAAAATGTCCACGACGTTAACACCACAGTCGGTTAATTTGATACAAGCAAAGCTGAAGAGAAACCCATATTATGTGGCAGGAGACACAGTCAGAATCACTGAGTTGCAAGAGGAAGTCATTGATGAGCCTGGTTTGGAAGTTCCGGATGGAATAATAGCGTTGGATAAACATTTAACCTTTCCAGTGATGATTATCAACAACACAGGTAGAGAAATCAAATTATACAGAGGATGTGTGATAGCCAAACTAGATCATAACATTAGTGACATATTGGCAACGGATAGAGTAGAAAGGTCGGGAATACGTTATTCAGAAACTTCTAGTGAAAGAGTTAATAACAGACGCGGACGCGGAAGAAGAGGGAACGTCGTGATAAATTGGTGAAAGCACTTACGAGCAAATATTATTGGCCAAACTTGTTTAAATCTGCTTGCAAATATGTAGATACGTGTGAAAAATGCAGGTTAAGGAATATGAAAACAATTAAGTGTCCCTTACAAGATACAGATATTCCTCAGTTCCCAATGCAAAAGATTAGTTTAGATATATCGGGTCCTCACCCTAGAACATTGTCAGGAAACGTGTATTTAATTCATATAGTAGACATCTACAGTCTTTGGCCGGAAGTTTATGCAATCCCAGATAAGAGTGCAGATACTGTCATTAATATTTTTTTTACAAGAGTTCGTACCAAGATTTAGTTGCCCACAAAATATACTTGCGGATAATGGTAGAGAATTTGTAAATAAAAAATTCGAAAAGTTATTAAGAGATTTGAACATAAAACATATAAAGACCTCATATTATAGACCTTCTTCAAATGCTAGGAACGAGCGTCAACATAGGACATTGTATGATATCATAGCAAAGATTGTCGATGAACATGAAAAAGATTGGGATCTATTCTTAGGACCTGCCCTTAGCGCTATTCGCACAAATCAAAATGAGAGCACGGGGTTTTCACCATTCTATTTAATACACGGGAGAGAACCAATACTACCTATAGATAATCTATTAAATCCAAGACGGAAATATATGGGGGAAGACTTTCAAGAGACAATAATACAAGAAATGCATAAAGCACACGTAAGATTAAAGAATAATATAATTAAAGCTAGGGAAAGACAGAAAAAGTACAAAAATGTAAATACAAAATTACAAGAGTTTAAAGTAGGTGATAGAGTTTATTACAAGAAGCATAGAAGAAACTCTAAGTTTGATGCTCGTTGGATCCCAGGTTATTACGTTTTGGAAAAACTAGGTAATGTATCGTATACTATCAAGAACCAGGTCACAGGACATGTGGCAAGGGCACACGTTGAACACTTAAGAAGAGACTAGGATGAGATGGAAAATAATAATTATAATAATAATTATTATTCAGACACAAGATATTTAGATGAACAAGTCGTCAGAGGAGCTACAGTAACCCCAAGTTTTAGAAAAGATCCAGTACAAAATCAGTTACTAGCAACTCCAGGTTACGAAGATACTCAAGAACAGACGATACCGAAAACGATAGAAGAAGAAAATGTGAATGAAACTCATTATGATAGTATGGAAGAGGAAATAGGTGCTCCATTTAAGAATACTAGACAAGCAACGAAAAGAAGAATGGATAAACAAAGAGATAGAGAAGTGAAAAGACAGAGGAGGATTAGAGATTATTCAACAAGCGGGGAAGATATGCCTCTACTAGAAAGGTCCTTAAGAAATAATGATAGACAAATTAGATGGGATATTGAACAGAAGAGATTAGCGGCTGCTAACGAGAGACATACAGACGAAGAAGAAGAAATGGATGAAAAGTCAGAATCAATTAGTAGTATGGAAGAAACTAATAAGTTGTACGAAGAAGAGGATATTGATGTAGAGTTAGCACTTATTCAAAGAAACTTGGAGTTGTTGAAGAAGTGGAAACGTAGGAGATAGATAGATAGAGAATACTGCAGATGGCAAGTTATAAGTTTCAGGATTTAGAAGTGAAAGTGATGCTTGAAGAAGTATACGAAACGGTGGAAATGGAAAAGGATTCTATGGATATTTTTTAAAAAGTGGTCTTGAGGAGTAGTTAAGCAGGGAGATAACTAATATAGAGGTAGGTTTGAGAGAGGCATGTATATATATATTTTTTTTCTCTCTGTGATAGAATTGCTGGTTGAATTTATGTTTCTACTTCTTGACTTTTCGTAGATTGGACAAATTAGGTATTGGTACAATAGGTGGATGTACTCTATAGCAAATAGACAAGTTTTTTTATTGGTGCTAGAAATGCCGTGTTTAACGGTAATAATTAAGAAGTTATAGTGATGTTTGGTCCAAGGGAAATAATTGGCAGGCCGAGCCACAGGTTAATTGATAAGTAGATGATGGCTGGTACATTGAGTTGACATTGGAATAGTCGCCACATTAGGAATAGATAAAAGGAGTCAACCTGTAGTTTACAGTGCTTACTTAAGATGATATTCCGGATGTTATGATGTATTAGGAGTTAAGCTAGAAAAAGATAGAAAGTTATGAGGGGAGAGAATCAATGGTACGGTTATTGTTGATTATTGATTTTTGTGTGTGTAGAGAGAACAGATATTGTTCTAAGTTAAGAAATTAGTCTGTAGTTAACAGATATACATACGTGGCAGTGAAGTGTTTTGTTTTCTCGGTCATAGAAATACTGGAATGACTTGTATAAATAGATATGTTCGTACGGGAGGCCAATGTTGGTGGGCCACTGTACGTAGTAATTTTAAGGGAGTTATATTTTTTTTTGAAAATCGTGTTTTATTCACTCTGAGTTTTATGAGTCATGAGTCATATATAATATGTTTTTTTTGCTTGAGTTGGTACTGTAAAATGATGGTTATTATTTGATTGTTTTATTGAGTCCGAGTTGCAATGCCTCATATATAATATGTTTTTTTTTTGCTTGATTTGGTCTTGTAAAATGTTATTTGATAAATTGATTTAGAATAGGATTATTGTGTTCCAAATAGTTTGAGTACAAACTATTGGTCCGTAAAAGAGACCAATAGTGATAGGTAGAAATAGAATGTTTTATTATGATTTGATAAAATGCATGTTATGTCATTTTAAAATATGTTTTCTTTGGATAATTTGGGGGAATGACGTCTTGTTTTGATTTTATTTCGTTTAAATGAGTGGTTTTGTATATTAAGTTACATTGTTAATGAATAGGTTATAAATTTAGTTAAGTAAGTTTAATTTTCAAATACATGGGGCTTTGTTTAAGGCCTTTCGTTCAGAAAAGAGTTAATAAAACTACTGGGGGATAATATAGAGAAATATTCTCTTTGTGAATATTAAGTTGCTTGAAGAGGTTCTTATAGATATGAACTGTTAGTAAAATAGGAGTAGCGTTATATGAAGATATAAGGTTGGGGAAGACTGTGAATGGCAGCATATAAGCGGGGATATATATAAAACGGGACAAAGAAGCAGGTCATGGGATGTATGGGGGCAAGATATAGGTGCTGTGAAAAACCAGCGTGAATTATATTTAAAAAAGTGTTCATGGAATATGAACATTGGCAATGGGCTCGTGAGATATCGGAAAAATAGACAAGATTGTGGATAGCAATATAAGTGTTGTGAAAACTTATGTCAAATTTATTTATAGAGAACAAAGATCTATTTCGTAAGATGTATTTTAAAAAATTGTTTTACAAAAAATTTTTTTATTGGCAAGGGAGGTAAATGTGAGTGTGTTAACTATTCATTACTGTGTGTAAATGTGGTCATGTTGACTATTCATTCTTTATACTTCTCACTCGGTGCGCACCGTTTCTTTACTTTTTTAACTACATTGTTTCTGTCCATCTTGTGTTGTGGAAGAGTGAGGAATTTATAAGGTCAAAGGTATGATAACGATTTTACGAGCTGTTCTTATGATATGTATATTTTCTACAGGAACAATAAGGAGCCAAGAACGAGCCAGAAATATATGACTATATAGTGGTTGACTATGTAGCACGGGAAAGAGTTAAAGAATAGAATATTTACTTAAGTTGGAGTTGGTTTGGGGAAGGTTAGAGGAACTGTGAGAGGTAAGGAAAAAAAAGAGGGAATAGAGTAAGGGGATTAGGAGTAAAGATTTTTCCTTTACAAGAAAAATTCTTTAATTAACATGGGAAGGTGTAACAGAAGTAGAGTAGTAGGTGGGAAAAGGCTACGGCACGATTGAGCATCGGGGGAGAATGGGAAGAGAGATGCTCAAGTCGTGACGTAGTGGGTTGTCAGGGGGCAGTCAAGATCAGGGCCTGGAACTGGAAGGACGCCATGTTTATAGTACTTGCCATCAAATGTAAATAAACCTTATTTATATGAAACCAACAGTCTTTCTTAGTCCTTCACACTGTTATACAGCACATGTAGCCTACCTCGTGAGCGAGTAAAAAAGTCAGAAAAGTGCCCCAGTTGAATGAAATGGTTACGAAAATTGTCTGTATCTAACTCATAGAGAGTGTAGACAAAAGTGGAAAAAACGTCTCAATAACACGAAATGGAACGCACGGCTAGCGAACCTATTGCGTGGTCCGAAGTCAAAAGCAAAATCTTACCGAGTGGATGTCGCCCGCAGTCTGACCGTTCCTGGTGTGTGCTTGAGCGATCAGTGGCAAGCGAGATGCCAAACACATGGAAGTGAGGAACTGAAGCAGCCATGAGCAGGACGTGGCAACTCCTCGGGTGAGCCCAGTCTCAGGGCAATATGTGCCGGCTCTGCAATTATGGAAGCCTCCTTGGATAGCGAGGGAATGCCCATGGTCTGCCCCTGCCTTCCCTTGAGGGTTGACCATGATGTCGTTGACCGTTCTATCTTGACCAGCTGAGATGTGGGCGGCATCACAACAATAAGTCTAACGTGCCTCGAAACCCGAGGAAGGCTAACCTCATTAAAAAATGTCCGCCGAAGCCGGAAGTGCCGCCCTACGGGTGGCAAAATAAAAATTGGTACTACGCATTTACGTCCGAGTGAAACGTCTCGTCCGAATGTCTCTCGTGCTAGGAACAGCTCTGACTACCTAGTTTCCGAATGCCGCTCTTGTTTGGAACAGCTCTGACTAGATAGTTTTCCGAATGTTCGTCGTGCCTGGAACAGCTCTGATAGGCACAAAGACAAGCATATGTCCGAACCCAAAACTCGCTGAGTGGATAATGTCAGAGTCTCACCCAGAGTTGTAACGCGTTGTCTGCACCAACGCCCGACAATGCAACGCTGATCTATGATAAGCACTACAGCTATAACGCGGAGTCGTCAACAACGCCAGGCAATCAACGCTGAGCGATACTAAGCAGTCGGCGGTCAGCTGGAACACAGCGTGAATATTGAGGGGTCACGCGGGCTGACTCGAGCACAACTGAGGTGTGTGTTGAAAGTCCAGCCAGACTAGGCTTGGTGGTCGTAACGGACTGACATGTGAATGCGGCTTGAGAGTTTTATGCATGTCTTGATAGCTAGCCTGTATAGCTACTGTTCTCTGTAGCCTGCTTCATCTAGCAGAACATGAGACATAATTTTTTTCTTAATATAATGATAATCTTTCTTCAGGTCATTTGGAATCGACTCTATCACTTTCAGAGGTTCTCCAGAAAGACTTCTCATGTATATTATACTCCATTCTGACTTTAGGATCTGGTAATGATCCATAATACATTCAAAATTTTGTGTGAAAGCTGCTATGCAATCACCTGTGGTGTAACTTTTAATCAGCCTTTGGTATTTCTTATATGGCTGGTCTTTGTCAGCTTTTCTATCTTCCTTTTCTTTGGAAGTTTCTGCTTTCAGCTGTTCAATTTTTAGTTGTACTTCAAGCTCTTCACGTTTATTTCGAGCATTTATTTCAAGTTCTTCTTTCTTGGTTTGGGCTAAGATTTCAGCTTTTCTTATTTCTGCCTCTGTTTCTGCTTTTCTTATTTCTGCCTCTGTTTCTGCTTTTCTTATTTCTGCCTCTGTTTCTGCTTGCTTAAGTTTTAAAGCAGCGTCTGACTCTGCCTGTTTAAGTTTTAAAGCAGCTTCTGCTTGTTTCAAAGCAGTAACTGATTCTGCCTGTTTAAAAGATCTTTCGGCTGCTCTCTCATCACGTTCATTAATCTTCTCCTGTAGTAGGAGGTATTCTGCAAACTTTTTCTCACTCCAGGCCCTTAACTCTTCACCAGAAAAGTTCATCTTTAAACCCATTTCGATGTACTCGTTTAAACTAGACATGATGAACAAAATGTATGATGAAATAGATAGACACAAAATTAATAACGTTGTTAGTAATTTAAGTTCAACATTTTACAGTACTTAATATTACAGCTTATGTTTAGGCCTGCTGAACGAAAATATAAGGAAGAGAAAAAAATTTTATACTCAAGTACTCCTGAGACAATGTGTCGGACAATGACTGCTCAGTACTGCCCGGAGCCACACTGGTTTTTAATTCAGGTCGACCAAAAAATTTCGGAGTTTAGGAGAGACAGGTGTAGATGACACCAAACAACCTGTTGTTTTTGGAGCAAGAGAAATTAGAACATGTGCAAGTGTGTGGTGTATGTAATGTCACTTAAGTTTTTGTAGGTTTGTATGTCGTCTAGTATTGTTGTTAGGCGTATCACCACACTCAACAACTCTCTTTTCACACTTTCCAAACGTTCCGCTTACACTACTACTACTCAATGACATTCAAGGACATGGCCGCCATTTTGTTTTTATCACTTCAATAACTCGGTTGAAATTTCCTAAGTCCTTATGGTTTCCTTAAATTAACTCGAAAGATGGTATTTATCTGTTAAATTGCAACCTACACGCTCGCATTTGTTCAAAACTCGCACTTTATACAGATAATTGATTTACAAAAAAAACAACAACTCGATAACAGTCGCCATATTCACAATTATTTAACACTCTATTTTTCGTATTTCACGGTTCAAATCTAATGAGGACGTAGACCCCACGTTCGCGCTTGTCAAAGTCTTGCTTAGGGCAAGAACTATGGCTCGTATCTTGACAAGTGTGATACTAAATATGCTTATCAAATAACACGAGGCTAACAACCGATAATATAATTCGCGCTATTTATTCGCGCACTGCACACATCAGAAACAATACAAGCTTCGCGCAATCACAATTCACAATATCCAATAGATTATAAATGCAAGCAATCAATACATCAATATAATAATACATCAATGCACTCCACTTACAAGTCACACAGACAGGCGTTCCATCTCCAACGGTCATACAGGCTAGCTATCAAAACATGCATAAAACTCTCAAGCCGCATTCACACGTCAGTCCGTTACGGCCACCAAGCCTAGTCTGGCTGGACTTTCAACACACACCTCAGTTGTGCTCGAGTCCCCCTCAATGTTCACGCTGTGTTCCAGCTGACCGCCGACTGCTTAGTATCGCTCAGCGTTGATTGCCTGGCGTTGTTGACGACGCCGCGTTATAGCTGTAGTGCTTATCATAGATCAGCGTTGCATTGTCGGGCGTTGGTGCAGACAACGCGTTACAACTCTGTGTGAGACTCTGACAGATACCGACTGCAGACAGGTCTGGTTTGTGCGGAAACGGCCCGTGGTGAAGGAAAGCCCAATATATTGAAGTGAGGAATTAAAGCAGCCATGAGCAGGACGTGACGATTCCCTCAGTGAGCCCAGTACCAGGGCGCTATGTGTCGGCCCTGCAACTATGGAAGCAACCTTGGATGGCGGAAAATGCTATGGACTGTCCCTGCCTTTCTTTGAGGGATGACCGTTGTCTTCGACCGTTCCAACTTGGCCAGCTGGGTTGTAGATGGCACAAGTGAGAGTCTCCCAGGAATGCTACCTGGTCAAAAAAAGCACGCTGTAGCCGGATGTGTCGGCCTACGGGTTTCGGCCCAAGGGCGCATAACAGACACACCGCAATCACATCTGAAAAAACACTCCGGATGAACGCAAAGAAGAAGAAGAAAAAAAAATAACCGGTGCTACGGAGTTCGTGCACTGAGCTGAGTTTCTTCAGACTCAGGTTTGAGTTAGGAGGAGAACGGAGCACTTATAGGTTAGACCCGTGTGCCTTGATGTTGATCCATCGACTAAACTAAACTAAACTAGAGACGAACAGCATGATATTAGATTTAATAATGAAGGACCGCTAATTTTGAAGTTGGGGGTTCGAAATGTTCTTAAACATATGAAAGCTGGCAAGACCCCCGGTTCAGATAACATCACAACATAAAATAGTAAAGCTTTAAAAAAAATATGGAATAGATCAAATCACCAGACTGCTGAACACATTATATGATACCGGAGATATACCTTCTGAATTATGTAATTCTGTATTTATTGCAATCCCAAAGAAATCAGGAGCCTTGGAATGTGATCAACATAGAGATATAGAGATGACAATACCAACTCACTTAAAGACAAAAACTACAAGGATGTCATCACCAACTCCACTTCAAGACAAACACTATAGAGATGACAACACCAACTCTACTACAACAAGTGACAAAATTTATACATATATCAACACCATCTCAATGAAAAGACAAACACTATAGAAATGTCACCACCAATTCCATGTAAAGATAAACATTATAGAGATGTCGCAACCAACTTCATGTAAAGACAAACACTAGAGAGATGCCAACAATTAACTCCATGTAAAGGCAAACACTAGAGAGATGTCAACACCAGCGCCATGTAAAGACAAACATCATTACAACATACACAATGAGATAGTCAGAATGACCATAGAAGCAATTACATCCACAACAATTATAGAGTTCGAAAAACATGGGAACATCGTAAACACTAAACTACTGAAGAGATTTTTTTTTTTTTTGTTCGCATATCTTTTACAGAACATCGATGTCAACATCAGCATCTTTCAGCTGATTGTTGATTTCTTGGCAAGATTACGCTCAGTAGTTTGCCATTGCTTTCTGAATATACTCAATACCCCTAAGTTACCAACACGGCGAGAACCGCTACCGATTCTCGCGTAGGTTACGTTACTTACGAGCATATACGGGATTACGGAGAAAGAAGTTAACCCCTAGGACAGGAAGATCGGCACTGAAGAGATAGGGAAGTTATAATTCTATACTAATCATCAATCAACGACGGAGAGAGTCAACGATGTAACAGAGAAGCGACCGAAAAGAAGTAACTTGATACAGAATGCTAAACGATTCCGCAGACAGATCTCGGAATTACCTTACAATGTTGCCCATTAAGGCCACTAAAGGTGCCCCATTAAGGTCATTAAAGTTTCAGAAATTTTGGAAACAAAATAAATATTTAAAACTCGTTCACAGCAGAAAGAAAATTTGTATATAGTAAGCGACTACAAAACAGAAAAGAAATGAGGACAACAAACTTAACCGTCTTGATGATTCGTAAACATGTAAACATTGGGATACTCATGAAACAGCTGAATCAGCATATAATGCTCAATTAAATGGAGCGGCCAGCGCTCCTGTTTGTATTGTACACACAGACATCCAATGCAACAGTTTGCATAGCAACGGGAAAAAACCATGCAAGACCTATTATTCTGAAGTGGTGGATGCAGATGAAGAACTGGGTAAGCATCTGTCACATTCTGTTCCACAAGCACCTCAATCCAACAAGCACCCAGAACTATGAGAATCGCTGTCACAAACATGGTACGAACGTATAACTGTACTAGACCTACCACAGATGGCAGTAAACTAATGACCTACTTTCAGCACAAATGGGGCCCTGGTAACCGCTCTGACACCCATGGAGACATGTCCCGTTGAAGTTGTCACAAAAATCCGTCCTTCCATTAATGTCTTTGGCACAGAATTGGCTACAGGAAAACTGACACCGCGGGCCATAGCTACCAGGACCACAACCTGTAGAGGAACCATACATATTAGTAAAGGATAGTGTGGCCATCTCCATTGTGATTCATAGCAACATAAGTGACACAGCGAAGTAGATACCCTGGACAACCAACATCTATACATAATTTAATATATTGCTTTTGTGGCCCAAGTACTTCAACGGCTTTCTTCTGTTTATGTTGGGTGTACGTCATACTAGTGCTAAGTGGCAAGTATGTGCTTGCGCTAACCTAACGGTAAAGATTATCACTGTGTGGACCAGAAACACGGAGAACAACTACACAGATCATCAATAAACTATAAACATTCACTAACTGGAGTCTGCACAAAATAATAGGACAACAATTGTATGGAAGAATTACAAGGTGAAGCTCAAATAGACAGCTAAAGAAATACTTGTGACCAAGATGTGAAAGAAAGACGCTAACGCTGGATAGGACATGACAAAGACACGCTGAAAATAAAATGACTAGAAAGCCAATTTCCTGGAATCCACAAGCAAACGAAGTGAAGGAAGACACAAAACCACACGGAGAAGCGAAGTAGACACATAAACGACTAAAATAGGTCGGACATGGGCGGGGCTGAATAGGTTAGTTAATTAAGCATAGGATGGGACGCAGAGATGTTTCCAAGGCACGAGGGCCGTGATCTATACTGGCCAAGACCTGCTGACAAGTCCACGTCGTGCGTCAGCCCTTCGGGGACCTGGCTAACATCAGTAGGATCGATGATTCCTACGAAGCCGGAGCGTATCTGCCTGCATGTCGAGGAACCACCAGTCTGCACACCAATAAGCCAGACATGGGACAACGGATACTCACGCAAACCTCAGGTCCGGTATGACATCACACTGATGTTGGACAACAGGGTGTATTCATCCGACATATAGGACTTCATGCTGGAGTTCACAGCCAGCGAACACAAGCAAACAAGCAAGCTAAGCATAGGACGGATTGGAATGAGCTGGTTCATTCATTCATTCAGCAGCATGTCCTTTGCAGAACCTCGCTCCCATATCAACCTTCCGGAAAACCTCTCGATCATAAACAAGATGTCCCGCGTCCGATACACCCATCTGGAGATCATCCACCACATTCTGCAATCATCTTCTCTTTGGCTTTCCTCTTCTTCTCTTCCCAGGCATATACCCTTGCATTATTGTTCACTCCAAACTTTTATGACGTATCAAGTGACCGAACAATTTCAACTTTCTTTGATTTATCGTCTTTAAGATCCAACCTTCTTCAATATTCAGCTCTTAAAGTATAGATGCATTTGTTCTTTTCTTTACCCAAGATATTCTTAGAACTCGTCTATAACATTTATATTCAAAGGCATTTATGCGCTGTTCAGCTTGTTTAGTAAGTGTCCAGGTCTCACAGGCGTATGTTGCAATGGGAAAGATGCATGCTCTTAAAAATATAAGTTTTGTAGTTCTATCAGTCCCACTCCATAATTTATTCAGTTGTTTTAGTCGTTGAAGAGCAATTGATAGCCGTCGTTTTATTTCTTTAATTGTGTCACCGTTGTTGGTAATCAATGACCCAAGATATTCAAAGATTTCCACCTCCAGTTTTTACTCATTAATATACATTTATTTCTCCATAGTAGTTTTATCTGTATGCATTATCTTTATCTTTGCTATGTTAAGATATAAGTTGTGATTTTCACTATACAATTGGGTTGAGGCTATTAAGTTTTCTATGCCATTCTGTGTTGTGGATAGCAATACTGCATCATCAGCATACCGAATCTCTGGTGTGTCATGACCACCGATATTTAGGGTTTCATATAGGTCCCTGTTTTTATCATCTTTTACATTTCTCATTATATTTTCGGCGTACAGGTTAAACAAATAGGGGGACAGCACACATCCATGACGGACTCCTTGCTTGATGTCAAACCAATCTGATGTCTTGCCATCTATTCTAACCGCTGCTTGTTGGTCTAGATAGAGCATTCTTATGAGTTGTATTACATGTGTTGGAAATCCGATATTCCTCATGATTTACCAAAGTTTCTGATGTTGTACACAGTCAAATGCCTTTGAATAATCCACAAAACATTAGAATAGGTTTACATTAAATTCTCTGCACTTCTCTATTATTAAACTCATGTTGAGAATGTGATCTCTTGTTCCTCTTATTTGTCTAAATCCAACTTGAACTACGTTAATATCTTCTTCCATTTTCTTAAGAATACTTCCCATTATGATTTTTAGTAGAATTTTACTTGCATGACTGATCAGGGCAACAGTTCTATAGTTGGTGCATAATTTTAGGTTGCCTTTTTTGGTATTGGAATGAAGATAGTTCTCTTCCAGTCTTTTGGCCATATACCATATTTCCATATCTTTTTACATAATGCGTGATAGATCTTTATCCTTTCTTCTCCTCCCGCTTTAATTAGTTCAGCTGGTATCTCATCACATCCAGGTGGTTTACCATTCTTCGGGTTCTTTATAGCCCAAGCAATTTCATCTAATGAGGGTTCAGGTTCTATCTCTGCTGTCGTTGGCTCATGTGTCTCATTCATATCCTAACTGCCACTCATATCATACACTCCACTGCAGTACTCCTGTCACCTTTCTAGAATTTGTCTAGATTCTGTTGAGGTATTTTCCATCTTGTCACAGATAACATTCAACTGAGGTTGAAAACTTCTTGTCAATAACTTCATTTATTTGAACATTTCGTAATCTCTTTCAGTCTTATAATATTGCTCTATTCTGGTACAGCAATCTTGTGTATAATGAGCTGATTAGTGGCATATTTTACCCTGTGCTACTAATACGTTAGTGTGTGTCAATAAGCACATTTCTGCATTGATAATAACGAGTTTTAACATCTGCTACGAATACGTTACTGTGTGTCAATAAGGACATTACAGCATAGATAATGATTTTAAACTGTGCTACTATTAATCTATTCTGTGACAATAAGCACATTACTGCATTGATAACAACGAGTTTTAACCTGTTCTACTACTACTTTACATTTCTCATTATATTTTGAGTTGTATTATATGTGATGGAAAGCCCATATTCCTCATGATTTCCCAATGTTTCTGATGTTGTACACAGTCAAATGCCTTTGAATAATCCAGGCGCTGACATACCTGGCCCCGTCCACTTTAATTCTTCTAACCACAATGGAGTCGACAATGTATGGGTCACTGCATTGAACCTTGTTTCTCTAACAACTCCATCAGACTTAAAATTGAAAGCCAATTAATAAACTCTCTGGGCTGCATTCACCCAACAGAAATCAATACCGTTGTTGATGACACAGTATAACTATACTATCTTCCCTGTATTTTATTCAATTCGGACTGTTTACACACCATTTGGCAACACAAAAATTTGTAGCCCAAGAGCACCGTTCTGCGCCGGTGTAAACCACCATTTCTGTTTCCCTCTTATCAAGAAGAAGCTGTGTTCAATTTTGTTTCATTTTGTGTGCTTTATTTCGCTTTTTATCTGTTTGTGTTGTCCTGTCCTTGACAAAGGTTCTAGAACCGAAACGTCGGCAGTGTTTTGTTGTCCTATAATACTTATTGTTTTATTTTAATACTTCAGTATTATATATTTATTGATTGTTTTTCATTTTTGATAAGTCACACTTTGTTTTCACCTGTGTATGGTATATGGAGACGGGTAGGAGATCTCAGGGTCGGCCTCGACAACGATACAAAGATGTGTGTAAGCGGGACATGATTGATACAGGCATTGATAATGCACATTGGGAGCATGTCGCCGCTGAACGTGTTGCATGGAGGGCAACTATCAGAAATGGAATAAAGACAAAGGAGAAAATTATTGCAGATAAAGCACACACAGAGCGTGAGAGACGTAAGATGGTGCAAAATGGTGGAAGTGACCATGTTTTCACATGCACCTACTGTGGGCAAACATTTGCAGCAAGAATTGGCCTTACCAGCCACACTCGCCACCGCCACGGGTCGTAGTTATTAAGCCTTTTTGAAGCACAATGTACCAAACTATCGTCTGTCAAGACGGAAAGGTGCCAATGAATGACAATGACATGGAGTTATTCATAAGGTACGTACATCGTGTCTGTGTTTAGCATGTCTTTTCTTTTCGCAGGAGCTTAATATACTTAATTGTTTGCAATTCATATTGTTATATCCTGCTGCAGCCTCTGGTTTTTCTTTTGTTTCATACTTCTTTACTATGTGGCAATAAGCACATACCAGGTGATATCAACATATACAGTAATGACAAGACTCACTTTCACTACAGTTTGAGCCCTGGTAGCCACTCTGACATCCATGAAGGCATGTTCCATTGGTGTTGTCACAGAAATGTACCCCAGAATCACTGTCTTTCTCACAGAACTGGCTGCAGGCAAACTGACATCCTGGGCCATAGCTGCCCACGTCACACCCTAGAGTAAGACCAAACAACTGTGTATATAGATAGTTCCTGGACGTCTAGACATGGCTGATCAGGCCACACACTGTGATAGAGCTACCATCATAACTCAATGCCTAAATATGACATAATGTTTATATGCATTGTTGTCTAAATGGCTTTACAAATGTGTCTCAATTCCGCGTGTTATCAGTTATTCATGAAAGACCAGACTATCATGACTGAAGTTTTTCCTTAATGAGCTATCCGTGGAAGATCAGATAATCATGACTGAGAGTCTTGTTTAATATGTTATCCACGGAAAACCAGACAATCATGATTGAAGGTCTTGTTTAATGAGTTAACCATTGGTGACCAGACAGTTATAACTGAAGTTCTTGTTGAATGAGTTATCGATGCAACAATTTAAACAACAATTAAGCAGTTTGTTGGAGTGACCAACATATCCACAACAGAGACATCAGTGTTGGCACACACAAAACTCCCCTAAAAGACAAACACTGTTGTGATGGCAACACGAACTCCGTGTAAAGACAAACCCTATAGAGATGCCAACATCAACTCCATTTAAAGACAAAGAGTATAGAGATGACAACATCAACTACATGTAAAGAGAAACACTATAGAAGTGTCAACACCAACTCCATGTAAAGACAACCACTATAGAGATTGCAACACCAAGTCAATGTAAAGACAAACAATATATGGATGTAAATACAATCTTCACTTTAAAAATAGAGATGACAAAATCAACTCCACTTAAAGACACACACTATAGAGGTGACAACACCAACACCATGTAAAGGCAAACACTACAGATATGTCAACACCAACACCATGTAAAGACAAACATTATTACAAGATACACAATGAAATAGTCAGTATTACAATAGAAGCAGTTACACCCACAACAATT
The DNA here is from genome assembly GCA_014155875.1 of Cepaea nemoralis. Classification (NCBI taxonomy): domain Eukaryota; kingdom Metazoa; phylum Mollusca; class Gastropoda; order Stylommatophora; family Helicidae; genus Cepaea; species Cepaea nemoralis. The sequence continues at coordinate 133,594 of JACEFZ010002890.1, forward strand.
GTAGAGTTGGAAAAACATGGGAACATCCAAACACGAATCTACTGAAGAGATATGGAAGTGATAATTCTGTACAAATCATAAATTAATAAATTTTACAGTCAAAGATTTAGCAGAGAAGTGACAGAAAAGAAATAGCTTGATACAGTATGCTAAACGATTCCACAGACAGATCCGGAATGACCTCACAAAGGTGCCCCATTAAGGTCACTAAAGTTGCCCAATTAAGGTAACCAAAGTTGTCCCATTAAGGTCATTAAAGTTCCATAAATTTTGGAAGCAAAAGAAATGCCCAATATTCGTTCACAGAAGAAATAAAATGTGTATACAGTAAACGATTACAACACAGCAAAGAATTGAGGACAACCCTTAACCTTCTTAATGATTCGTAAACATGTAAACATTGGGATACTCATGACAAAGCTGAATCAGCATAGAATGCTTCATTAAATGGAGGGGCCAACGATCTTGTTTGTATTGTACCCACACACATCCAGTGCAAATGTCTGCATAGCAAAGGGCTTTAAAAAAACCGCAAATCCAATTATTCTGAAGTCGGAATAATAGCAGATGCAGATGGAGAACTGGGTAAACATTTGACACATTCTGGCTGATATACTGTCTGTTACACAATCACCTCAATCCAACAAGCACCCAGAACTATGAGAATCGCTGTCACAAACATGGCACGAACGTATAACTGTACTAGACCGCCACAGATGGCAGTAAACTAATGACCTACTTTCAGCACAAATGGGGCCCTGGTAACCGCTCTGAAACCCATGGAGACATGTCTCGATGAAGTTGTCACAGAAATCCTTCCTCCCATCGTTGTCTCTGGCACAGAACTGGCTACAGGAAAACTTACACTGCGGGCCTTAGCTACTAGGAACACAACTTGAAGAGGAACCATACATGTTAGTAAAGTATAGTGTGGCCATCTCCATGATGATTCATAGCAACATAAGTGACACAGTGCATAAGATCCCTGGATAACCAACATCTATACATAATGTAATATATTACTTTTCTTGGCCCTAGTACTTCCACGACTTTCTTCTTTTTATGTTGGGTGTACGTAGTACTAGTGCGATGTGGCAAGTATATCTTTGCGCTATCCTAACGTAAAAGAGTATCACTGTATGGACCAGAAACACGGAGAACAACTACACAGATCATCAATAAACTATAAACATTCACTAACTGGAGTCTGCACAAATTAATAGGACAACAATTGTATGGAAGAATTACAAGGTGAAGCTCAAATAGACAGCTAAAGAAATACTTGTAACCAAGATGTGAAAGAAAGACGCTAACGCTGGATAGGACATGACAAAGACACGCTGAAAATAAAATGACTAGAAAGCCAATTTCCTGGAATCCACAAGCAAACGAAGTGAAGGAAGACACAAAACCACACGGAGAAGCGAAGTAGACACATAAACGACTAAAATAGGTCGGACATGGGCGGGGCTGAATAGGTTAGTTAATTAAGCATAGGATGGGACGCAGAGATGTTTCCAAGGCACGAGGGCCGTGATCTATACTGGCCAAGACCTGCTGACAAGTCCACGTCGTGCGTCAGCCCTTCGGGGACCTGGCTAACATCAGTAGGATCGATGATTCCTACGAAGCCGAAGCGTATCTGCCTGCATGTCGAGGAACCACCAGTCTGCACACCAATAAGCCAGACATGGGACAACGGATACTCACGCAAACCTCAGGTCCGGTATGACATCACACTGATGTTGGACAACAGGGTGTATTCATCCGACATAGAGGACTTCATGCTGGAGTTCACAGCCAGCGAACACAAGCAAACAAGCAAGCTAAGCATAGGACGGATTGGAATGAGCTGGTTCATTCATTCATTCAGCAGCATGTCCTTTGCAGAACCTCGCTCCCATATCAACCTTCCGGAAAACCTCTCGATCATAAACAAGATGTCCCGCGTCCGATACACCCATCTGGAGATCATCCACCACATTCTGCAATCATCTTCTCTTTGGCTTTCCTCTTCTTCTCTTCCCAGGCATATACCCTTGCATTATTGTTCACTCCAAACTTTTATGACGTATCAAGTGACCGAACAATTTCAACTTTCTTTGATTTATCGTCTTTAAGATCCAACCTTCTTCAATATTCAGCTCTTAAAGTATAGATGCATTTGTTCTTTTCTTTACCCAAGATATTCTTAGAACTCGTCTATAACATTTATATTCAAAGGCATTTATGCGCTGTTCAGCTTGTTTAGTAAGTGTCCAGGTCTCACAGGCGTATGTTGCAATGGGAAAGATGCATGCTCTTAAAAATATAAGTTTTGTAGTTCTATCAGTCCCACTCCATAATTTATTCAGTTGTTTTAGTCGTTGAAGAGCAATTGATAGCCGTCGTTTTATTTCTTTAATTGTGTCACCGTTGTTGGTAATCAATGACCCAAGATATTCAAAGATTTCCACCTCCAGTTTTTACTCATTAATATACATTTATTTCTCCATAGTAGTTTTATCTGTATGCATTATCTTTATCTTTGCTATGTTAAGATATAAGTTGTGATTTTCACTATACAATTGGGTTGAGGCTATTAAGTTTTCTATGCCATTCTGTGTTGTGGATAGCAATACTGCATCATCAGCATACCGAATCTCTGGTGTGTCATGACCACCGATATTTAGGGTTTCATATAGGTCCCTGTTTTTATCATCTTTTACATTTCTCATTATATTTTCGGCGTACAGGTTAAACAAATAGGGGGACAGCACACATCCATGACGGACTCCTTGCTTGATGTCAAACCAATCTGATGTCTTGCCATCTATTCTAACCGCTGCTTGTTGGTCTAGATAGAGCATTCTTATGAGTTGTATTACATGTGTTGGAAATCCGATATTCCTCATGATTTACCAAAGTTTCTGATGTTGTACACAGTCAAATGCCTTTGAATAATCCACAAAACATTAGAATAGGTTTACATTAAATTCTCTGCACTTCTCTATTATTAAACTCATGTTGAGAATGTGATCTCTTGTTCCTCTTATTTGTCTAAATCCAACTTGAACTACGTTAATATCTTCTTCCATTTTCTTAAGAATACTTCCCATTATGATTTTTAGTAGAATTTTACTTGCATGACTGATCAGGGCAACAGTTCTATAGTTGGTGCATAATTTTAGGTTGCCTTTTTTGGTATTGGAATAAAGATAGTTCTCTTCCAGTCTTTTGGCCATATACCATATTTCCATATCTTTTTACATAATGCGTGATAGATCTTTATCCTTTCTTCTCCTCCCGCTTTAATTAGTTCAGCTGGTATCTCATCACATCCAGGTGGTTTACCATTCTTCGGGTTCTTTATAGCCCAAGCAATTTCATCTAATGAGGGTTCAGGTTCTATCTCTGCTGTCGTTGGCTCATGTGTCTCATTCATATCCTAACTGAAACTCATATCATACACTCCACTGCAGTACTCCTGTCACCTTTCTAGAATTTGTCTAGATTCTGTTGAGGTATTTTCCATCTTGTCACAGATAACATTCAACTGAGGTTGAAAACTTCTTGTCAATAACTTCATTTATTTGAACATTTCGTAATCTCTTTCAGTCTTATAATATTGCTCTATTCTGGTACAGCAATCTTGTGTATAATGAGCTGATTAGTGGCATATTTTACCCTGTGCTACTAATACGTTAGTGTGTGTCAATAAGCACATTTCTGCATTGATAATAACGAGTTTTAACATCTGCTACGAATACGTTACTGTGTGTCAATAAGGACATTACAGCATAGATAATGATTTTAAACTGTGCTACTATTAATCTATTCTGTGACAATAAGCACATTACTGCATTGATAACAACGAGTTTTAACCTGTTCTACTACTACTTTACATTTCTCATTATATTTGAGTTGTATTATATGTGATGGAAAGCCCATATTCCTCATGATTTCCCAATGTTTCTGATGTTGCACACAGTCAAATGCCTTTGAATAATCCAGGCGCTGACATACCTGGCCCCGTCCACTTTAATTCTTCTAACCACAATGGAGTCGACAATGTATGGGTCACTGCATTGAACCTTGTTTCTCTAACAACTCCATCAGACTTAAAATTGAAAGCCAATTAATAAACTCTCTGGGCTGCATTCACCCAACAGAAATCAATACCGTTATTGATGACACAGTATAACTATACTATCTTCCCTGTATTTTATTCAATTCGGACTGTTTACACACCATTTGGCAACACAAACATTTGTAGCCCAAGAGTACCGTTCTGCGCCGGTGTAAACCACCATTTCTGTTTCCCTCTTATCAAGAAGAAGCTGTGTTCAATTTTGTTTCATTTTGTGTGCTTTATTTCGCTTTTTATCTGTTTGTGTTGTCCTGTCCTTGACAAAGGTTCTAGAACCGAAACGTCGGCAGTGTTTTGTTATCCTATAATACTTATTGTTTTATTTTAATACTTCAGTATTATACATTTATTGATTGTTTTTCATTTTTGATAAGTCACACTTTGTTTTCACCTGTGTATGGTGTATGGAGACGGGTAGGAGATCTCAGGGTCGGCCTCTACAACGATACAAAGATGTGTGTAAGCGAGACATGATTGATACAGGCATTGATAATGCACATTGGGAGCACGTCACTGCTGAACGTGTTGCATGGAGGGCTACTATCAGAAATGGAATAAAGACAAAGGAGAAAATTATTGCAGATAAAGCACACACAGAGCGTGAGAGACGTAAGATGGTGCAAAATGGTGGAAGTGACCATGTTTTCACATGCACCTACTGTGGGCAAACATTTGCAGCAAGAATTGGCCTTACCAGCCACACTCGCCACCGCCATGGGTCGTAGTTATTAAGCCTTTTTGAAGCACAATGTACCAAACTATCGTCTGTCAAGACGGAAAGGTGCCAATGAATGACAATGACATGGAGTTCTTCGTAAGGTACGTACATCGTGTCTGTGTTTAGCATGTCTTTTCTTTTCGCAGGAGCTTAATATACTTAATTGTTTGCAATTCATATTGTTATATCCTGCTGCAGCCTCTGGTTTTTCTTTTGTTTCATACTTCTTTACTATGTGGCAATAAGCACATACCAGATGATATCAACATATACAGTAATGACAAGACTCACTTTCACTACAGTTTGAGCCCTGGTAGCCACTCTGACATCCATGAAGGCATGTTCCATTGGTGTTGTCACAGAAATGTACCCCAGAATCACTGTCTTTCTCACAGAACTGGCTGCAGGCAAACTGACATCCTGGGCCATAGCTGCCCACGTCACACCCTAGAGTAAGACCAAACAACTGTGTATATAGATAGTTCCTGGACGTCTGGACATGGCTGATCAGGCCACACACTGTGATAGAGCTACCATCATAATTCAATGCCTAAATATGACATAATGTTTATATGCATTGTTGTCTAAATAGCTTTACAAATGTGTCTCAATTCCGCGTGTTATCAGTTATTAATGAAAGGCCAGACTATCATGACTGAAGTTTTTCCTTAATGAGCTATCCGTGGAAGATCAGATAATCATGACTGAGAGTCTTGTTTAATATGTTATCCACGGAAAACCAGACAATCATGATTGAAGGTCTTGTTTAATGAGTTAACCATTGGTGACCAGACAGTTATAACTGAAGTTCTTGTTGAATGAGTTATCGGTGCAACAATTTAAACAACAATTAAGCAGTTTGTTGGAGTGACCAACATATCCACAACAGAGACATCAGTGTTGGCACACACAAAACTCCCCTAAAAGACAAACACTGTTGTGATGGCAACACGAACTCCGTGTAAAGACAAACCCTATAGAGATGCCAACATCAACTCCATTTAAAGACAAAGAGTATAGAGATGACAACATCAACTACATGTAAAGAGAAACACTATAGAAGTGTCAACACCAACTCCATGTAAAGACAACCACTATAGAGATTGCAACACCAAGTCAATGTAAAGACAAACAATATATGGATGTAAATACAATCTTCACTTTAAAAATAGAGATGACAAAATCAACTCCACTTAAAGACACACACTATAGAGGTGACAACACCAACACCATGTAAAGGCAAACACTACAGAGATGTCAACACCAACACCATGTAAAGACAAACATTATTACAAGATACACAATGAAATAGTCAGTATTACAATAGAAGCAGTTACACCCACAACAATTGTAGAGTTGGAAAAACATGGGAACATCCAAACACGAAACTACTGAAGAGATATGGAAGTGATAATTCTGTACAAATCATAAATTAATAAATTTTACAGTCAAAGATTTAGCAGAGAAGTGACAGAAAAGAAATAGCTTGATACAGTATGCTAAACGATTCCACAGACAGATCCGGAATGACCTCACAAAGGTGCCCCATTAAGGTCACTAAAGTTGCCCAATTAAGGTAACCAAAGTTGTCCCATTAAGGTCATTAAAGTTCCATAAATTTTGGAAGCAAAAGAAATGCCCAATATTCGTTCACAGAAGAAATAAAATGTGTATACAGTAAACGATTACAAAACAGCAAAGAATTGAGGACAACCCTTAACCTTCTTGATGATTCGTAAACATGTAAACATTGGGATACTCATGACAAAGCTGAATCAGCATAGAATGCTTCATTAAATGGAGGGGCCAACGATCTTGTTTGTATTGTACCCACACACATCCAGTGCAAATGTCTGCATACCAAAGGGCTTTAAAAAAAACCGCAAATCCAATTATTCTGAAGTCGGAATAATAGCAGATGCAGATTGAGAACTGGGTAAACATTTGACACATTCTGGCTGATATACTGTCTGTTACACAATCACCTCAATCCAACAAGCACCCAGAACTATGAGAATCGCTGTCACAAACATGGCACGAACGTATAACTGTACTAGACCGCCACAGATGGCAGTAAACTAATGACCTACTTTCAGCACAAATGGGGCCCTGGTAACCGCTCTGAAACCCATGGAGACATGTCTCGATGAAGTTGTCACAGAAATCCTTCCTCCCATCGTTGTCTCTGGCACAGAACTGGCTACAGGAAAACTTACACTGCGGGCCTTAGCTACTAGGAACACAACCTTGAAGAGGAACCATACATGTTAGTAAAGTATAGTGTGGCCATCTCCATGATGATTCATAGCAACATAAGTGACACAGTGCATAAGATCCCTGGATAACCAACATCTATACATAATGTAATATATTACTTTTCTTGGCCCTAGTACTTCCACGGCTTTCTTCTTTTTATGTTGGGTGTACGTCGTACTAGTGCGATGTGGCAAGTATATCTTTGCGCTATCCTAACGTAAAAGAGTATCACTGCATGGACCAGAAACACGGAGAACAACTAAACCGATCATTAATAAACTACAAACATTTCTAACTGGAGTCTGCTCAAAATAATAGAACTACAAATTGATGCCAGAATTACAAGCTGAAGGCCATATAGAGGACTAAAGAAATACTCGTGATCAAGAGGTGAAGGTAAGACGCTGGCGCTGGATAGGACATAACATAGACACCATAAAAATAGTATGACTAGAAAGCCAATTTTCTGGAATCCACTAGGCAAACGAGCTGGTTAGTGGCCTATTTTACCCTGTGCTACTAATATGTTAGTGTGTGTCAATAAGCACATTTCTGCCTAGACAATAACGAATTTTAACATCTACTACGAATATGTTACTGAGTGTCAATAAGCACATTACAGCATATATAATGATTTTAACACGGGCTAGTATTACGAGAAGTGAGACTTTTGCAAGAACCAAGTGATGACTGTGAATCTACAACAATGGCCAGACTGCGAGAGCAGCAAATTAAAAGAGGGGTGGCCAAACAAGAACACTACGCAGGAAGCCAAAGAAGATTGATAAACCAACACAGAACTGGCGTCGTTAGCCGCTACACGCTGCGGGATTTGCTGAGGAGGGGATCCGAGCACTTATGGACTGAATGGTCCGATGTGCAACGAGGATGATCTGTCGACTAACTAACTAACTAACTAACTGTACTATGTGATAATAAACACATTGCTGCATGGATGATAACAAGTTTTAACCTGTACTACTATTACTGTACTATAATAAGCACATACCAGATGATATAAACATATACAGTAATACGAAGGCTTACTTTCACTACAGTTGGAGCCCTGGTAGCCACTATGACATCCATGAAGGCATGTTCCATTGGTGTTGTCACAGAAATGTGCCCCAGGATCTCCTTCTCTCACACAGAACTGGCTACAGTTAAGCTGACATCCTGGACCATAGCTGCCCACGTCACACCCTAGAGTAAGACCACACATCTGAGTATATAGATAATTCGTGGACGTCTGGGACATAGCTATTCAGGCCACACACTGTTCTAGAACTACAAATATCTAGTACTTTAATATGCATTAATATGTTTATTGTTGTTGTCTTAAGGACATTGACAAATATGTATCATTTCCGGGTTTTATACATACTTCTTCTTATCATCTATGCCATGTATCGTTGTTGAACATGTCTGTCCACAACCTTCATTCTTTCGTGCTGCGAATTAGTTCTAATGCATACATTCCTGCATGCCATGATATCATACTGTCAATCATTTTCTTTCTTAGTCTACCCCCCAGCCCCACGCCTTTCTTCCCCTTCAGTCTTCCCGTTATAATGGCATACTTTCTCCTTCTCATGTCGTCTAACAGAAAGTGGACTGTCTTCTTCTGATGTAACCAGCTCTCTTTGTGAATGTCATAAATCATATGTGCTCTGACGCAAAATCAAGTACCATCTCTGGAGAGCAACTCAGTTTGTCAGAAGTGGGTGTATTGATTATTACGCCCCTGGATACCAAAGAGTACAGCTGAGAATGGGAAAGGGAAGGATAGATGTCTAGATTTATGTCTACTACTGGACGACTAGTTAGGACACTGTTATCCACTAATAATACACGCCTTCCTTGGTTTAATTAAACACCCATGCACACACACACACACACACACACACACACACACACACATACACGTATCCATCCATCCATCATGTGCCATGCCAATTAGCGTGTGCGGTCAAGTTCTACCATCTCACTCGATCCCATAGTCGTGCATCAGCTCCGTTTTCCCGTCTCGGCCATGCCACGCGGCAAAGCCATCCATGTATTTACTTCTCGGTCCTCCACTTGGTCTCTTCCCTTTGATCTTACCAGTTGTCACCAGTTCTCCAAGTCATTTCTTCTCATACCATGCCCAAAATAATTTGACTGTCTACGTCTAATTACTCTAATCAGTTTACGATCTTCATTTGTTTCTTGAAGGATTTGTTCATCGGTATTTCTGTCTGTCCATGGTATTCTTTGCATTTTCCTCAGAAACCACATTTCCACAGCCATCAGATGTTTTTCAGCGTGACTGCTCATTGTCCACGCTTTAAATCCATACAAAACTATATGTTCTATGCAGCACTTCAACACTCTTTTTCACGTTTCAGTTGATATCTATTTATTGGTCAGTATGTTTTCATCTTGCAAAAAAGCTACCTTCGCAACGGCAATTCTTGTTCTAATCTCTTCAAGGCATCTCCCATCAGATGTTATGACTGTTCCGAGATAACTTTACCGATTCACTTGCTTAAGGGTATGCCCATTTACTCCTATATAACATTGTGGTATTTCCTTCTTCCCATTGACGACCATAATCTGTGTCTTCTTACTATTCAATTCTAACCCTAGTTGTTCACTGTGTGCAACAACAGCATTTACTAGATGTTGCAGGTCCTGTTCATTGTCTGCAATCAAGACTATATCATCTGCATATCTAATGTTATTAATGTATCGTCCCCCCAGTGCTGATTCCTTCCTTATCTTCTATATTTCTGATAATATTTTCATTATGCAGGGAAAAACGATCTGGAGACATTACACATCCCTGTCTAACACCTCTTTTAATAGGTTGATATTGACCTACATCATTATCAATTCTGATTTCAGATTGTTGTTTCCAATATATGTTTTTTTAACAAATCTATGGTCTTTTAAATCAATTTGTAGATCTTCAAGCATCCTTATCTTGTCGATATGTCTCACTTTATCGAAAGCCTTTGTGTAGTCAGTAAAGCAAAGATACATCTTTGTTTACTTCTATAGAACGTTCAATAACTGTTCTCAGTATATACACAGCATTTATTGTACCCTTGCCTTCTACAAGCCCGCATTGTTCTGGAACTGGTTTCTCCTTCACTCACTACAGTGTGTAGATGGGGTGTCCTGGGGCACCACGGCAGCGACAACCACCCTTTCAGCATATTGATGGAGAAAAGCAGAACCAGGCAGCTCAAGTTAACGGTCAAGACTTTCCAGTTTGACAGTACAGGTCAAGATGTGGTGAGTAAAATAAGACGTGACAAGCGCAGAAAGCTTCAGGGCAGGAAAAAAAGCTGGGAGCAGCCACCTTGGTGGAATTTCGAGGTAGAGAAGGCCTGGGTGGATAAGCGTAGTGCTGTAATGAGATGGCAAAATGCCAAGAAGAACAGAGCTGGCCATCCTAGTCCCTGCATGCACTTAGAAAGAGAGATGCACACAAAAGTAAGCTATTTCAAAAAACTGGTCAAGGCGGTTAAAAGAGAAAAATGGGCAGAGGTGTGTCGAAGCGTAAGCACAGACAAGTCACTGAAATCGTTCTGGCGACTACATAAAAGCATGAGTGGTGTAGTCAAGAATAAGAGCATTTCTGACTTCCAAGGTGCTGACCTCAGCTGGCAGAGGACTGACGAGAACAAGGGCAAAGCCCTCTTTGAACGCTATCTAGGGTAGAGCAACCAGACAGACGTGGGAGGCCGAAATCTGGCCAATGAGGTCATCTCAGACAGATGCAAGGCCCAGAACATTTCGGATGAAGACACAGTGACAGTGAAAGAAATCAAGGCTGTGCTTCGACGATAAAAAAATAAAGCTCCAGGGCCAGATGGCATAAGATACGACGACATCAATAGGTGTACAAACAACGAGCTAGAGAAACTAGCAGACATGTACAACAACAGTATAGGGAGTGCTAGCATCAAGGAGGAGTGGTTACACAGCTATCTGATTCCCTTGCCGAAGCCTGGCAAAGACCACACAAAAATTCAGGGGTATTGAGTTATAACCATGCAGAATACAATAGAAAAGCTGCTGGAGACGTTAATCGCCAGGAAAATATCAAGCCAGCTAGAGAGGCAAGGTGTTTTCCCACCTACCCTGGGTGGGTACCGTCCAAAAAGAGAAACTTGGACCAATGCAGAGGTTTTTGCACATGATGTCTATGAAGGTTTCCACTCAGGCATTGAAACCTTTGCTGCAGCGATTGATCTTGAGAACGCGTACAAAAGAGTACCATTGGATTTTTTAAAGCTTCAGCTTCTTGAACTCAATATAAGTCCATTCCTCCTTAGTTGGATCGCTGCAGCCCTTTTCCAATGGAAAGTAGTTTTTAGATGTGGCGGTTGGACTTCGGAACCAACAACAATATATCCTGGCCTACCACAGGGATCACCATTATCTCCTGTACTGTGCAACGCCTTCACTGTGAGAATCACCAGCGAGCAGATCAATGGACCAAAGACGATTGATAAGCCAACACAGAACTGGTGTCGTTAGCCGCTACACGCTGCGGGATTTGCTGAGGAGGGGATCCGAGCACTTATGGACTGAATGGTTCGATGTGCAATAAGGATGTTCTGTCGACTAACTAACTAAACCCGCAGTTTTCTTCTCCTGTTTCGTTTTGTATTTTCTTCTTAACTCTTTGCATGATAATTCTCAGCAACAGCTTCGTGATGTGGCTCATTATACTAATTGTTCGATGTTGATCACATTCCAAGGATCCCGATTTATTCGGGATTGCAATAAATATATAATTACATAATTCTGATGGTATATCTCCCTTATCGTATATTGCTTTTAGCAGACTGGTGACCTTGTCTATTCCATATTCGTCTAAGGCATTTGTGGGATGTGGATTTTAATTCCTGAGAATATTGTTAAGATGTCTAGGGGGTTTTATTGATTCTCTGGTCACTGGTTAGAATGCAGGGTGATCAGGGATATTTACCACAAATCCCAGGAGAAAAGAGTTCAATCCTTGAAACAATGGCATCTGTGTGTAGGTTTCCCTTCCCACTTCATCACCCTTTAAATTTACTATAGTGCTAGAAGGATATTGATTGCTCACAACATATAAACAACCACTTGTTGGACACCACATTTACTTGATGTACACAACACTTTTGGACAAACAGTTCAGGATATATATATATATATATATATATATATATATATATATATATATATATATATATATATATATATATATATATATATATATATGTGTGTGTGTGTGTGTGTGTGTAATGAACACTATGCTTTTTTGAGACAGGCATGGGATTCGTTGCATTATTACAATATAGTACCCAGTGACCCCAGAAAAAACAAGGTTATTACAAACAACACAACAACCACAAATTGGTTCTGCTAACTCGACTCATTGTACCTAGATAAAATCACATTGGTCTCGGTGCAGAACCCCAACATCTATGTATATATTTGTTTCTGACACCATGTACAATTATCATATTTAAAATAATGAGTTGATGTCAAAATACTATTTACCTTAACCATCATTGGTTATACCTCATTACCCAATAACATACATACATTGGCACCTTGCCGTCTTGACAGACGATAGTTTGTGCTTTAAAAAGGCATAATAACTTTTAACTATGGCGGTAGCGAGTGTGACTGATAAGGCCAATTTGCGCTGTAAATGTCCGTTCACAGTGGGTGCATGTGAACACGTGGTCATTTCCACCATCATGCACCATCTTACGTCTCAAACGCTTGGTGTGTGACTTTTCTGCAATAATTTTCTCCTTTGACTTTATTCCATTTCTGATATTTGCCCTCCATGCAACACGTTCAGCGGCGACTTGCTCCCAATGTGCATTATCAATGCCTGTATCAATCATGTCCCGCTTACACACATCTTTGTATCGTAGTAGAGGCCGACCCTGAGATCTCTTACCCATCTGTAATTCACCAAAAAAGATATCCTTTGGTATTCTACCATCATCCATCCTCCTAAGATGTCCTATCCATCTAAGTCTACGAAGACTGAGCATGGAATAAACTGTCACACAACCTGATCTTTCCAATACTTCAGTATTTGTGATTTTGTCTTGCCACTTAATACCAAGAATTCTTCGCAGACACCGCATATGAAAGCTGTTTAAATTGTTCTCTTGGTATGAGTAAGTTGTCCAGGTTTCACTGCCATAGAGAAGAGTACTAAGGACACAGGCTTGATAGACAAGGACTTTTGTTTTGGCAGTAAGCTTCCTGTTCTCCCAGACTCTTTTTCTTAACCTGTTCATTGTTGTTGCTGCCTTACCAATCCGGATGTTGATTTCCTGATCTAGGGATAATTTGCTATTTACCACTGATCCTAGATATGTAAAATGGTCCACTATCTCTAGTTCTGCGTCGTCAATAAAGATTGATGGTACCCCATGTGCACCTTGTGACATAATCTGTGTCTTCTTTTTGCTAATTGTTAACCCAAATTCAGAACAAGCATTGGAGAATGCAGATAGTAGACATTGCAATTCTTCCTCAGAGTGGGTCGTAACTGCAGCATCATCTGCAAAAAGCAACTCTCTGATCAGTACCCTCCTAATTTTGGTCTTGGCCTTCAATCTCTGAGCATTGTAGAGGCCGCCATCTGAGCGTGAGTGAATGTATATACCACCATCCTGATCACGAAATGCATATTTCAGTAGAAGTGAAAAGTATATTCCAAAGAGGGTGGGAGCTAGTACACAACCTTGCTTAACTCCACTCTTGATTTCAAAATCTTCAGAAGTTGCACCATCAAACTTGATTATACCCTTCATGTCTGTGTGGAACGATTCCACAATGGACAGAAGAGTTGGTGGGCAGCCAATCTTCTTTAGTGCCTTGAACAGACCCTCACGACTGACCAAATCAAATGCCTTTGTGAGGTCGATGAAGGCAATAAACAGTATTCTCCAGTATTACCCAATAACACACTCTTTATATGTCATAGAAGAAAAAAACACACACACATGAAAACAGTTGATACTAATAATTAAATTAATTAATTATAGTGTTCATTTAGGCATTGCGGATGGGTATTCCTCTCCAGTGCAAAGCAGTTAATGTCCATAATTACCCGTGCAGAATTATACTCACAGTCATTTTCTACTCACAGTATGTCCACCGAAATTGGCTGGCGAATGTTTCTAATCCATAATCCAAGAATAGAATTATACATAAGCACATATTCTCTCCATGAGACTGAATTTAAGAATACTCTGTTGCCATTTGGGCTGTGTTCCAATTGAAATTGATGCCTAGGTCTGTCATACTTTCAGGAGATGCAACGTAAGCTCTGCAGAAGGTTCTTCCCTATCTCATCTTATCGATGAAAAGATGGCGACTGTCCAACAGCTCGGTTTATGTTAACCGTTTCCCAATTTAGTTCAAAAGGCTTTGTCACACACCCGGTTCATGTTGATAGGCCATCCCACACTTGATGATGGGGCAGTTAGGCCGACATGGGACCAGCATAGAGTTCTGATTCATTCCATTTCTGTGTAGAACATACAATGGTGAGTCATTCATTGGATTTCATCTGAAGATTCTGTTGCAGGCATGGAACTGAAGAATATTACTCCACCACATATCCAGGGATGCAAGCCATCAGGTGATTCCTGTGGTTGCAGGCGTAGAGGCATTTACTCCGCTAGCTGCTTTCATCTGGTCTTTTTTATGTGTTCAGGTTTGGGAACCTTGAGGTAATCTGGTGTAGGTATGGTTTTCAGTTGGTACCTTGGTTGTATTGGTTCAATGTCTTCTTCCCATTTGTTTGAGTTGGTGTTCATAGTTAGAAGTTGGTGTTGAATAGCTGAATTCCATGTTTGACTGTTGCAGCTGTGAGATATTCTTTCGAAGACTTATCCATTGTTGGATATTAACTTGGTAACCCAACCAACAGTTGAAGGGCTTTCACTGTTGCTAGTTTTAGTAACTTGTAGGATTGTCCCATAGTTTCACTGATTTTGCTGAGTGATAAGGCCATATGTGATACTTCTCAGAAGTAAAGCAAACTTTACACTGTTGTCAGTACTCTGTTGATCTTCATCTTTGTAGATTATTAGATCTTGAAGTCCATCCTGGATATTCCTACTAAAATAGGACTTAATCACTCACCCAGTCAGTTGTCTTCGAATTTATCTGTTGCTCGCTATGGAGCTATTGAGCGCAGCAGTCCATGGGTATTTCTAGATGCAGACTATGGTAAGGACATTCACTTTCTGGCTGTTGACCCAGGATCCAGGTTTAGTGATATAGTCCCACCACATTCAACCACCACCTGCTTCTCTTCTATAGAAAATGGATGACAAAGAATACAACACGAGCATTAACCTACTGTGATGTGTTAACTTTCACAAGACAATTACAAACAAAAATACAAAACAACAAGGGGAGAAGGGGAAAGGAGTGGGTGTCCACGTTCCACTGTCCTTCATTGCTGAGTAGAGCCATTCTGACTCTTAATAGTGAGTAGGGTATTTTCTCACTTTATTTTATGTTCTGTTGTTACTGGGACTATTAGAGGAGTGAAGTCATTCTGTCCATCCAACATGTTGATATTGTATCTCTCATTCTTGAAGAGAATAGCCTATACAGGATCTCTGTGGTTTCTAATGCCGCGTCTTCCCAAGGCTATTCAACATTGGCTTTTTAAGTACTGTCATGCACAAGGATTCTTACATCAACATCCTCTAATCCCAAGGTGGAACATTAAAAATGTATATTCCCATAGTAAAAAGTAACAATCAGAACAGGGAAAATTCTCATACCAGAAAAAAAACATACATGTCCATTTTTCTAATATCAAGTACATGATAATCCTACATAATAATTAATCATAATGCTGATGCAGGGAGCCTTTGTTTTTGGATTTTCTCAGGGGTTAATCCATAACTAAAACATACATTGTTTTCCCCCACTGCGTACAGAAGATGAGGATAGTAGTCGCTGTGATATATTTTGTCAAGGACTGCTATTATTCAAGCAATTTATTCACATCAATCTTCGCTTCTGTTCCTACTACAGCGAGGTGATGCGGATTGAAGATATCCGAACATGCATTTACATCACGCGTTTACTTTAATTGTTCATGAATTTATATTCAAACATTCACTATTTTATGAAATGATTATATGTTCCTCCTCATGTGGAGTGGTTACTAATCTGTAAATAAAAGGATGGTACTAAAATTTAGCACTATAGTTCCAAGTTACAGATTATGATTTAGGAAAACAATTTATCCAAAATGAACTGAGTTCATGATATGCGTACTCATGTGTCTGTCTCCGCATGGATAAAACAAGTTAAGAGATATCCTTCACAGTGAATTTACACTATATAGAATATTTGAAAGTGGCAGTCACAAGTTCTCTACTACTATGAATTATGTAATCAAGAGTCCCACATTGAGAAATTGTTTCTTTGTAAATGTTCTTTAGAGTTCATCTCTACAGTACATAGATTATTTGCAGATTTCTAAGCATAGATATTGAGATATATTTCACAATGCATAGAAGTTTTTATTCATATGAATATGAAATTGACAAACAATAGTTCTTTACTATGAAGTATGAATCAGGGGTCTGCTCCTACATTGAGAAAATCTCTAGAATGTGTTTCAGACATGAGAGTTGATACTCTACAGTACACATAATATTCGTATATTATAAGCACTACTGGTTAGATATAAGTTCATAATGCCTATAAAAGATTTTAACATATGGATTTGAAATTGTAAAACATAGGAAAAATTACAGCGTGGCAGAACATGTGTTTCATTGGTAAAAATAAAATCAGACTCTAGCTTACAAGAACTGTTGAATTATCATTCTAATTAATTCTTAATTAACACACTGGTATATGTACTTTATAAAAATACATGAATACATTTTAATAATGTAGATATAACATACCAATAGTTGCAGAGACTGATATATTTCTAAGGCAAAATACCTTCTCCCCGAAGGGAAAGGTCGACTTTCTTGTGTGCTCTCTTGACTAGAAATGGCCGCTTCAGTCTTTGTTTTCCCCCTCGCCGGGATTGGCCATGGTACGGGAGAGAAAATAAGCCAAAATAAATTTAGCTGTGCCACGGTCAGTCTATCGCTGTTTTATTTTCTCCTACATTAAGTAAGTTACTTAAACAGTAATTGTAAGGGGTTGTTTATTTTTAAAGGGAGTCAATAAATAGGAAAGGGTAGGGACGTTTTTATTATATTACACGCCTCCCCCATTTAAGACATTTATTTCTTTCAGAAAATAAATGGTCAAGTAGTACTCTACAATTTCCGTCTTTACATTGACTCACCTTGTATCCATCCCTTTGCTTGACTACATTTCTTTCCTATGTCAAAATCTATCAGGGCCACGTCCATTCTCTTATAGTCACGACAACTGGCATAACCTTAAAGGCTTACTTCCCTTTTAGTGAAAAAGTGTAGTACCCTCTCCACTGTTGTCAGCTATTGTTTGAAATATGAGTGGTTATCTGATAATTTGCTACTTTCAAGTACTAGTTTGTCTGCATCAAACCGACTTTTTGAAGCAATTGAAATATCATCATTAAGATTGCAATAGCCTGTTGATACTGTTCATATGAGATCATTTGCTGACTTTCTTTTCCCAATATATTTAGTCTGGCGTTAAGAACTGGAGAAAGTCCTGAGTACTTCTACATGGGTTATTAAGAAACCTAACATCTGCATTTTGCTGATTCTGGGTTTTGTGCGTCCACTCCCCTCAGATTATTTTCCCAGCAGAAAGTCTCTTCTCTCCTTGTAGTTCATTTATGGTCCACGTGTAACCACTGCTAACATAAATTATGACTAGTTGGGATATATACCAGATTGATTCCTCTCTCGTTAGATTATTAATCTTGAGATTATGTTAAAACCGACGGTTAATTCTGCGTCTACTGATAGCATATTAAACTCGCCCGTCTCCCTGTAAGTTAGACGTTTGTTTTAACTATAGATCTGATATTTAAAGGAAGCTAAAGATGGTTCCTGTTGATTACATTTTCATCCAACACATCATGTGTTTGGGTTATTATTATTAGTCAAGTATTGGATTTTCCCGATCAGTTTTAATAACAATCAGTTTGAGTAGTGTTCCTTTCTCTTGCGGGTTTACCCGGAGAATCTCGTCTAACATGTAAACAAGGTCCAACTTTTCTAGATTTCCGTTCTGAACCGAATATTCCGGGGAACATGAATCTATCAGAAATGAAGTAATTCTTAGCTTACTTTCTCTGCTTTTCCTTCTAATCGAGATCTATTTTACGCTAGAATCCTTATTAGTAATTCTAACTGATGTGTTTGAGTTTCACTCTGTATTTTGTTGCTTTGGTGTTGAATTACGAGCAATTTTGCGTCGCTTGGCGTACATTGATCGTCGTCTGCCTCCCTCCAGGTTTTAGACTATTTTCAACTTGGCAACATACATTTGTATGTAGGTTCAGACGTATTGTCTCCTACCATATATAATCAGTTCAGTGAAAAGTTAAAAGCCCCTTTTATGGTTCCTGTGATAGTCTTCCAGACAATCAAGTTGCTGGTTCACTCCCAGTTATGGATGAGGATTACTAGTCTTTGTAAAATTACTATTACATCTGTATACCCCTCTCATACTGGCGTCTCCTGAGTTGTGTCCTCAAGATAACAGGTAAGGTACTCTTAATGTTTCTCTCCAGTTTTATTTTCATCCGTTTAATACGTGGAAACTCTGGATTTATTTAGATTGACTAAGGTCTATCTTTGAACTGTTATATAATTTACTAGCTGGATTCCTGATTGAAATTCCTAATCTAGTAAACATCAAGCAATTCTTAAGCTATATGCTCCAATTTGCTTGGTTTTTACACAGCTATATTCCATTTTTCTAGCATGGGTTCACTGTATAAGTTTTAGGCGTTTCCTCTGTCTTTACGTCCAGGGGTTCGTCCTATTTATAAACATCATCTATTTCAAGAGTTGTTTATTTAATTGTTGCTTTCAGCGATTAATATCAGTTCTTGCAGCTCATCTCTGTCAGTCAGGATCTGCTTTCACATATTTGATGCTGGCATATCATCCAAATCAGAACTGAGATGTAGAAATCTGTGTCATCTTGCGATTGATTTCTGATTCACCTACCTATTAGTAGGCTTCGAGCATTATCTAGAATTTCGTTACTCGGTTAGTTTAAAGAAAATACAATTGAGTCGCGCGCCTCTATTGTACCACTTATTTTGCCCTATTTAATTCTTCCCTTATGAGAATATGAATGTTAGTTAGGCAATTATTGAAATAACTTTACGTAAGCTAATCGCTAACTAAAAAGTTGTTTCACTCCTCTTTTTGATGAGGACTGCTCATAGTGAACATTTCACTTAATGAGGTTAAACTGTAAATTTTAAAGTTAAGGAGCCAATTTCTGAAATGTTTAGTCTCTTACTAGAGATTAGCACAGATTTTTTCCGGTATCTCCTGAAGTTCATTTGAAATTCCAATTTCTTAAGTTAATTCTTTAATTATACCTCCTACATGCCTATACGGTCTGTTTCCGCTACCATTAATAATGGAATCGGGGTGGATAATTTAAAGAAATACCTTATATTCTGTTGGGTCAGTAAGTGAGTTGATCAGTTTCACTTACATCACCAGGTGAATATTTTGGTTGACCCTATTTATTAACTTATGGGCCATCTGAGTTAGTTAATAATACTACTCATATCACCGGTGGAGTAGAATAAGTGTCGGTATGGCTTTTCTTTCTAAGTACCCATCATTTATTCACTTTACTTTACTACCGGTGTTGTAGAACACGTTATGTCATATGAAAAAAAAAAGATTAAATTAGGGTGCCCCTAAATACTGCAAATTCTTACAATATTCCTTCCCTTCCATTAACTATGTCTACATTTTTGCAAGTGGTGGTTTAGGCCTTAACCTTTAGTTCATTTACTTTAGTTACTACTATTTTCCCCTGGTTTAATTCATCTCTCAGCTATTATTTACTGTCCTACTGAATCATCATTTGTTGATTAAATTTTTCCCTTAAAAAAATGTATTGGATTTTTAACTTATCTGTCCTAATTATCTATAAAATTGTCTATCACTCTCTGCTGCCTTGGTAACTTTTCAATATTACATGAATTATACAAGCAGATCAAGCATGAAAATACAATGATAATCAATGACAAAATAGTTAATTAACACATGATTCATATGTAGGAACATAAACCTTATGGATACATAATATAGTAGTGTGTTCATGACTACACCACTTTTAAACCATTTAAAGAGAATATCAGAGTAGCAGAACCATACCTCAAGCATCAAATGGGAATGACTATGAATTCTAAACATTCACTGAATTACCTATCTTATGTGAGTTTACCATCCCAGAGACCTTACTACTGGAGGTTCATTACTGGACTTAGTTTCTCATCAATAAGATATAAAATATGAGTTTTTTAAAAAAAATCTCATACCCAACAACCAACTACATGATGCATCTACCAGAATCAAGATATTACCTGTGAACAGTTTTGTACCAAAAAAAACTATATTTATCTGAGCCATTATGGGTTCAGATAACACTTGACTCAGCTCATACTAATGAGTAATTAGGTCTGTTACTAACACTATAACATTCTGAAGTGACTTGGTTTACCTGCGAGAGGTTTTCCCTGAATTCATATACCCACAATAATACACCAATTGTGATGTTTACCATGAGTTTTAAATTCACGGACGATGCCCACACATGTGGGATGTGGATTTTAATTCCTGAGAATATTGTTAAGATGTCTAGGGGGTTTTATTGATTCTCTGGTCACTGGTTAGAATGCAGGGTGATCAGGGATATTTACCACAAATCCCAGGAGAAAAGAGTTCAATCCTTGAAACAATGGCATCTGTGTGTAGGTTTCCCTTCCCACATCATCACCCTTTAAATTTACTATAGTGCTAGAAGGATATTGATTGCTCACAACATATAAACAACCACTTGTTGGACACCACATTTACTTGATGTACACAACACTTTTGGACAACCAGTTCAGGTATTAACTCAAGATCTGCATTTATATATATATATATATATATATATATATATATATATATATATATATATATATATATATATATATGTGTGTGTGTGTGTGTGTGTGTGTGTGTGTGTGTGTGTGGTGTGTGTGTGTGTGTGTGTAATGAACACTATGCTTTTTGAGACAGGCATGGGATTCGTTGCATTATTACAATATAGTACCCAGTGACCCCAGAAAAAACAAGGTTATTACAAACAACACAACAACCACAAATTGGTTCTGCTAACTCGATTCATTGTACCTAGATACAATCACATTGGTCTCGGTGCAGAACCCCAACATCTATGTATATATTTGTTTCTGACACCATGTACAATTATCATATTTAAAATAATGAGTTGATGTCAAAATACTATTTACCTTAACCATCATTGGTTATACCTCATTACCCAATAACACACTCTTTATATGTCATAGAAGAAAAAAAAAACACACACATTAAAACAGTTGATACTAATAATTAAATTAATTAATTATAGTGTTCATTTAGGCATTGCGGATGGGTATTCCTCTCCAGTGCAAAGCAGTTAATGTCCATAATTATCCGTGCAGAATTATACTCACAGTCATTTTCTACTCACAGTATGTCCACCGAAGTTGGCTGGCGAATGTTTCTAATCTATAATCCAAGAATAGAATTATACATAAGCACATATTCTCTCCATGAGACTGAATTTAAGAATACTCTGTTGCCATTTGGGCTGTGTTCCAATTGAAATTGATGCCTAGGTCTGTCATACTTTCAGGAGATGCAACTTAAGCTCTGGCAGAAGGTTCTTCCCTATCTCATCTTATCGATGAAAAGATGACGACTGTCCAACAGCTCGGTTTATGTTAACCGTTTCCCAATTTAGTTCAAAAGGCTTTGTCACACACCCGGTTCATGTTGATAGGCCATCCCACACTTGATGATGGGGCAGTTAGGCCGACATGGGACCAGCATAGAGTTCTGATTCATTCCATTTCTGTGTAGAACATACAATGGTGAGTCATTCATTGGGTTTCATCTGAAGATTCTGTTGCAGGCATGGAACTGAAGAATATTACTCCACCACATATCCAGGGATGCAAGCCATCAGGTGATTCCTGTAGTTGCAGGCGTAGAGGCATTTACTCCGCTAGCTGCTTTCATATGGTCAAGTAAAGAGCTTCAAGTACCTAGGAAGTATAATATCATCAAATGGCAGATCAGAAGACGAGATCGAAAATAGGTGCCAAAAGGCAAATCAACTCATTGGACAAATGGCACCAATACTAAAGAACAAACATGTATCAGTAACTACTAAGAAAGCACTTTACAACACAATCTTCCTACCAACTCTGTGCTACCAATGCCAAACCTGGACAATGACAGAAAAAGAGAAAAGAAAAATCACAACAGAAATAAGGTTCCTGAGAAGAATACTCAACGTATCAAGAAGAGATAAGATCAGAAATGAAGAAATCAGGACTAAAGTGGGGGTTAAAGCTGCTCTAGATTTTATTAGAAAGCAGCAAGTCAAATGGTTTGGCCATGCAAGTAGGTTACCAGTCAACAGCATGCCACAACAAGCAATGATGTACAGACCAGATGGAAACAGAGGAAGAGGCCGACCACGTAAACGTTGGACGGAGGGAATAACAGAATCCATGGGAATGTCGATTTACGAAGCCCATAATCGGGCACTCTCACGAAGTTTATACTTCACCTCGACACCGCAAGGTACAAGAGGAACATGATGAGATGAGATGAGATCTTCAAGATTGATGGTCCTTCATTATTAATCCGATTATCATATTGTTCTTCTCATGTATCATCATAAAGGTCTTTCAGGTAATCTTACCAAGCATGTAAAATCTGATCTTTTTCTATTATGATTGTGCCATCTTTGGTTTTTAGGTAACATGTTGATGTGTGTGTTCCTTTTTTAGTGATGTCATTAATCCTTTTGCGCATTAATTTTATATTCCAGGTGTTGTGTTGGGTTTAAATTTCCTTGCAATTTTCCTCAAGCCATGTTTCTTTTGCCTCTTTGCAAAACTTCCTAATTGTCCTGTGAATCTCTTCACATTTTCCCTGTTATTTTTGTTATTTCTTCTTATTTCCATGAGTCTTAAGATGTCTTCCATCATCCATTTCTTGCGTCCTTACTTTAATTTTGAGATGGTTGTTTCTGCAGCTTGGTTGACGGATTTCTTTAATATTTCTCAACGGTCACTGACGTCTTGAAATAATATTTCTATATCGGACAATGCATGGAGTCTGCTCTTTACTTCTACGTTGAATTTATCTTTCATCTCCTCACTCTTCAGTGCGCGTAGACCAAATTTTGTGTTTCTTGGTGTATATTTGACTTTTTAAAAGTTTACCTGTAAATTGCGTAAGATTAGTCTATGTTCGCTGTAGCAGTCTGAGCTTGGTATCGTTTTTTTTTTTTGCGACTTTTAAGGCATTTCGTAATCTTCTGTTGACGAGAATGTAATCAATCTGATTTCTGATCTTATAATCAGGACTCCTCCATGTCTATAATCTCCTTGGATGCTGTTTATACCAGGTGTTTCCAATAATCACATCATGCTCTTTTGCCGACTGTACAAGTCTGCAACTTCTTTCATTCTGCTCCCCTAGTCCATGCTTGCCTACTATGCAAGTAGTACGGTAGCTGGTAATGGATTAGGATTTTAGGTCCGCTTCATAGTTCCGGAACTAGTAAATGCTTTTATGAAGAGTGTAGACCTGCGTCCTGGAGTCATAATAGCGGACCTAAGGTGACCCTGTTATTTGAATGTGGGGAGTTTTTTTGTGTGGATAATTCTGGTGTCTCCTCCGGTGTCTCCCTGGATGGCGAGGGAAACCGGGGTACACGGACAAAGCTGTGCGAACCGAGCACGCGGAGAACGAACCCCTCCGTGCATAGATCGAGCCCAATACGATTGACAAATCGATGATTGAATCAAGCGGATAATGACTTGGTCCATTACTCGGGTAATCCCAAGTAGTCCCAGTCGGACTTTTTGATCATTACCCCGACCCCGTTCAAGGAGAATTCACCAACGATTCAGAATGATAGTCCTGTGACTAGTCAGCCACCAAAGCAGCTGTCCTTGGTTTTACACTCACAGTCTTATCAATCCGAAGGTGATTGTCCATATTGGGTAATGGGTGGGTACAGTAATGATATGGCTGTGTTACAATGTCAGGAAATAGGTGAGAGTATGATGTAACATTGTATATAGGGGTAGAATACCGCAAATACAAATAACTTAATAACATAAAATTGTTTTATTCCTAAAGAATGTAACAGAACATGCAATTCTAATAATGATAGTCAACTGAAATAACATAATTAGTGAAGTTTGTGAAATAATCATTAAAATATAAAATCAGTATGACAATCCCTTGGGTAAACAAGAATAAATTGCCTCCAATTGTTGTTTTTTAAATCCCGGTATTTACCTGCGCCCCGCCTCAGCCGAGTTACTGATAAGGTCATACAGTGAACGCCGAAATACTACGAGACCAGCACCCCCTTTCCTCCCCCCCCCCCCCCCGTAGTACGCGTATTTTATGAAAACGTTAGGGTGTGGATCTGTTAAATGTTTGCAGTCAAACGGGCAGAAAAATAAGCAGCGAAATGACAGTGTAATTTTTTTTCTTTGCACTCGTTAATAATGTAACTTGCGTTAGAACTAACACACGCTGATGAAATTTTTTGAATATAGAGGTTTTAAATGGTGCTGAATCAACTGAACAATTTCTGGAGCTGTAAACAAATATTCTAAGACACTTTGCTTGGGCACCAACTATGTAAACACGGGGAAAAGATGGTTAAATGTGAACACAAAACCACAATTCACATTAGAAAAAAGGCATCTCGAAAGCAAACTCAATGTGTGTGCAGGGATTTTGACAAATCTGCTTTATTGTGCAGTAATCTCACAAAAGCGTTAAACATTATACTATTGTTAGCCGCTGGCAACGTATTTACTGCATGATAAGACAAATTTCAGTGGCTATATCAGAGCACATACAAATAAGAGGTGTACAAGAATAAAAAGTTGAATTCCTTTCTAACGAATATTACTGTAACCGAAAAAAAAACAATAACGCATGACTGTGTGTCTGTGTGCGTGAATGCGTGCGTGAATGTGTGTGTGTGTGTGTGTGTGTGTGTGTGTGTGTGTGTGTGTGTGTGTGTGTGTGTGTGTGTGTGTGCGTGCGTGCCAGATCGCTATACATACTTACAATGATGTCACAACGACGGATCAACATGTAAACGCAAACTAGACCAGACCCAATCCTAATTAAATTTGCGTGATTTCATTCCGAGTGTTTTGACATAAATATTACATATGTGTGAATTTTAGCAGTTGGACATGTCGTTATCGAGTTGTATTTCGGGTTCGCCTCTAAACCCGAAATACATTTCTTATAAGGCTTATGTGTCGGCACAACAAGCATTAAAAAGTTGAATTTTCACATCTCATGCTGTAGGATACATAACTACTTCCGGTTGTGTATGCTTAAAAACGTAAAACTTTAATTATTAAATGCAACATTACAGACAAGTAATTTTGATGTGAAAAGTGAAAAGTAAAGATGGCGGCATAGGTTAGGAGGTCTACAATTATTCATTTCGATGCATATTTACGGATCAGATCGTAAGAAGGCTTAGATTTGTTAAGATATATCTATTTTAAAGTAACGTATTATATATTATAATGGCGGTTATTACTGTCTGTTTTGGATTAATATGTTTTTGTCTTCACACTTGTTTATAATATAACCTCGTGTTAATGCTAACGCACGGTGGTGAAATTTGGAATATAGATGTTTTAAATAGTGCTGAAACAATTAAAAACATTTCTGAAGGTGTAAACAAATATTCTAAGGTACTTTGCTTTGACACCAACTATGTAAACACGGGGAAAAGATAGGTAAATTTGAAAACAAAACTGCAATGCGCATCACAAATGGGACGTCTCAAAGGCAATATTCGTGTGTGTGTGTGTGTGTGTGTGTGTGTGTGTGTGTGTGTGTGTGTGTGTGTGTGTGTGTGTGTGTGTGTGTGTGTGTGTGTGTGTGTGTGTGTTAGGAGTCTCATGTAACATGCGATGTCACGTGTCCGCTAACCTAACCAGTGATGTTAGCACGGCGCACAGCAAGCATTTTACACGTTCATTACCTCTCTGAGGGTCTATACGAGACTTTGCATCTTTTGTCAGAAACACATTTACTTTGCTGATGTATGTTTTTCAGTGAGTCTGCTCATTGCATTGTATTACAGCCAAGCAAAAGTACAAGTTCTATGTAACAATTCACCATTCAGATAAGAAAATGTGTCAAAGAAATTATTTAAAATGTTCGCAAAATACATAAATATGTCGACGAATCTTATAAATATATCCGCCAAACTTATGAAAAGAAGGAAACTTTGTAAACCAAATATGTAAATAGAAAAAAAAAAAGAAAAAAATCGGTTAAAGAGAGAAATATTTCAACTAATCTTATAAATAGGTCAACCAAAATTATGAAAATTATAGAAATGTGTTAACTAAAGGCGTAATCCGAGCCACTTGACCTAGGAAACTGACAGAAACCGGTTTTTTGCGTGGCTCGAAAACAGTATATACACCCGAGGCTCGTAACAGTCGTGCATTTTGATGCAAAGATTATTACAGACCTCAAGACTGTGCTTGCTAACTGGGTCTACATCACTCGTAGTGATGAGAATGTTAGACCAGTGGGCGCTGGTGATAAGGCCGTGTTTGCCTCATGCTACTGGGGAATGACCACGTTACAGATCGGTCGATTCTTTGGCGAGTCCGAAAAGAAGTTTCCTACCAAGATGGGAATGCCACTTACTCGTCAAGAATATGAACATATGATAGCTATGCAGCGTTAGACCATAGCTGAATTTGATCGACTCAATCAAGCCAAGCAGCTCAACTAGCCAGTAACCAGTTCAAACATGGCACTAATGGAAGCAACCAAACATCTCAAGTCATCGCTCAAGTCAAACATGGTAATAAACAAAGCCACCAAGTAGACGCATATATACCTCCAGTTTTCATCCCAGCTACAGTCACATATGTGATGACCCTAGTATCCAGCTGTGTGATGAGCCTAATACCCAGTTGTTTGATGCGAAACAAGACACCAACCGAAGCAATCTAGTCAGTAAACAAAACGATCAAATCAGTGCTCATGTCAAAGATGGCACTAAATGAAGCCACCAAGTAGATGCATACTATACATTCAGTTTTCAACACAACTACAGTCAGATGTGTGAGCACAGCAGGGACCAGCTGTGCGATGAGCCCAATAGCCAGCTGTTTGATGTGCCTGTACCTCAGATGTTTGAAGCCCCGTTTGACTACAATACTCAGATGTCAGCCAACCAAATAGGAGACTAGTCGTATGACTACACGACAAGTGACAGATACATATCAGGCTACCAGGCGGAAGAACCAACCTACTCAGACAATGGTGTGAAGAAATCCAGATGTGTATAGCTATTTATGTGAAAATAAAATGTTGTGATCATACTTTTTTATACCAGCTCAAGCCGCATCATCCATTTCGTATAACGACATTATGGTTTTTTATTTTTGTAAAAATGTACTGAAATACTGTAAATAAACAGGTATATATTGTAGCTACGTCTTGGTTGTTGAATTTTTAGTTTTGATGGTGTGTGTGTGTGTGTGTGTGTGTGTGTGTGTGTGTGTGTGTGTGTGTGTGTGTGTGTGTGTGTGTGTGTGTGTGTGTGTGTGTGTGTGTGTGTGTGTGTCATGTGGTGAGAGAGTGTTACATATTGATAACAAATTCATGAAGAATGTCAACAAAGCTAAGGAAACAGGCTAACCAAAGTAGGAAACATTTTGGAAAAATCAGAAAAAAATGTCGACTAATGCAGGAAAATTTGTTAGCCAAATCGCGAAAAAAAACATAGTCAAACTTATAAAAATCTGAAGCAAAATTATAAAACGCTGGAAAATTGTTTAAACCAAAAGCAAAAAACGTTGGCCAAATACAGAAATATCTCACACAAACTTATAAAAGTCTCATCCAAACTTATGAAATATAGGAACATTTGTTAAGCAAATGGGGAAAATATTGGCCAAGCAAACACATATTTCAAACAAACTTGCAAATATCTCAGCCAAACTTATAAAGACGTAGGAAACTTTGTTGGCCAAATGGGAAAAATATTGGTCAAGTAAAGATTATCTTTAAAAAAACTTATAAATATCTCGATATAACGAAGCGCTATCTCTACGCTATCTATTTTATCATGCTGAAAGGTAAAGGGCTAGCATGACCCACATTCTCCAGCCCATCTTAAACACACAGTGGTCAATGAGCGGGTAGTAGGTCGCTTAGTCATTCCATACGGATAGCAGTGTCAGTGTAATCTGAGCTGCTTGAAGTAAGAAATGACTGAAACCGATTTTACATGGATTTCAAAAACTGGTATATAAACCCGAGGCTGGTAACACTCGCTAATCGTTATCTGAAAATGACTACTGACCTCAAGTTATTCATGGAATGCAAACTCACAGTGGATGAGATTACATCAAAATCGGCGTTACAAACCATTTTAAATCTGACATCAGGTTTGTCAGCACCTAGAAAAATGACCAAGAAAGGACACCATTCTTCCACAAAGCAAAAGAAACGCCAAAGAGAAAAACAAATACATGGAATACATCCCTTGCAAACGAAAGAAATTCCTGACTCCTCTCACACTGGATGTGACACAGAGAAAAAGCTGCATTCCCAAAGCATAGTATTGGTATGTGATTACAGAAATAAAGACACTGGTTCCCAGAAATATGTCTGCCAAAGTTCATCACAGCATGACAGTTTTAACAACAGTAGCACAACTTCTACGTTACCTTTTTGAAGGATGGTGATTCTTGTTTCTTCATCCCAGCTCTGTCATTAGATAATTTGTTCTGCAAGAAATCTACTTCTTGTAGTTAGTTAGTTAGTTAGTCGAAAGATCATCCTCATTGCACATCAAACCATTTAGTCCATAAGTGCTCGGATCCCCTCCTCAGCAAATCCCGCAGCGTGTACCGGATAACGACACCAGTTCTGTGTTGGTTTATCAATCTTCTTTGGCTTCCTGCGTAGTGTTCTTGTTTGGCCACCCCTCTTTTAATTTGCTGTTTTCGCAGTCTGGCCATGGTTGTAGATTCACAGTCATCACTTGGTTGACGCAAAAGTCTTACTTCTCGTAGAGCATTCAGAATGTCAGCCTGGTCCATGGCGCGTCCGCCCTCCACCGTAGCCTCACCTGCGACCTTGTCAGCCCGCTCATTTCCTTGTACTCCCGCATGCCCTGGCACGAAGATGAAACTAATCTTTGCCAGCCGAGACCGCTCAAGAGGCAACAACCATTCTCCTCGGATCGACCACTCCTCTATCCTCTTGATCATGTTCATTGAGTCGCTAAGGAAACAAGATCCAGTGAATGTCTGTGACTCGAGCCATGTTATTGCTTTACTTACTGCCATGACTTCCATAGTCAGGCTACTTGTGGTTTCAGTGAAAGCACCAGAGTCCTCCTTCACAATTCTCCCTCCTGCCCGAGCCGTAAAGGCCCATGAGCTTCTCACATGTCGGACGACCGACCCATCTGTGTAGATGACAGCATCACCGTCTAGCGAATTCTCGAAAATCAACGATTGTACTTCAGCCTCCACAGCAGCCGGATTTTTTTGTCTGCATTTTCTATCTAGTTGGATGCAAACTGAAAAGGATGTGCCGAAATCTGTTGGCACTTGTACCCACTCCTCGCCAGGTTCTAAGTCCTCAAGTGAACACACCTGTTGAAGAATGTCTTCGGCTTGACCCATCCACGACCGTCCTCTTTTTAACCTGCTGCCCTTCACCTTCATAATTTCACTATGCAGTGGATGTTGTGTGTTTGCGTTAACTCTGAGGTAGGCGCGTGCTCTGGAATCTTGTATTCTCTCTTTAATGGTTGGAAAATCAAGAAGGTAGCGCATTGTCTTGCATGCTGTATCTCTTGTACATCCAAGAATAATGCGCATAGCTTCATTCTGTATCCTTTCCATCCTTTCTATCTGATTACGGCTGAGAGTCAGGATTGCCATTGCATACTCAAAACAGACATGACCAGGTCCTCGTACAGAAGACATAGATGGCGCTGCTCACAGTTTGCTGCCGCCATCACCCGCATCGCAGACAAACCCAGCTTGGCCTTTGTTATCACCTGGTCTATGTGCTCATTATAAGCAAGGCTTCGATCAAACCGTATCCCCAGGTAATTTATTGCCTGCGTTCTTTCCACCGTCTCTGAACACAGCTTTACAGTTGGTGTTGGAGTGTTGACAATATGATTATTCAACGAGAACCAAGTCACTGTTGCCTTTGCTGGGTTGAACATTTCCCCAGCTTCATCACACCAAGTACTTATTCGATTGAGTTTGGTTTATAGTTCCACAGCAACCTGCTCTCTATCCTTACCCTGACGATATACTAAAACATTATCGGCATATGACAATGTCCTGCCAGGTCCAGTTATCTGCTCACTGGTGATTCTCACTGTGTAGGCGTTGAACAGTACTGGAGATAATGGTGATCCCTGTGGTAGGCCAGGATATATTGTTGTTGGTTCCGAAGTCCAACTGCCACATCTAAAATCTACTTTCCGTTGGAAGAGGGCTGCAGCGATCCAACTAAGGAGTAATGGACTTACTTTGAGTTCAAGAAGCTGAAGCATTAAAAAATCCAATGGTACTCTGTTGTACGCGTCCTCAAGATCAATCGCTGCAGCAAAGGTTTCAATGCCTGAGTGGAAACCTTCATAGACATCATGGGCAAAAACTGCTGCATTGGTCCAGGTTTCTCTTTTTGGACGGTACCCACCCAGGGTAGGTGGGAAAACACCTTGCCTCTCTAGCTGGCTTGATATTTTCCTGGCAATTACCTTCTCCAGCAGCTTGCCTATTGTATTCTGCATGGTTATAATTCGATATCCCTGAATTTTTGTATGGTCTTTGTCAGGCTTCGGCAAGGGAATCAGATAGCTGTGTAACCACTCCTCCTTGATGCTAGCACTCCCTATACTGTTGTTGTACATGTCTGCTAGTTTCTCTAGCTCGTTGTCGGTACACCTATTGATGTCGTCGTATCTTATGCCATCAGGCCCTGGAGCGCTGTTTTTTTATTGTCGAAGCACAGCCTTGATTTCTGTCACTGTCACTGTGTCTTCATCAGACGTGTTCTGGGCCTTGCACCTATCTGAGGTGACCTCCTTAGCCAGATATCGGCCTCCCATGTCTGTCTGGTTGCTCTGCTCTGGATAGCGTTCCCAAATGACGATTTTCGCCATGATACGTTCTTAGTAATTCTAATTCCATGTGTCTAGGAATGTATTTTCTCAGACGAAATTCTCCCCCTTTTTCCGACATAAAATATAGTTGTCCGTCTTCTTGTAAGACAACAAATTGTTTCTTAAGATAAGTGCCTGTATTTTCCATCAGTTTTTTCTTTATTTCCTTAAGGTGTTCATCTTTTTCTTGTTCCACTTTCATGTCAAATCTCAGCATGTCTACTTCTTCTAGTTCTGTAGCTGTGTTCTCTTCTTCTACTACCTCCTTCAAGATTTTCATATCTAAGTTACCGGAATTTATTATATTAATCTGCCAGTTTCTATCATCTATTTCGGGTTCTCCTTCATCTATTTCATTCGAAAGTTCCGGGTACGATATTCGGGATAGTAAATCAGCACACGTGTTTTCTCTTCCTGCTATGTATTCTATGAGAGCGTTATACCACTGTAAATTTAGCGCCCATGTTTGAATCTTTCTATTTTGAACTGGTGCTTCTAATAATGATTTTAGCGGCATATGATCAGTTTTAATAACAAAGCTAGCATTATGTAAATAATAGTCTAACTTTTGAAGCGCATAATGGATGGCATATGCCTCCTTTTCTACCGTAGCCCACTTTTTCTGTGTTTTGCTCAGCTTATGAGATAAGAAATAGAGAGGTTTTTCATTTTTTTATGCCCGGTATCATAGAGCTTTCTGGTTCACACTTTTGTGTCAGGACTGCGCCTATCGCAGTATTAGAGGCATCTGTATACAATGTCATTTCTTTGTCTATATCTGGATGTGCTAATAGGGGTACCACTGTTAAGCTGTCTTTTAGGAAATCAAATGCCCTTTGACATTCCTCAGTCCATTTGAATCTCGCGTATTTGCGTGTCAAATTCGTGATGGGTTCTGCTACCTTAGAAAAATTTGGAATGAACCTTTGTAGTACACACACATTCCTATAAATCCTCTCACTTCCCTCACTGAGGTTGGTGCTGGTAATTCTCTAACCACTTAACCTTGTCCTTCATCCGGTTTGATCCCCTCTCGGTTTATGATGAATCCTAGATATTTAGTTTCAGTTTTTAAAAACTCACACTTACTTAGCTTTAACTTTACTGCATGTTCTCTCAGTCTACTAAACACTACTTCTACATGCTTTAATGTTCTTCTGCAGAGCCCGAGGTGTATATTAAACTATCATTGATGTACGCTAAGGCAAATTTTTGTAATCCACTTAGTACCCGTTTTATTAGTGACATATAATTACTAGGGGCCGTCTTCAATCCAAAAGGCATACGTAAAATTCCGAACGACCCCATATGAGTGCAAAAACCACTCTTCTTTTGTGCATATGGGGACATTGGTATAAACCGGAATCCTGACCTTGCGTCTAACGTGGTAAAATAGGTCGAATTATTAAGCAAGCCTAAAATATCATCAATTACCGGTAACGGGTAGGACACATTCTTAGTTATTTTATTCAGCGCCCAGTAATCGCAGCAAAAACGGTGATTCCCATCTTTTTTAGTAATGATGACTACCAGCGACGACCAGTTCTGATCTCAACCTTACTATAATACCAGCGGCAAGCATATCCTCAATTGCCTTTCCTATTATTTCTCTATTTCTCAACGGTGCTCGATATGGTCTTAAACTTATGGATGCATGATCACCAGTATCTATTTCCATAGTGACAGTGTTGGTCCTTCCATATCATTCAATGCGAATACGTCATGATTCTGAGTAATAAACTTTTCCAATATCTCCCGATGCTCTGGTTGTGATTTTAACTGTTCTAATAGTTCCTGTTTTCTATCCTTCTTTTGTCTTACCTGTACCTCTGCTGATGCCTCATTTTGTCCTTCCTTTCTACAATCAAACTTATAGTCCTGACGTCTGTTTGAGGGAATTCTCATACCTCTCGAATTTATATTTTCATAAGTGTTACCACTACCCTTTTCACACAAGTTAATTTGCATACTTCCTGAACAACCACTGTTCATCAAACGCTCTCTACCACGATCACTATATCCTTTCGACCGTGTGGTTCCTCCTCTTTTGGAACGGAAATTCTCGACGATTCTTGAATTAAGTTGAGCATTACTAGATCTGTTAGACAACGGTGCTGATAGATTTTCGCCTACCCTAGCTATTACGCATCCCTTCTTTAAGGAAATGGTCTTTGCAGTATTGTTTATTAACATTACTGGGAGTTCTAGTCGTGGTCCCAATTTTACAATGCCGTCTGTAATTTCTAACCCTGGCTCATTAATGATTTCTCTTTCTAGCTCTGTTGCCTTAACCGTTTGTCCTTTTGAAAAATACGGACTTTGTTTTAATTTTGACACCACCAAGTTGATCGTTTGGGGTCTTAATATTACTCCTTCCTTTAACCTAACGATGGAAGCTATATGTATATCATCTTCCATGGTTACATAAGTATCTCTAATCTTTATTTTCCCTAGATCATAGTAAACTCGTACCCCATTTTTCAATAAAAAATCTCTACCTAATATCATATTTCTATTTATGTTCCTGACCACATGAAATACTTGGTTAAGTCGCACTCCACCTAATTTAATCTCTATTACAATCCGTCCTAATACACCCAATGATTCATCCGAAACTGATTGCAAATTCGCTCTGGTTGTTAACAACTTCGTATTTTTCTTAATTCTATTATACAAACTTTCCTTAATTATGCTAACCTCTGCTCCTGTGTCAATCAGACTCCTCACTCTATATCTCCCTATCTCTAAGATACATGAACTTGGATCTTTCATTACTGGCTTATTTATAATTCTGGGATTTCTTTGGTAGTTCTCATGTTGGAATCTTCTTATAGTCTGCTCAACTTTTGTTTGATGGTTCGAGGTTCCTTTACTTCGGACCATATTTACATTCCCATTTCCGTAGGTCCGCTTCAGTAAGTGGGTCTTCTGTTTACCTCCCAATTATTTCTCCTATCACCTCTATCTTGTTCTCTGTAAGCGGTATTCTGGAAGTTTGATCCTCTCTGTCTATTCGTACACGACCTGTAAAAGTGTCCTTCTTGGCCGCAGCGAACGCAGACCAAAACTAGACGTGGCCTCACAGTGGGGTGGCATGATTAAATTGACCATTCGAATGGAAACCCCGACCACGTGAAGGTTGCGCTCTACCCTGTGTCCGTGGAGGAAATTCTATCCTATTTTCCATATGGTTCATTCTGTTCCGTCTCCAGCTATTTCTAGCGTGTCCAATGTCCATTGGTTCTTCTATTCTTTGCTCTATTCGACCATCTGTCTCTCTTCCACTCTTCAGTTTAAATCTTCTTCTTAGATTTTCCTTCACTATGGCAATATCTACTGCCTGCTTAAGATTAATAGGATCCTCCCGCACCAATTTGAATTTCCACCCATCTGCATACAATCCGTCTACGAAGATGCCTATTAACATTCTCTCTACCTCTTCTCCCTGGATATTTTGTCCTAAAAATGCTTCTTCCGCCAAATTTATTAACCTATCACTATACAACTGTACGCTTTCTCCTTTTTCCTTTCTTAACTGTCTTAATATAGAAAAAGCATATTGCGGATCTGTCACCTCGGCATACTTATGGGCTAGATCATTCTTAAACTCCTCCCAAGTTTCATGCAGATTTGCCTCTAATTTTCTTCTTATATGATCCGACACTGGGTTTAGACTACTTTGGTAGGCAATTTTTTTTCTTTTCGTCATCAGTGGCTCTATAGCTACAATCCAGGTCTTAAATTGTTTAGCCTGTCCTGAAAACTTTTCTACTTCAGTTGCTATTCCTTGTTGCTTAATAGACATATCTAATCTGCCTATTGCTCTACCCATATTTCCCAGTACATTTCCCAATATGGCTTCTTCAGAATTCATCTTAAAAACATATAAAATACCTCTTTTCCTAATTAATTATACCACTTCTGTCAATTGTTCACAATTAGTACTTAATCAGTATACCGCGTTAAAGTTCTTTATCACACAGATAGGTTATGCCAAAACAACATTCCAGTTCACTTTTACGTTTTTGTTCTTCAACATTAGGATTAGGAAATTTTGGACTGTTTCACAAGAAGTTTCCAGTCTCCTTAGCTTCTTTTCATGGAACAATTTACGTCAGTTGTTGCACGATTGTACAGGTAGAATTCTAATCCATTCAAACATTGGGTTCGACGTAGCACGAACACGGAGCAATGGTGTGTAGCGGAACCTCTGAATAAAAACATCCTCCAAGCAGCCAGACATATCCACGCACTCTCACGATAGTGATAAGTTATAAAGACATCTAAAATTTCCGCTAGGCGTACTTGCGTAGACAATCGTATGTGACAAGACTCATATCAAAGATTATCCTCTTGATAACTGTTATCCAGCCAGCGGACTGTAAAGCACATAGAAAATTCCTCCCGTGACGTTACAAGTACAAAACATATTGCTTGTAGATTATATAAAAAATTCATCCCATTGACATTATAGACGTCACGTATGTGGTTAGGAAATATTCTCAACGATGCCTTCTAGTGTGACAATTTCTTCTATTTACGTCGTATGTAGAAAATTGTTTGTACAATATCGTATGAATACAATGTACCAATGTACCAAACTATCGTCTATCAAGACGGAAAAGTGCCACTATATCGTATGAAGAATTGGCTGTATAACAATCATCTTGAAACCATTAAAGTTCCAGAAACTTCTGAGACATCTCTAACAAGGAGTTATCCATAACATCTGATTATTGAGGGTAACGTTTTGATGTGGTTCTCTCTCTGACAAGGATTCTGAAATTATTTGAACCGCGACATCCTGAGTTCTAATCCTGGCATCTTGGCAACAAATCGCCCTGTGTAACAGTACACCGTGTCGTACACATATGGACGCTGATGTAGATTCTCCTATCTTCGTTGTCTTGTTTGCTACTTCTGTTCCCTTAGTGGAGCATTCGCATTGTAAAGAGTTTCGTGTAGAAATCTTGCCTTCATATGTTAATTCAAACTTTCATTCCATGACGAAAATTACGCCAATGTAAAAACTTCATAATTTTAATTCAGAAACCTTCTTCATAATCGCTACAGCAGCACAGTAGCACATACAATGTTTATACATTAAGATTATATTAATACATATCATATCATACCTTCATATTCCACATCTATGGAATTGATTTAAGAAATTGGAGAGTCACCTTGAATGTCTCCTCAGACAAAGTCATCCTGACTTTGTTTACTGCGAATATGCGACAATTTCCAAAACTTGAAATATCTTTAACAAATCATCCGCTTCTATCAAGTATATACCTTCATGGTGCGATTCATTAACAACACAGCTCAACCCTAAGATCCGATAGTGGTAAAATTAGCTAGACCGCTTCTATTCGCATCCTTGATGTTATCCTTCAACTTGCTTGCTTCCCTCCGTTGGTAATCATCATACTGTTGCCTTGTTATTGTTGCCGTCGTTATTGCCCGTCACTACTCCTAACAATGCAACGTAGTACTCTTTTGTGCGTTCTCATGCACAATGTTTACTTCTTCATCAAACTTTCCCATTTATAAGTTTGCAACAATATTATCTATCTTTCATTAACTCTCCCCCATCACCTATTCTGTTACACTTTGCCCTTGTCCTCGTCAGTCCTCTGCCAGATAAGGTCAGCACCTTGGAAGTCAGAAATTCCCTTATTCTTGACTACACCACTCATGCTTTTATGTAGTCGCCAGAACAATTTCAGTGACTTGTCTGTGCTTACTTCTTGTAGTCAGACAGCAGTCGACCAGCAAGACACAACATTTGATTTGCTTGAAGATTTTTCTTCAGATGACAATAAAGACCTTCTGTCTAGTAGTCATGGTCCAGACTCAGAGTCTCTCAAGAAAATTAATGCTTTGTGGAATGAAAACTACTCTACTGCCGGTTTCCAAAGTTGATCCTCTGTCGCAGCAGATAAAATACAACACACAACAAGTAAGGTTTGTATAAATAGCAACGTTCATGATCATGGTTTCCAAGAACACGTGTGTTAGTTCCGGTGTCTAAATTTACATTATACTATTTGGTCGTCTTTATTTCACTATCAACTACTACGTGTTAAAGTCTTGTAAGTTTCAATGTAATTTTTCTCCTCCACAGGTTATTTTTGCATCAGAGCGTCACGTATTGACAGTTCATATCGTTGACACCGAAAAACGCAATGGTAGCTGCCATCATGCAATCAGAGAATGTGAGAATTTTGAAAAGCTTACACTAGAGTTAGAACAAATTCTGACCCCAGTCCTGGGGCCAGTCACACAGTCAAAGTCCTGGAGCAGAGAAAATTTCATGAACAACAGTAAAAGATGCCGAGATCATCTAATTGCATTGTTTGACACCCCCCTCCCCCTGGTTTTCCGGCTGATTTAACAAATTATTTGTGAAGTCATTTCCAAATATTCACTTAAAAATTTACATAAGTACTTGTATAAAGCGGTGGACTAGTCTCCGCTGATTGGCCATGTTAAACACGTGTGATCGGGTGCAGCGCCATCTTTGACCGGAACGTTGTTCGGTCAAATGTCATCGTGTCTCGGATGTATCATTACACATGTAACCGGAAGCAGCGCACCACGTAGTCTGGTTGTAGTCACTAGTCATTAACCACGTGTCCGGATGTACCTTACACATGTGATCGGATACGACGCCATCTTTGACTGGAGGTAACATTAACGCACGCGATCCACATTTATCCTTATGCATGTGACAGGAAGCAGTGCCATCTTTGACTGGTTTTAGCCAGTTAGCACGTGTCTCGACTGTACCGTCACACCTGTGACCGGAAGCACCGCCATCTTTGACCGGTTATAAACATTACCCATGTGTACCGGATGTACCCTTATGCATTTGATCAGGTGTATGTAATCCCCACGTGTTCCGTTTGTAATCATTAACCATCATTAACCACTTGTCCGGATGTATTCCTTAGACACGTGTCCGATTACTGGTTGAACACCATCACACAGCACAAAGACGAGTCTTGTGTATCTACCACTTCGCCATTAGTATGATGACAGAGTACAGACATGAATTACCGCCATTATAATATATAATCGTTTACTTTACAATAGGTATATCTGGAAAAATCAATTGATTTTTGACGATTGGATCCATAAATATTCATCGAAATTGTTAATTGTAGACCTCCTAACCCATGCCGCCATCTTTACATTTCATTTTACACATCGAAAATACTAGTTTTTAACATTGCAATTAATAATTAAAATTTTACGTTTTTAACTATACAAATCCGGAAGTAGTTATGTATCCTACCACATGAGATGTGAAATTTCAACTTTTTAATGCTTGTTGTGCCGACAAAAATCGATATAAGAAAGTATTTCGGGTTCACAGGCAACAACTACAACTCGATAACGACATGTACAACTGCCTACAATCACACGTATGTGATAATTAAGTCAAAACTCTCGGAACTGAATCACGCAAATGTAATTAGGATGGGATCGGGTCTAGTTTACTTTTACAAGTTGACCCGTTGTTGTTATATCATTGTAGATCTTATAGCAATCTGGCGCGCGCACACACACACACACACACACACACACACACACACACACACATTCACGCACGCAGACACACATTCAGGCGTTATTAGTTTTTTCCGGTTACATTGATACTGTTTGGAAAGAAATTCAACTTTTTATTATTGCACACCTCTTATTTGTCTGTGCTCTGTTATAGCCCCTGAATTTTGTCTTATCGTGCATTAAATACGTTGCCAGCGGCTGCCAGCAGTATATGTTTAAACGCTTTTGTGAGATTACTGCAGAGTAAAGCAGAAATATGCCCGCATACACACAGACATTGCCTTTCGAGATACCTCATTTCTAACGCGAATTGTACTTTTGTGTTCACATTTACCCATCTTTTTCCCGTGTTTACATAGTTGGTGTCCAAGCAAAATTCCTTAGAATATTATTTTATACCTTCAGAAATGCGTTCAATCGTTTCAGCACTATTTAAAACATCTATATTCCAAATTTCACCACCGTGCGTTAGTTCTAACGCGAGTTACATTATTAACGAGTGCGAAGGGAAAAAAAGAAACATTTACAGTCATGTCGCTCCTTTTTTCCGCACGTTTGACAGCATATATTTAACAGATCCACACTCTCACTTTTTCACAAGATATGCGTACTACGAAAGAGATTGTCTCGCAGTATTACGACGCCCCCTGTATGACATTTTCAGTAACTTGGCTGAGGCGACGCGCAGGTAAATACCGGGAGAAATAGCAAGGGGAGACAATTTATTCTAGTTTGTCCAAGGGAATTAACTCGCATTCTT
The DNA here is from genome assembly GCA_014155875.1 of Cepaea nemoralis. Taxonomy (NCBI): domain Eukaryota; kingdom Metazoa; phylum Mollusca; class Gastropoda; order Stylommatophora; family Helicidae; genus Cepaea; species Cepaea nemoralis. The sequence goes on from JACEFZ010002890.1 coordinate 173,515, forward strand.
ATACTCATTTTATATTTTATTGATTCACTAATTATGATATTTCAATTGACTGTGTAATTATTAGACTAGTATTTTATGTTAGATTCGTTAGGAATAAAATAATTTTATATGTTATTAAGTTATTTGTGTGTGCGGTATTCTACCCCTATATAAAAGTTTACACCATACTCTCCCATTTTCCTGACATTGTAACACGGTCACAGCATTACTATACCCACCATTATCCAATATGGACAATCACCTTCGTATTGATAATACTGTGAGTGTAAAACCATGGGCAGCTGCTTTGGTGGTTGACTAGTCACATGACTATCATTCTGAACCGGTGGTGATTTCTCCTTGAACGGGGTCGGAGTAATGATCAAAAAGTCCGATTTGGGACTACTTGGCATTACCCGAGTAATGGGCAAAGTCATTATCCGATGGATTCGATCATCAATTGTGTCAATCTATTGGGTTCAATCTCTGCACGGAGGGGTTCGATCTTTGCATTCCTAGTTCGCGCCGTTTCGTCCACGTGCTCCGATCGCCCTCGCCAGCCTAGGATACACCGGAAACGACAACGGAAGTACCCAAAAAAAACGTTCCAGATTGAAATAACCGGGTCACCGTATTTCCGTTTTTATGAAGTCAGGTCGTAGGTCATACACTCTTTATATAAGGATTTACGAGGTACGGACCTATGAAGTGGACCTAAAATACTAATCAATTACCACCTTCCCTACTACCTATGCATCCGTCCGGTTGATTTCCAACTGTGACATTTTAGTCACCCATTATGATATTTACTTAAGAATTCTTGCATTTATTGAAGGCTTTCTCGACACCATTATAAAATTCACCAACGCTGTCATCACTACTGTCTGCTTTTGGTGCATAAACTTTTATGACGTTGACAGCCAAAGGTCTTCCACTCAGCTTCACCAGTAACACTCTGTCTGATACAGCCCAATATCCTCTTACCGATTTTGATCTCTCTGTATCCATTGTAATTGCTACTCCTCGCTGTTGTCTTCACTAGAATAGATTGTTCTATATTTCTCAGATGTTATAATGCCCAGTCCTGTCCATCTGGTCTCACATATACCTAATAGGTTAATATTTAGTCTTCTCATTTCATTCTCAATGTTATCACATTTTCCCTCCCAACTCATAGTTTTTACATTCCAAGTTTCTACTATCAATGTTGATACTCTTTTGCACTAAGTCGCCTGATGACAGCCTGGTGTCAACTAATGCACATGACTACCCCTTCCGGGCGAGGCTGCTCCTATTGAGCACCCAATTACGCCGTTTCTCTGATTATCGATGAGATTGCAGTACTTGATATTCTTGGCATCTGCAAAGAAAGTAGTTTGTCATTGCTTCCTTCTTAGCAAAGACCATACTGGTCGATGACCGTAGCCATTGTCACTCACAAAAAGAGATCCTCTACCTACCGTCGTGAAGCTGAAGACCATAACCTACAACTTGGTTGCTCTTTAATTTCATCCAACACCTGCATCCATGTTTTCACGTAACCCTGATCTGGGAAAGGGGGGGGGGGGAATAACGGGTAATCCACGTTGCCCAACGATGTCCCGTAGGCTAGCGGAGGGAAGGAGGCAACTTATCTCTCCGTTGATAGGGAATACTCCTACCCCGCACAATAGGAAAATAATAGCTAACTATGAGTTAAAACTAACTACAGTATTTTATTACTATCACTATGAAATAATAATTATTTTCAGGATGATGCTGATAATGAATGTAATAAATATCTTCACCAAAACAACACTACCGGCATGTCACATGATGAGTGGATATAAACGGTTTTTAGAAATGTGCAAAGAGCATAATCCTAGCATCGTATATTCCCACGTTTATAGTAAGAATAGCACAATTATAGCTCATCTCATCTCATCTCATCTCATCATGTTCCTCTTGTACCTTGCGGTGTCGAGGTGAAGTATAAACAGCGGGAGAGTGTCAGCTTATGGGCATCATGTATCGATATTCCCATGGACTCTGTTATTCCCTGTGTCCATCGTTTCCGTGGTCGGCCTCATAGTTCTCATGGAAATAGCCAACAATCGACCGACACATGAAGGTCCCGAATTTACATGCTGTCGATAGGGGATTAAAACTAGCATTACCAGACAATTCTTCAAGCGCAAGAGTCAGCGTAAATGTATACATATACAAATCGCTTTTTATTTATCAGATCCTGGAATAGGCACGTCTGATTTGACCATTGGAATTCCCGTGCCTTTATACCGTTTCTTATTCATTAACTAATTTTGATAATTTAATCTACACAGCCCAAGGTGTTAGGAATCCTGCACATGCAGCTCTTACCACGAGGCAGGGGTTTTCTGGACTCTGGCGTAAATTCCAATTCACACATTTGTGTGGTTGTAAGTTCCATTAACCCGGAGTACCTTCCTTTACACCTTTTATCGGGTGAACGACTCCATTCAGCCGCTGGTCCATTTCACACTTCATTCAGTCTGAATTATCTCCCGCGCTGGCCAGTTCTCCTGTCTTTACTGTCCGCAGTACATATGATCATAACACCCAATGTATTATACCTAGCGTCTCGATTCAGTCCAAAACTTCACACATTTTATCCGCGTGAAGCCTTAGCCCGACTATCGTCTCCGCATAAATATATGCTATTTTACGCATTTTCGTCCAGTCTCTTGGTTGGGGAACGTCAACTGTGCTAAATGAGCCATTATACTCGCTGTGAAATCTAGCCCGTGGTTGCTGTGAGTGGCGGAATGTTTGCTGGCATAATCTGTCGTCATAGCTGGATAGAATCTGATAAGCGTGATTAAATCTTCATTCCCCAACTTTTCCATTCCTCTCTTTTTGAATACTTTCATGTGGTAGGAGCGTTTTCTAGCGCGATAAAACCCAAAAATGATACTTCACACACACATTTCTACGACTGTCCTGCAACTATAAGCTCTCAGTATTCTTTATGACAGTGAGTTGTCCTGAATTCTGCATAGAGACATCCATTATCCATAATCTCAAGATACTTCGGATATATCCTTGTCCCTGGTTTTGGCCTGGTATTACGTGCAACAGCTCGGTAAATTCCGGTAATCATCAGGAGATTGTATCTTTACCCATACGGGTAAGTTCACAATGACCGGGATACTTCTGCGTCTTTGAGCGACTGTTTTAGTCCACTTGCTCACTTGACCTAATCCTTTTAGCCGATGGGGTTCCTTGTGTGATTTATTTAATAAGCTGAGAACAGTAAGGTTGTTCTCCGTGATTTTCCTCCATCTTTTATAGATTCATAAATGATCCATCCATATCCACTTGCCATGATGAATTCTGTTTAACACCGTGGTCCCATGATGTTAATACAACTGGCTTTTTCCTCTTTCTGAGTCGGGCGCTCCTCGGTGCTGCGGTTCTTTCTCTCGAGAATTCGTCAACAGGCTGGGTTTCTCTGCATTAGAGACAATTGTGGAATCCGTGCTAGAAACTGGTAATTTCTTCTGCCAAGTTGTCCGTCCCTGAGAGATAACATAGTTACTTACGGTCGGTAAAGTGGTGTTAGGTTTTAGTCAAGTATCCACACATAGCGGTTCCTCACCTCTCACATCATCCGGAATGAAGGGTAGATAAAGTCATTAAAGTCTTGGTTCCAAACCACGCATGATTTCTGTTACTTCAGGTTCCTTTAGCTGGGATTCCCTGACAACTTCAGCTACAAAGATGCTAGAATGTTCTTCCATCTGGTTTTAAGACTTTCCTTCTTTGGTAGCTACAGATAATCTTGTCTGTACAAAATCAGAGTCCATATTCTGGCTCATGTGTGTCCTGGGTCTCTGAACTGGTAAACTCCGAGATCACATCTGAGAATTTTTCTGTCTGGAATTTCGTCCCTGGTTGCGCTTTCAAGTGTTAAGCCGAGTCTCAGTGTAATATGTCGACAAAGTTATACCAACAAATCGTCTCTTAGTATAATATTTCATCAAACTGACTGTAAATCTGCCATGTATGTTATCATGGTTCCTTGACTACAAGAATATACATGTATGTTACCATGGTTCCTTAACCACAAGAATACACATGTATGTTACCATGAATCCTAAACTTCAAGAACGCACATGTATGTTCCATAGTTCCTTAACTACAAGAATACACAAGTAAGTTACCAGGATCCCTAGACTACAGGGACAAGCATTTATGTTACCATGGGTCTTTCGGTCCCCAACATGTGGATAGGCATTTGAACCGTTAAGCCTCTGGAGTGTTTACGATTCTGGCTACAGTTTGCAGTAACATTTTCCTCATGTTTGAGTGGTAGTGCATGGTTCCGTCGCCCTGCTACTGAGTTCCGTGCGTGGCGCGACACTGTGATCTGTGAATTTCATTTGGAGTGTTTTTTCATCTTCCCGTGATTGTTGTAGCGTGAAGTGCATGTTCGGAACAATGGCTGTCGGTCTGTCGCTTAAAATTGACTGGATTGCCTTATCGGTTCATGAATGCGTCTTTCTTGGAGACTCCTGGGAATCGTCGCTGGAGCTACGGTGTTTGTGCTTTGTGCGATGCGTTCATCTGGCCGCCCTGCCGAAAGGGATCGAGCCATATAGAATAAATCCCGGGGCAATGAAGTCAATCCTCTCGACTGGTAATGCAGTAATGAGTAATGTGTGGCTGCTGGTTTTTCTAGTGACTGCCGATTCCATCGACGATGAACTGTATTTACCGTGGAGGCCATTTGTGTTGGCATTCTGATGGCGGCGTTATGCACAACATACCAGTGCGGGCTGTTGGCTTGTTGAGACTCCTCTCTATTCCACTTTACTCATAGGGCAGTGAAGAGCATTTCGTATGAAGTTCACTAGCACAGGAACGGAGCACACAGGGGACGAGACGTTTCCGTGAAGTTGGAACCGTGACTTACTAACTAACATGTATGTTACCATGGTACCTTGACTACATTGACACACATGCATGTTACCATGATATCGTGACAACAGCAACACGCATGTATGTTATCATGGCCCCTATATTACAAGGACACACATGTATTTTACCATGGTACCTTGACTAGAAGACTACACATGTATGTTACCATGGTGCTTAGACTACAGGAACACATGTATGTTATTGGGCAAACCTACCTATCATGCACTCCTGCCCCATGAAGCCAGCTGCACATCCAGAAGGACATCCTCCGGTGCTGACAAAGCAAGACTGATCCCCAGCACAGTGACATGAGCGCTCACAATCCTTCCCGTAGTGTCCAGGTTGGCAGGCCGAATCTGGTAATGAGAGAACTCCCCTACTATAATGATAACATCACTGACCATATGATAACATCTCTTTCAATGAAATCTCTGGCAATATGAAAGAATTTCTATCAATATGATAACATCTTTGGTAACATTATAACATCTATTGCAATATGATATCATCTCTATCAATATGATAAACTCTCTAGCAATGTGATAAAAGTTCTGGCAATATTATATCTCCGGCAATATGATAACATCTTTGCTAACATGATAATATCTCTTTCATTATGAAAACATGGCTGTCATCTTGAAAACACGATGACCGAACTGCCATTCCCATCTCCCTGTTGTCGTTAGATTAAACATTTCTGCACATGTAATGTCTATCTGTGGCTAAAGGCTTGCGAACGCGGTTCGTGAGCTGGATACCAGGCGTTCGAGGCTCAGCGCGACCGATTTGTGTAGCAGACCGTGTCGCGTTGTGTTATAACGTGCTGGTATGGGAGCTGGTCGTTCAGAAAGCAATGGCAAACTACTGAACGTAACACTTGCCTAGTACATCAATAGCAGCTTGAAAAATGCTGGTGTTGACTGTAACGTTCCGTAAGGGATACGCAACTTTAAAAAAAAAATGTCTATCTCCCTACTTCATGTTATGTCTGTCTCCGTACATATGTTATGTCTGTCTCCCTCCACACAGTATGTATGTCTCCCTACACATGTTATGACTGTCTCCCTACACATGTTATGTCTGTCTCCGTACATATGTTATGTCTATCTCCCTACACATATTATGTCTGTCTCCTTACACACTGTCTGCCTACACAGGTTATATCTGTCTCCCTACACGTGTTATGTCTGTCTCATTAGGCATGTTATGTCTGTCTCCCTACATATGTTATGTGATACAGATAAATAGTACAAATAAATGCTGAAGCTAAATGCTACAGATAAATACTACAAATAAATAGTGATGATTTTCATCGTTTCCATCCTGTTTCAGGATATTGCGGTCAACATAAGCATCTTTCAGCTGTATGTTGATTCCTAGGCAAGATTACGCTCATCAGCACGTCACGACTTTCTGAGCGACCGGCTCCATACTCTCATAAGTCACTGGTGCGACTCGAAGCGCTTCCAATTCTCGTGCACTCACGTCAACCACGAGAGTATTCGGGATTACGGAGAAAGCTGCTAACACCTCGGCCAGGGAGCGATCAAACAGCGGTGATAACTAGCTCAAATAACAAGTACAGATAACTTGTACAGATAATTGATATCGATAAATGCAAGATATAAATAGAATCGATAATTGCTACAGATAAATACTGTAGATAAATAGTGCAGAATAAAAGTACAGATACATGTTGCATATAAATTCTGCAAATAAATGCTACAGATGAATAGTGCAGATAAAGAGTACAGATACATAGTACATATAAACGCTACAGATATATGCTACATATAAAAATATAGATAAATAGTACATATTAATATTACAGATAAATAGTACAGCTGTATAGGTGTGATCTGTTAATTATGGTGGAGTGACGTGTGCACATATACATAACATTTAAGAAATATAGAAGTACGCGAGACAATCGAAAAATCTATGGGAAGCGCGATGGAGCAAGGAAACCTCCGCTCATATATCTCCGTTTAGACCTCAATAAAGTCAGCATTCCAAACTGGAATACGTAGACACTCCATTGTTTTAAGGCCAAAGAAAAACTCATGGAGGCATTCATAAATAGAATCGGTCCACGGTATTAATGAATTTCGGAGTTGATAAATTTTGATTCAGCAGTAAAACAATGACAGAAGCACTGGGGTATTTAATGTATGTGCTTCTTCTTTGTATATTTTATGGCTTTTCTACCACTGATTTTACTGGGAGACGTTTTGACTCGTCAGTTAAACAATCACAGAAACATGGAGACGTTTAAGTGCCACTTCTTTATATATTTAATGATTTTCCTAACACTGATTTTACTGGGAGTCATCAAGATCTAGATAAGTCTTATATCATTTATGCTTCTGGTGTGTCTGCTTCTTAACCCCTTGCTACCGACGCCATCCAGGAAGTCAATGAAAGAAGTGATTGGATGAGATTTTCATGGTAATCAGCCTGCTGCCAATACTTAGCTACATTTTCTTCCAGTTAACAATTTGGCCCATAGCATATACACGTGGATAGGATGGAAATTGCACCTACTGTGCATTCGCAGTGACAAAGCTGCGTCAGATTGAATTTAGAGCCTAAAGGAAGTGGAACAGTATGCGCCTGATCACACTGAATATTACAACATTCTTCCTGTTTTACTCAGCTTGCTCTTGATAAGGATGAGCAGCCTGCAGGCAGACATTACTTTCACAACGTTATAGACTGCTCTGCTTGGCGGGGAGCAGAGGACATATTAACATTACTTTGTGCAAGTATTATATGAAGATTATCCAGTCCAGTTGGCAGAGGACATTTGTGTTGTTTTCTGATCGCTTCTTTTTCACGTAGGAGATGGCAGGTTTCATTTTGTGTGTGTAATTTTCGCTGCATAATGTAAACCGGGAGTTTCCTTTTTCATTTTCTTCAGATTTTAGCCGGTGCTACGAAGTTCGTGCATCTGAGCGAATCCATCCTTGAGCGTGTTTTGCATCGTGTGGGTTACTGTGTTGTGATTTGGTTGCTACCATGGCGCACCAGCGTTTGTGCCTCGTACAGAGGTCAAACAAACCTCGAATTCGACGAGGTCGGCTTAAATGACAAGGGAGGCGCGCCAGACGATCCAGTCTCAAATGCATCTGCCTGGGCCTCTAAAATATTCGTATTGTATTTTTGAATTGTGTAAGCGCCAAACAAAGAGCTTCCATTCTGGAAGCCTGACGTATAGGAACAACATGTTAGCGCTTTAGGAGACGAAGCTGGGTGGTAATTAACTTCAAAAAGCTGGATTCAAATGTTGGTACAATAAGCGACACCTGGGAATGGGGATCCTTATAAGAAATAGTATAGTGGATTTCAGAGGAACATGCCTATGTGGGACATCGACGAGATACGAGATACACATATAGGCTGTCAGTGTTCAATCCGGCCAACCATTCGTGTTGGTCAAGTTGTATGCCTCAATGCGAATGTAGGATTCCCAGTAGGTGACAGTGTTTGAGTGAAATATTATGTCACGGAAGGAATGTCATTTTCTGTGGCGATGTACAACGCTAAAGTCAGATCATGGGGAAATATTTCTTTCAATACGCAGGGGGGGGGGGGGGGGGGGGGGGGGGGGGGTGAGCTCGACGCTGCACATGAAACCATCAACCTTGTTTGTATCAACGGTTGCTGTGTCACCAGAACAGCAACTCGACCAGGTGATGGGGACAGCGTTATTGACCTGGCACTTGTTTCTCTTTCACTCACAACAAGTGTGTAGATGGGGTGTCCTATGGTACAATGACAGCGACCACCACACTTGCATCATTTTGGTGGCGAAAGTCAGAACCATGCAGCACAAGTCAAATGTTAAGACTTTCAATTATGACTGTACATGACAAGATGTCGTAAGTAAAATAAGAAGCACAGAAATCATCATTGAAGGAATAAAAGCTGAGAGCAACCAACTTGATGGAATTTTCAGGTGGAAAAGGCCTAGTGGATAAGCTTGGTGCTGTAAGAAAAATGGCAAAAGGCCAAAAGGAACAGAGTTGCCCATTCCTAGTAGCCCATCCCCATCCCTATACCCATGGTGTCGTGAGCCGCTACACACTGTGGGATTTACAGAGGAGGGATCTGAACACTCATGAACAGAATGGTTCCATGTGCAATGAGCATGATCTGTCGAATAACTAACTAACTAACTAACTAACTAACTAACTAACTAACTAACTAACTAACTAACTAACTAACTAACTAACAACTAACTAACTAACTAGTACAACTAAAGAGTAGGGCTGCGACCGATTAATTTAAATTTAATAGTTAACTTTTGAAAAATTAACGATTAATTAATCGTTAATTTCGATTAAAGCAAAACATTTATAGTTATATAACTTACATTATAGTCGTATTTGTCAAAAATCGAAATAACACTGGATTATCTTGTTCATATATCATCTAATAACCAAGTATGCAAACAGACGAGTATGTTGACAGTATTTGGTTCAAGTGACGAGCGCGTCTTATTAACAATATAACCAGCAGAGCTGAACAATCGTTCACATGGAACTGAGGTAGCCGGTATGCACAGAATGGTCTTGGCAAGGAATGCCAATTTTGGATATCGATGTTCATTAAGTTTCCACCATTGTAAAGGGTCAACCGATTCAGCAACTTTCTTCTCCATATCAGACTCCATTAGCTTAGTACTCTCTTTATTTGGTTCACATATAGTTTCATTGTCAATGTCAGTATCATTCTTTAGCAGCAGTCTCCATCTGCTTATCATGAACATGTTGTTCAATACGTGACCTAGTTCGTTCGTTTGCATCTTTTTACAAACACTTCAGGTATTTGTAGCGTGGATCAAGTGCTGTTGCAATCTGTAGTATATTAATAATTGTCATATTACCTAAACGTTCACTGAAGTCATTAAAAGACGTTGCCTTAAATTTAGCTATGTAGCCCGGATCATCATCGTGTACAGTCATATGCTTTGTCAACGATGATAGCAGTGGCAATACTCAGCTACATGTAACAATCTTGATCGCCAAGCAGGACCGTGGTCTGACAGAATAAGTCCAAAACTTTGACATATTTCGAAATCTTCTCCCAATCTGAATCTGACAGTTTTGGACCTTTGTATTGCTTCTTTTCATTTGATATGTAGACAGCTAATGCTTCTCTGGCCTGTAAAAGACTCTGTAGCATAATAAACATACTGTTTCATCTTGTTGGTACATCTTGCTGCAGCTTACACAATGGTGACTCAGTACAATTTTGCAACTCAGATATGTTTGCAGGACTATGTTTAAAATGTCCGACAATTTTTCGACATCAGGTTCAGTTATATAAGTGATGGGAGAAAAGTTTTCAATTAATCGTTAAAAAAAATTAATGAAAGAAAATTAATGATTAATCGATTAATTAATCGTTAACTTCCTCAGCCCTACTAAAAGAGTATATATACATAGTACAGATAAATAGTGCAGATAAATGTTACAGATAAATAGTACACATACATATTACAGATTAATCCTACAGATAAATAGTACAGCTGTAGAGAGAGTTCAAGAATTTGACTATCAGTGAAGTGTGGTTATGTTATATCCGATGTCAGAATGGATCGATACATCGACATCTAGCGTAAAATATCAAGTGCAATTATATATCATTAATCACCCACACAGCAAAGGGTGACCCATACTGTGTTTGAATGAAAGCGTGAGCCACCTGAGATGGTGTGAAATAAAGATATGACCCGACATTTACCTCCATAAACCTCAAGCTCACACAAGGTGAGTACCCTGTCATTCTTAGAAACTGCGACATTCACCAGTATGATGGGTGGAGTCACCTGGTCGGGTACCACCGTGTACACCAGCTGGGGATGTTGTGATCTGTCTGTGTAGTTAAACACGGGAGTCATTAAAGAGCCAAAGCTTCTTAGTTCAAATCCGTGCAGTCGATAACCCAAACCTAGAAGCGTACAGACATATGTATATATTAGTGTTGTATCTGCTGTAATAACCAGCGCTGTATATATGCCCGAACACGAACCTCCTCTCACAACACGCTCAAGTATTAGAAGCGTCAATCCTGTCTCTCATGAATGACACAATAACGTTCATAATCTAGTTCTGAACTTTAACAAAACAAATAATGTCCACAAATAAAATGGCCACTAATCATCACAATCAACAATGAAGACACTGCAAACCTCACAAACTTGAACAAGTTGGTCCCATAATTCAATGCAACTGAACTATTCAAAATAATTCTGACGTAGACTGGACATAACAATGAAAAGGTTAAACAATACTAAACGTATATATCATAACACCAGCAGCAACACATACACGCAGAAAATGCATGTGTCCTATTGCATTATACAGATGTGAGTCGTGGTTCTGTTTTTCCATCACTGAATTTAAATGTTTTTAAAAGTTCATTGTTATAATTATAGGCGGCATTCAACCAACCACGTGTCGATTCATTGGTATAATCAAACAGGTGGCATTGAGCCGCACCTGTTTCCCTCCATTGTTATAACCACACAGGCGGCATTCAACTACACAAGTGTCCCTCCATTGTTGTCGTGGTTCCTATTTATTGTGTCGTCCCTGGAGTGAGGGGAATCAACACCCACATTATATTTAACCCCATATCATAATTCTGGAGAATCCACTAGATTCCGTCCACAACACTCCCTTAGTCCCTGGATACCCCTTTCTCTCTCACTCACCACCGGATCATGCCCCCTCTCACACTTCCCCAAAACAACATACTCAACAACTCTAGCTTCTAAACATTAATAACAAATTAATTTAATAAAGAAAAGTGTAAGTATGTGAGAAGTGTATGTGTAGTATGTATACTCTAGTGTATCTGCAGACTCAGACCGAACAGCTCTGGAGTACAGCCCGATCATCCCGGTAAGGATCACACCACACCATCATTCAGAACACGATAACCTCACCAAATGATGTGTCCCTCCTGCTAGATGTTGACTTCCTCCGGTAGCTGTTTTGATCACTCAAATACCTGGTCACAGTCTGACACTGATCCGGAATAGATCACACACAACGTTATTACATGTCCCTATTGTTCTGAGACTTATAACATCCTTGCCCAGTGAGAACACGAAAAACGCTGTTCCTTGAAATAAACGTAATTCATTTCTAAAGTTTCTACTGTTCACAAGAGCACTGATATTGTTTACAGTCTCACAGGAATTTAATAATTTCCTAAATAGTTCTTAATGTTCTTTTCCCCTGTGATGTGGAAAAACAGTACCTACTGGTCTTTTCCCATGTGGTGTGGAAAACACAAGACTGTTGTTCTGTTCACATGTGATGTTTGAAACATTAATCTCACGATTGTTCCTTCTCCAAATGATGCGGAAAAAACAATCTCTAGTGTTCTGCTAACGTGTGATGTTTGATAAATACTCTCACAATTGTTCCTTTAGACCCCTTTCATCATGGGCCCAGTGCAAAAGCTGCTGAATAACTGCCTGCACTAAGGTCTCCATTATAGTAAGCATTGAGGTTTTAACTTCACTGAGTAACCTGAGTAACTTGAGTACTTTGAGTAACGTGAGTAACCTGAGTGACTTGAGTGACCTGAGTAACTTGAGTACTTTGAGTGACGTGAGTAACCTGAGTGACTTGAGTGACCTGAGGGACCGGAGGGAACCTGTAAAAGAGAGAACAACGCACTCGGTGAGAGCACCTGTCCCTGACCTCTATTAGATGAGTGTAGGCCGATGTCCTCACTCAGATACATGACAGTGAACCAACTCTGTCATGGGCAGAGGAGCTCATCACCTCGGTCTGAGATGGGTTAATACCAGGACAGAGCAAAATGTAAAGTGTGAAACCCCAATAGACCTCACTGGAAGATCCCACCATTGGACATTCTCCCTATTCCCCCTATCCTCAATCTCTCCAAATATCATCCCATTTCACTATTTCCCACCAGCGGAGCCACTTGACTTCTCACACTAGTTAATCTTAACAATGCGACTGCCTACTGTCGCCGATATTCCTTGACTACCTAACCACAACGCAACAACACTATGATAGAGTTCTAAACTCTATCTAATACTAAGCTATTCCACATTATTTACAGCTAGAGGCAATCCCTCAAATACCTTAGGCCATCATGACTCAATCTCTGAATCTAATTCACAATTTGCCATAAAAGACACATGTTAAGCGAAACAGAACACATGCGATTCTGTTCAACACCAAAATCGAGCCAGTTAACACTTCTGTCTAGTTCAAGTCCATTCTTTACACTGCCAGCAAAAGAATTTATGTTTTCTCCCAACCAGGGATTGTCCTAGTGACGTCATTCATGTCAACATCAGATGTTCTTAGGGGCAGACAGTCCATCCCTAACTTCACAGGAATTTTTATCTCCCCTTTCTACAGTCAAGGTAACCGTCTGTTCCTCTCGAACGCCGACCCATCAAACAATGTCCATAGATTCTTCGTTTCCTAGGCAACCTTCAAAGACTGGTGGTTCCCTTGTTTCAACGTGAATGTTTCCGTACTAGTTACAAACAATTGCGGCCTTGAAAACATGCTGTCTTTGTTAGTTTTTTCATCTTATCGTTAAATTACAGTGGGTTCGTGACAATTGTTATAACCACACAGGCGGCATTCAACTTCACATGTGTCCCTCCATTGTTATAACCATGCAGGCGGCATTCAACTACACAAGAGTCCCTCCATTGTTATAATCATACAGGCGGCATTCAACTACACAAGTGTCCCTCCATTGTTATAATCATACAGGCGGCATTCAACTACACAAGAGTCCCTCCATTGCTATAATGATATCGGCGGCATTTGACCACACAAGTGTCCCTCCATTATTATAATCATGCAGGCGGCATTCAACTACACAACAAGGTATGATCACGTCAGAAACATGTGGTATAAACAGTACCACGTCTCGGAAGCTGACATACTGTGGACAAAATCAAACAACACCATGCCCCGTAAGTTGACATACTATGGGCATATGCCCAGTAAGCTGACATACTATGGACATATCAAACAACACCATGTCTCAAAAGCTGACATACTTTGGACATATCAAACAACACATTGTTCCGGAAGCTGACATACTTTGGACAAATCAAACAGCACATTGTTCTGGAAGCTGACATACTTTGGACAAATCAAACAGCACATTGTTCCGGAAGCTGACATACTTTGGACAAATCAAACAGCACATTGTTCCGGAAGCTGACATACTTTGGACAAATCAAACAGCACATTGTTCCGGAAGCTGACATACTTTGGACAAATCAAACAGCACATTGTTCCGGAAGCTGACATACTTTGGACAAATCAATCAGCACATTGTTCCGGAAGCTGACATACTTTGGCTATATCAAACAGCACCATGTCAAGGAAGCTGACATACTTTAGACATATCGAACAGCACGGAAATATGGGAAGGGCAGAGGTGGAAGTTCAGGTTGCTGGCAGAGAGCAGCCAACAATCACGATTGAGCTCATACATTAAGCACAAAGATACATCAGGAAAATGAGATGGCCACAGATCCAGAGTCATGTTGACATCTATCTTGACAGATGTTATGTAAGGACGTGCTACATGTGTAAAACAAGTCTGTGCTTCAATATGTAAGACAACATTAGTTCACAGAGTGAATACATAAATATATATCACATCAAATGATGCATTCGAAAAGATAAGTCTGTGCTTGAATAAATAAAACAACATTAGTTCATCATCATTATCAGCATCATCATCATCATCTTCCACATTTGCCGTCAAGAGTCGTGAGAAAGAATAAGTGGTGCTCCAACGCTCGATGGGTGGCGCTGGATAGTATCATTCCGTGTGACTGTATAATGTCATTGATGTCGCCAATCCATTTTATTTTTGGGCGTTCTCTTGCTCTTGTAGCAGATCTTCTTTGGTGTAAGGCCAGAGCTTGTAATTGACGGTGCTGCATTCTAACGAGATTGCCAAACCATTTGATCTTTCAATAAATGTTGCTGAAGGTGTTGATCCCACTGTCTGTCTGATAACATCATTTCTTACTCGGTCTCGGAAAGTTACATTGGAAGCTCTTCTCAAGCATCTCATCTAACAAATGTTGATGTTGCGTAAGTGTGATTTGGATAATGTCCAAGTTTGACATGTGTAGCAAAGGGTTGGTGTGAATATGTTATTTATTATCTGTTGTTTTGCGGACATGGGTATATTTGGATGTTTTAGTATAGGTGATAGATGCTTTTTAACATTTGATTTCGATTTCTCTGTCTAATCTGCCGTCTTCTGTGATCACACTTTCGAGATATTTAAATTTTTAAATTTGTTTCAGAGATGTGCTATTTATCAGTATACTTAGTGGGCCGGGAGAACTTCTAACTTGCATTGCTTCAGTTTTGGCTGTATTTATACTCATATTGAATCTACTGCATATTGAACTCAGCTAATTAATATAATTTTGCAGTCTTCAATCATGGCTAGAACGCAGGCACAGATCGCCTGCAAATAAAAGCTCATTTATTGTGTGTAAATATGTTGTTTTGTGTGAAGCAAACAGTTCAAAATATTCTAAATCGGTTCTGTCAAGGATTGCTACTTTGGAAACTCTGTCTATGTAGATATTACACAGAGAGAATAACCAAAGAAGCAATTTTTGAATAACCCCATCCCCCTTCTTAAACGGTCTCGGAATCAAAGCGAGGGGTAACTGTTATGGGTTATAAGGAATTGTCAATTGGCGTAGACATGGGGCGCCACGGGTTGCCTCTGACGGTGGGAGACACCAACAGGTGTCACTGATCAGCTACCGCCTGCCTCAAGCTGGGCAGCCCCCGGCCAATTGGGTGCTGATCCGCCACAGCCTGCCTGTTTCAATTGGTGCTTGGGGCTAGAACAAAATCTGAATCGCAGGCTGTAAAACCAATGCGCAAGGTACTAATAAGAAAAATAGAAACCACAAGCTACGGTTTGCAACCTGGAACGTAAGAACCATGTGTCCAGGATTTTCCACTGACTTGACAAATATTGACGATGGGAGAAAACCGGCTGTGATTGATGCCGAACTCAATATGCTCGGTGATTTAAATGCTCGTGTGGGCAAGGACTCTTTATGTCCAGTGTGCCTTGGAAAATACAACATCGGTCGCATGAATGAAAATGGGCAAAGGCTGCTGGAGAATTGCAACAGAAATGACCTATGTTTTACAACCTCCTTATTTACAACAAAAGAGCTGCATAAGGTCACATGGAAACATCCAAGTTCCGGCCATTGGCATCAGCTAGACTTCATCATCAGACAGAGACAACATATGAACCATACATCATTAACTCGAAGTTACCACAGTGCTGACTGTGATAAGGATCATTCTTTGGTTGTTGCGAGGGTTAGACTGAGACCAACGAGAATCTACACAGCTAAACACAAATATTCTAGCAACAGGATAAATATTATTAACACTCATGATACTGAAAAGTGCTTTGAGTTTCAACAGCAACTTGAAGACGCTTTCACTGATAGATCAGAAACTTGAACAGTAAGTGAAAAGTGGAGTAAACGTAAGGAAACTATTTATAAAACAGCGGTAGAGGTTTACGGCACTGTGGTTCAAAAGAGGCAGGACTGATTTGCTGCAAACAGCCAGATACTGCAGCCCTTGATTGATAAAAAGAAGATAGCTCTCTTAAGAAACAAGGAAAGACCAACGCGTAACACTCTGAGTGAGCTGAAGCAAGCTAGGAAGGATGTGCAAAAGGCTGCCAGGCAGTGTGCGAATGATTATTGGATCAAGTTATGTGAGTCCATTCAAATCGCAAGTCATAAGGGAAACATCAGAAGCATGTATGAAGGGATAAAGAAAGCCTGTGGTCCAATGATGAAAAGAAGTGAACCACTGAAAACCTTGACTGGAGAAATCATCACTGATAAGAAACAGCAGATGGATAGATGGGTAGAGCACTATTTGTAGCTTTACTCAAGTGAGACTAAACTAGCGGATGATGCCCTCAATACCATAGAGGACCCGCTAACTCTTGACCACCTGGACACACTCCCCACCATAACAGAAGTTAAGTGTGCTATAAATGAACTTGCATCTGGTAAGGCTCCAAGTAAGGATGGGATTCCAATAGAGGTTATCAGGAGTGGGCAAAACACACTCACTCTTCAGATCCACCAGCTAATAGAGCTATGCTGGTGAGAAGGACAAATTCCACAGGATTTTGAAGTTTCAAGCATCATAACACTGTACAAGAACAAGGGCGATCGAAGTGACTGCAACAACTATACGGGTATCTCACTTCTGTGTATTGTTGGGAAAGTATTTGCAAGAATTGTTCTGTGCAGACTTAAAGTCCTGGGAGATCAAACCTACCCCGAATCACAGTGCTGCTTTGAACAAAACCGGAACAGAATTGATATGATATTCTCATTGCGACAAATGCGAGAAAAATGCCGGGAACAAAATCAACCACTGTTTATTGCCTTCATCGACCTCACAAAGGCATTTGATTTGGTCAGTCATGAGGGTCTGTTCAAGGCACTAAAGAAGATTGGCTGCCCACCAATTCTTCTGGCCATAGTGGAATCACTCCACATAGGAATGAAGGGTATAATCAAGTTTGATGGTGCAACTTTAGAAGAGTTTGAAATCAAGAGTCGAGTTAATCAAGGTTGTGTACTAACCCCAAACCTCTTTGGGATATACTTTTCACTTCTACTGAAATCTGCCTTTTGTGATCAGGATGACGGTATATACATTCACTCACGCTCAGATGGCGGCCTCTACAATGCTCAGAGATTGAAGGCCAAGGCCAATATTAGGAGGGTACTGATCAGAGAGTTGCTTTTTGCAGATGATGCTGCAGTTACACCCACTCTGGGGAAGAATTAGAACACCTACTATCTGCATTCTCCAATGCTTGTTCTGAATTTGTATTAACACTAAACAAAAAGAATCACAAATTATGTCACAAGGTGCACATGGGGTACCATCAATCTTTATTGACGACGCCGAATTGGAGATAGTAAACTATTTTACATATCAGGATCAGAGGTAAATAGCATCTTATCCCTAGATCAGGAAATCAACATCAGGAGTGGTAAGGCAGCAACAACAACAATGAACATGATATCAAAAAGAGTCTGGGAGAACAGGAAGCTTACTGCCAAAACATAAATCATTGTCTATCAAGCCTGTGTCCTGAGTACTCTTTTTTATAGCAGTGAAACCTGGTCAACTTACTCACACTAAGAGAAACGTTTAAACAGCTTTCATATGCGGTGTCTGCGAAGAATACTTGGTATTAAGTGTCAAGACAAAATCACAAATACTGAAGTATTGGAAGGATCAGTTTGCGTGACGGTGTGTTCCATGCTCAGTCTTCGTAGACTCCGATGGATAGGACACGTTAGGATGACTGGAAGATGGTAGAATACCAAAAGAAATCTTTTTTGGTGAATTACAGATGGGTAGGAGATCTCAGGGTCGTCCTCTACTACGATACAAAGATGTGTGTAAGCGGGACATGATTGATACAGGCATTGATAATGCACATTGTGAGCAACTCGCCGCTGAACGTCTTGCATGGAGGGCAACTATCAGAAATGGAATAAAGACAAATGAGAAAATGATTGCAGATAAAGCGCACAAAGGGTGTTAGAGACGTGGGGTGGTGGAAATGACCATGTTTTCACATGCATCCACTGTGGACGAACATTTACAGCCTTATCAGCCACATTCGCCACCGCAATGAGTTGTAGTTATTAAGCCTTTTTGAAGGACAATGTACCAAACTATCGTCTGCGAAGACGGCATTTTGCCAATGTAGATATTACATACTAGGGGAAATAGCACACATCCCTGCCTCACTCACTGTGAACATAGCTGATATACCTTCGTTTGTTTTTATTGCACTTTGGCTCGAGTGGTACATGGCTAAGATGTTATCTAGAAATTGCCCTTGTATTCTGTAGTCTTCAAAGATAATCTACAATTAGTATCTGTCTACTCTATCGAAAGCCTTTTCCTGATCTACAAACACAATATTCTGCTGGCCACTTTATTCGATGTTTTTGTTTTCCACATATCTGTCTAAGTGTGAAAAGTGCATCAGTGCAACTTTTACCTTTCATGGAAGCAAATTGTACTTTGCTTAACTATTGCTCAACTATGGGTCTAGCTCTTTGTTCCAATAGTTTTGCGTACATTATCCCAATATGACTGAGGAGTGATATACCTCTGTATGTTTCGCACTCTCTCATATTGACTTTCTTTTTCATATTAGTACTATTACTGCCTGTTGCCATTCGAGTGGGACTTTTCTTCCTTCCCATGCTATATGAACAATTTTTGTCAGTCATTTAACTCCTGTTTTCCCTCAAGTCTGAATAGCTTATGTGATTATTCCAACTGGATTAGTTCAAAGAGTGAAGACATCTACATCTATCACGACAAATGATGCATTTCATAAGGTATGTCTGTGACTGAATATGTGAGACAACAGAAGTTCACGGAATGAATGAATCAATACATCAGGTGCCGTCTCCACAATGAAGGTTGGATGCAATGAATCTCTAACACTGTCTGTCTCTTGCCTTGACTGTACATTTTGTCAGGCTGATGTTCTTCCATCTCTTGATGTTATCTTCCCACTTGTATCGTTGTCTACCTCTTGCTCGCTTGCCCTCAATTTTGCCTTCCAGTATGGTTTTTATAAAAGTATCATGTCTTTTAATGTTGCCGAAATATTGCATTTGCCTCCTCTATATTTCTTTCATTAACTCTCTCTCTCTCTCTCTCTCTCTCTCTCTCTCTCTCTCTCTCTCTCTCTCTCTCTCTCTCTCTCTCTCTCTTTCTCTCTCTCTCTCTCTTCATTCCCAGTTTTTCTAGAACCTCAGCATTTGATTGTTTTTGCTTCCATGAAATTCGACATATTCTTCTGCATATCTACGCCACCATGACTTCTATGCGACTTTCTAGTTGTTTATTCAATGTCCAGGCTTCTGCGCCATGCAGTAGATGACTTCTATGCGACTTCTCTAGTGTTTATTCACTGTCCAGGCTCTGCGCCATGCAGTAGCATGACTTCTATGCGACTTTCTAGTTGTTTATTCAATGTCCAGGCTTCTGCGCCATGCAGGTAAGCATGACTTCTATGCGACTTTCTAGTGTTTTATTCAATTTCCAGGCTTCTGCGCCATGCAGTAGCATGACTTCTATGCGACTTTCTAGTTGTTTTCATTCAATGTCCAGGCTTCTGCGCCATGCAGTAGCATGACTTCTATGCGACTTTCTAGTTGTTTATTCAATGTCCAGGCTTCTGCGCCATGCAAGTAGCATGACTTCTATGCGACTTTCTAGTTGTTTATTCAATGTCCAGGCTTCTGCGCCATGCAGTAGCATGACTTCTATGCGACTTTCTAGTTGTTTATTCAATGTCCAGGCTTCTGCGCCATGCAGTAGCATGACTTCTATGCGACTTTCTAGTTGTTTATTCAATGTCCAGGCTTCTGCGCCATGCAGTAGCATGACTTCTATGCGACTTTCTAGTTGTTTATTCAATGTCCCGGCTTCTGCGCCATGCAGTAGCATGACTTCTATGCGACTTTCTAGTTGTTTATTTCAATGTCCAGGCTTCTGCGCCATGCAGTAGCATGACTTCTATGCGACTTTCTAGTTGTTTATTCAATGTCCAGGCTTCTGCGCCATGCAGTTAGCATGACCTTCTATGCGACTTTCTAGTTGTTTATTCAATGTCCACGGCCTTCTTGCGCCATGCAGTAGCATGAATTTCTATGCGACTTTCTAGTTGGTTATTCAATTGTCCAGGCTTCTGCGCCATGCAGTAGCATGACTTCTATGCGACTTTCCTAGTTGTTTATTCGAATGGTCCAGGCTTTTCGCGCCATGCAGTAGCATGACTTCTATGCGACTTTCCTAGTTGTTTATTCAATGTCCAGGCTTCTGCGCCATGCAGTAGCATGACTTCTATGCGACTTTCTAGTTGTTTATTCAATGTCCAGGCTTCTGCGCCATGCAGTAGCATGACTTCTATGCGACTTTCTAGTTGTTTATTCAATGTCCAGGCTTCTGCGCCATGCAGTAGCATGACTTCTATGCGACTTTCTAGTTGTTTATTCAATGTCCAGGCTTCTGCGCCATGCAGTAGCATGACTTCTATGCGACTTTCTAGTTGTTTATTCAATGTCCAGGCTTCTGCGCCATGCAGTAGCATGACTTCTATGCGACTTTCTAGTTGTTTATTCAATGTCCAGGCTTCTGCGCCATGCAGTAGCATGACTTCTATGCGACTTTCTAGTTGTTTATTCAATGTCCAGGCTTCTGCGCCATGCAGTAGCATGACTTCTATGCGACTTTCTAGTTGTTTATTCAATGTCCAGGCTTCTGCGCCATGCAGTAGCATGACTTCTATGCGACTTTCTAGTTGTTTATTCAATGTCCAGGCTTCTGCGCCATGCAGTAGCATGACTTCTATGCGACTTTCTAGTTGTTTATTCAATGTCCAGGCTTCTGCGCCATGCAGTAGCATGACTTCTAT
>JACEFZ010002890.1:200000-207500 GCA_014155875.1 Cepaea nemoralis
AGTCGCGCCAATGACTTATGAGAGTATGGAGCCGGTCGCTCAGAAAGCCGTGGCGTGCTGATGAGCGTAATCTAGCCTAGGAATCAACATACAGCTGAAAGATGCTGATGTTGACCGCAATATCTTAAACAGGATGGACATGCGGAATTTTAAAAACATAAGGTTATCAAACTTCCCGGTTTGATATAGGGTCCGTACGTTCCACGTAACAATTTTTAGACTTCTCCTTCTAGTTTTCAGGCAGGTATTGTCAGAATGTACCCTTTCAAACGAATTTGGGATGCATTCGTCATTATGCACTTCCTTATTCACAATAGGAGTTGTCTCTTCCCTGACAATATTTACAACAGGCTCATCTACAGGGGCCCAAGGATTACCAGTATCGCTATTTTCTTGTTGTTGAATTACCATGGCTGTCTTTGGGATATTACGTGGTGAGGTACGAATCTCTCCACTATGGCCACCCATGTTCACTGTCGTGTCCGGAATGCGCCTCAGTGTGTGCCACACACTCTGCTGTTTCGCTTTCGAAGCCGTTGATCTAGTTAGATTAATCTGCCTTCTACACCGTCTCAGTCTTTGTGTACTTTTTTTTTTCATATCCTTTACAGGACATCGTTGTCAACACCAGCATCTTTCAGCTGTATGTTGATTTCTTACGCTCAGTAATTTGCCATTGCTTTCTGAGCAACCGGCTCACATACCCCGTAAGTTACCGATGCGATTCGAACCACTGCTGATTCTCACCGTCATCACGTTACCGACGAGAGTATACGAGATTACGGAGAAAAGTCATAACCTCTAAGCCACGAAGCCGGCCTTTGTGTACTAGGGATGGATATTACCCCTACTTCACTCCTGTAGTTTAGCCAGTCAGCCAATACTGTTGCCCGTGGTGTGGCCACTGTCATACACAAGCGGTATTCGTGGAGCCATACATGAGCTACGTAAAGAGATGGGAACCAAATAGGATCCTGGTCTATCCCTTGGGATATGGCTGCCACTCGCAATGAGGTACTCTCTCTCTCTCTCTCTCTCTCTCTCTCTCTCTCTCTCTCTCTCTCTCTCTCTCTCTCTCTCTCTCTCTCTCTCTCTCTCTCTTTACCCTACACCACAGAGTGAATACATAAACGTATATGACACATGAAACCCGACTTACCACCATCACCTCTGTTGTATAAGACATATCTGGTCACGTGTTGTAGTCTGAAAAAGCTGATGTTGAGGTTGGGGTTTGAGTCTCCAGGGAGTGTGCTGCTGCAAGTGTTGCCTTCATAAAACGCCGAATCCGAGTTCCCATCAACTGCGTACTGGGACTGATAACTTCTCTTGCTGTATAGCCCATGCTTATCTTCCCAGTAAGTGCTGGACTGAGACGAGCTTTGCCGGAAGGCGACATTACGACCTGAAACAATCAACATCACACATATCTATATTGTTGTGTCACATCCACATGTATATGTGTGTACGTACATGTGTGGGAGGAAGAGGAGGGCGGGCCTGAAACAATCATTATCACACAGGTCACGATAGTTGTGTCACATGCAACTTGCCATGATCCAAAATATGCAAGAGAAGGGTTAATATAAGAATTGACAGTGATGAATTCTATTAACAAGGACGGTGACAGTGAACACACCAGTTAGGGACAAAATGTAACTTGAAGACAGTTCACGGAAGCGTTAACACGATTGACGCGACAAACAACAGTGAATAACACGGGATTTGTTCACAGAGTCACGTGACGCGATGGACAGTCAGTCCGTGAATAGATTGTAAGATAATTCGGGGCGTGGGGAGGCTGAACCGTATACATAGAAACTTACTAAGAACACGAACGTTGACATCGGCAACAATATAAAATAGATTCGATTTAAAGAGCTAATCAACATTGGTTTCCAGTTGGGACGAAACATAATCAGACTCTGAGGCATTGACGATGATACACGAAGTCCACCGTTTAGTGTGAAGAAGATTTGTAGATACCGTCGACCGTGTTTACAAAGGGCCAGCACAGTGTGTTAAAGTAGTGTGTTCGTAAAGGGGAATAAGACGTAAGTTGCAAAAGTTTTCCATATACTCTTTAAACTTGTACGTTGAAAATTACTAGATGACATCTTAAACCATGACGCCAGGGGCTACACGAACGTAGGAACTCTTGTGAGTCTGTGAGTGTCACACTTTAAATGGAGACCAGCCCTGGTCGGTGAAGAAGCTGAATCACCGTTTGTTACCAATAAAACTGTTCGGTGCACTGAAACGAATGTGTGTGAAGTCATTTGCCATCTGTTGTCAACCAGAGTGAGAAGTGTGCAAGTTGTTATAATATGACATCGAGCCAGCTTTAACCCACACTAACAACATGGCACAAGTGTGTGTGTGTGTGTGTGTGTGTGTGTGTGTGTGTGTGTGTGTGTGTGTGTGTGTGTGTGTGTGTGTAACTATGGCGATGTTACGACTGTCAATCAATCAGGTGGCGTCTCCACAATGAAGGTTGGCTGCAATGGATCTCCAACACTGTCTGTCTCTCGCAATGACTGTACATTCTGTCACTCTGATTTTCGTCCATATCTTGATATTATCTTCCGACTTGTATAATTGTCTATCTCTTGCTCGCTTGCCCTAAACTTTGCTCTCCAGTCTGATTTGTATAAGAGTCATTTACCATGGCCGAAATATGTCACTAGCCTCCTCCTTATTTCTTTCATCTACTCTCTCGTCATTCCGTTTTTCTAGCACCTCTGCATTTGATTGTTTTTGTTTCCATGAAATACGACATACGTGTCTGTATTTCCACATCTCCAGGCCTTCTATGCGACTTTCTAGTTGCTGTTTTTTTTTTCAATGTCCAAGCTTCCGCGAAATACAGTAGTGTTGAATATACGTAGCATTTGACAATTCTTATTTTTAATGCGTTGTTAATCTCTCTAGATGTTAATACTGATTTCATCTCGTTGAAAACAGTTTTGGCCATTCCTATTCTCTTGTTGATATATATTTCACTTCTGCCATGTTTTTATATGTCTATCACGTTGTTGTTAATTGATATGTTCGTGATATGGTCGTTGTCTAGGTAAAGATACTCCTGGTGTGTCAATTGAGCTCTGTAACTGTCTTCCACTATAACTCACCCCCGTAGTCCACATTCACCAGTCATTAAACAAGATTTAGTTGGCGCACATAATCCTTTATTGCAGACAGAACACGGACAAACGGAACATATTTATATATCCAGAAACAATATAATCCATAGAATATCCATATCCTCCTCACAACTTAACACGCACACATCACTGTCTTCTCACGGCCTGCTTAATCTCAAATTTCTAAGACAGTTATCCAGCCCCTATCCACAGCTGGACCTCACACAATACACCCACACAATGGGTCTAGGCTCCACTAACTATATCACCCACTCTGGGTTCTGGCCTCTTTTAGCTATCCAACCCCCACTGGGTTTTAGGCCTGCATTCACAACTGGGAGAACAACACAACAAAAGATCTGACCCACAGTCAGTCTAAGCTCCCAGTTCTTCGACTACCGATCCGCTCGGCGCCAAAACATCAACTGTCTTGAAGTCCCCTGACTTCACACACAACTAAACTGTCCTTCGCCCCATCTCCACTCACACCCGCCCCATTATTTCTCAGGGTTGATTGTTTTTCTCGTAGCCAGGTCACTCACCTTACTGTCTTCAACTTTCCTCTATTATTTCTCATGCCCGGTCACTTGTTTATGTACTAGCACGGTCATTCTCCTTAATGTCAATGATCCCAGGCATGTGTCACTACCCTCTCCTCAAAAGAAAACATCGTTTTCAAATGTTGGGAGACTAATACTTATCAAATATGTGACCCAGACACATTGCCTGGGTAGTCGTAAGTATAAATCCAACTTACTCTAGCTACCACACTAAATAATACATCAAATGCTCATAGTACACTCCCATATTACCTACACATCAATACAACCCACTTTACATCTAGTGTACCAATGCATGAGCTAAAACATTGCATAGTAATCAACATAACATAGAAAAGCATTATATTTATGTACCCACAGGTCTATTAATATCTTTAAGAACCCACTACTAATTGTCCCGTAAACTAACAATCATCCACGAACATATGTTGAAGCGCTGCATTGCCCCATATAATGTATTAATAACCCACCATACTATCACACCCCATATAGTACATATTGTATATATATATATAGAAGCACCTGTTACTAGTTTATGTGGCCTCATGCCTTTGGTACTTCCTTGACAGCAAGTCTACCAAGTTGTTGTCTTCGCTCCGTATGGGCATCGGCAGAAATGCATATTCCTGCAACAATATGCTCCAGAGATGAACCCGTGCGTTCTTCATCGCTGCCGAATGGATGAATGTAAGTGGTCTGTGATCCGTTTGCAGGATGAATTGTCTGCCCAACAAATACTTGGAGAGTTTGTGTACCGACCATACAATCGCCAGGGCCTCACGTTCTAGGGTTGAGTAATGTTCCTCTGGTGGTGTGAGTTTTCTGCTAACGTATAGTACTGGATGCATGAGGTTGTTCTTTTCTTGCATCAAACATCCTCCGATTCCTGTCGATGACGCGTCTACCCGGAGGGTAAATTGTTGATCCAGATCAGGTAGTATTAAAATGGGACAACTGGAAAATACCTGCTTAATCCTTCTCAGTGCCTCATCGCATTGCTGCGTCCATACAACTTTGTTAGGTCTGCCCTTTTTTGTCAACTCGGATAACACTGACGTGATGGCAGAAAAGTTCTTTATAAACTTATTATAGAAGTTTGCTAACCCGAGTAGGCTCCTAACTTGCTTCTTCGTCTTAGGTATTTGGATATCCAGAATCTTTTTCACATTTGTATCTTCTGGTTTCAGTAGCCCGTTGCCAATAATATGTCCCAGGAAACTTATTTCCTCATATCCAATTTGGACTTTAGACGGCTTCACAGTCAAGTTATGTTGCCTCAAACTCTCAAACAAGGATTCTAGTCCTGCCACGTGATCTTCTATGTTTTTACTGAACAGGCAAATGTCATCTATATAATTTATAACATCCTTGCGTCCCTGTAACAGTATTCTCATCATCCTCACGAACGTTGCTGGTGCGTTGACTAGCCCAAACGGCATATAATTCCACTGAAATAGCCCCTGTGGGGTGGCAAACGCTGTTAGCGGTTTGGCTGTTTCACTCAGTGTTATTTGCCAGTACCCTTTCGCCAAATCCAACTTGCTAAAATATTTTGCCGAAGATATTTGCGTCAGTAAATCATCAGTACTGACCATGGGCTCCGGATCTACAATAGTGATGCTGTTTAATCTCCTGAAATCTATACACAATCGCAATTTATTGTCCTTCTTCCTAATGATTACCATGGGGAACGAGTATGGAGAGTCTGATCTGGAAATTATCCCCATTTTTAGTAACTCTGTTATCTCACTGTCTACCGCTGCTCTGTAATGATGTGGGATAGGGTATGGTTTTACTCTAATTGGTTGGTCCTCTGTTAGCTTGATGTCATGTGTCATCAAGTCAGTCTTCCCTGGTATATCCGTCAGAACATCTGAATATTTCTGTAATATATTTACCAGCCTTGCTTTGTCAGTACGTTCCAGGCTGTCATTCATGGACACATCTCTCCATGTTTCTGTCTGTCTCAGTGCCACGATTGGTAAGTGCATCTGCACGTCATTGTCGCTTGACGCTTCTTCATCAATGACCACAGAACATGCTGTCTGACCCGCCTCGTTGTCAATAATTGCTTCTGTGACGGGCTGTAAGGCTTCTGGTCGTGGAACAAATTGTCTTAGCATGTTAACATGATACACTTTGTGTTTTCCTTTCACCTCCACCCTGTAGTCCACATCCGACACTTTACTAATAATTCTGAATGGGCCTTGCCAGGTTACTAACAACTTATTAGATATTTCTGGTAGCAAAAGTAATACCTCCTCATTATCTTGGAAAGAGATCAGTTTTGACTTTCTATTAGCATACTGTCTATATCTAGCCCCTGACATTTCCAGGGCATCTCGTGCATTCTGGCATGCGTTAATAATTCGGTCTCTAATATTCACGACCAAGTCATACGACGAACGACATCGTATTGCTATCATTACTTTTCCCTGTTATTAACTCTTTCAATATGGTCATGGGGCCTCTTGGGTTTGCCCCATACAACAACTCAAATGGTGAGAATCCCGTGCTTTCTTGCGGTAATTCTCTATATGCGAACAGGATAGCTGGTAAGTACTCATCCCAATCACTTGGTTGCTCTGCCGTGACTTTAGCTAACATCTGCTTAAGAGACCCGTTCATTTTTTCACAAATTCCGTTGCTCATGGGGTGATAAACTGATGTGAAAACTTGTGTAATATTCAACAGTCTGTTCACTTCTTTCATCATCTGAGAGGTAAATTGTCGACCATTGTCCGATAAAATTTCGTTAGGGAAACCTAATCTTTAAAATAACGTTAGCAATGCTTCCGCAACGGCTTCTGTCGTAATCTATTTTAACGGAACGGCCTCTGCCACCTGGTGCAGAAATCAACCATGATCAAAATATACCTATGACCCCTGTTGGACATCACTGCTAATGGCCCAATGATGTCAATGGCCACTTTTTGAAATGGTCTGACTTTCAGATCTGTAGCTTGTACCGGTGCTTTTGCCGTCTTTCCTTTTGGATACATTTTCTGACACGTTGTACAGGATCTACAATATATTTTTATATCTTTGCTAAACCCTGGCCAATAAAACTGGAATAGGACTCTATGTTGTGTACGCGCTATTCCCATGTGCCCTGCGAATGGAATGTCATGCGCCGTTCTCATAATCCTCTCTCTGTATGCTAAAGGTACTACTACTTGCCTACGTGTAGATTTGTTATCTGAAAACCTGCGAGTGAGAATATTGTTCTTCATTTCGAAGCACCATCTACCCTTCTTTGATTGCCTATGTTCTACTTTACTACACCCTTGGAAACATTTTTCTAGAGTAGTATCTTGTCTCTGGGAGTCGCTAAAGCTCTGTTTGAGATCCATTCCCACCTGCTCAGTTGTACTATCCTTGTCCTCAGTCCCTGTGTCTACTTCGCGTGTCATCTCTTCCTCAGCTATCGTATCTAATATTGTTTGTCTTCTAGTAACTACCGCGCTGCTTCTCACCTCATATTTTTGATACCAGCTCTCGATTTCTTCTTCTGTACATTCTTTCACTGTTGGTATATTCCCAATAATCAGATCTGCCACTGGTGAGTCGAGTACACATGCTATCATTCTTCCTGTGATAAATGGTGTTGTCACTGTGATCTTAGTCAATGGGTAAAATTCCACTGATCCATTAAATGTTATACACTTGACCGTTTTGCCTATGTAATCCGAGGGGTTTACCAACGTCTTTCTCACTTCTATGGTCGTACATCCAGAACCTTGATGTCTGTTGCAGAAGTATATAAATATCTCTCGAATCTCAAAGCAACAAATTCA
>JACEFZ010002890.1:212500-238193 GCA_014155875.1 Cepaea nemoralis
GAGTGGGTAAGGGATGTGTGAGGGGATGAGTGTATGAGTTAGGGATGTGTGTGTGGGTTGTGTGTGTGCGTGGATGGGAGGTGTGTGTTTGTGAATGGGGGATGTGTTGGTGGGTGATGATGTGTGTGAGGGATGTGTGTATGGGTGGGGAGATTGTGCGTGGGTGGGGATGTGTGTGTATATGGGTAGGGGTGTGTGGTTAAGGGATGTGTGTCTGGGGGATGGGTGGATGGAGGATGTGTGGTTGGGTAGAGGATGTGTGGGTGGGTCATTGTATATGAGTAAGGGTGTGTGGTTAAGGGATGTGTGGTTGGGGGATGGGTGGGTAGCGGATGTGTGGGTGGGTAGAGGATATGTGGGTGGGTGAGTGTGTGCAGGTTAGGAGATGGTGGGGGATGTTTGTAAGTGTGGGCTCGGGATCTGTGAGTGGGCTGGGGGAGATGGGAGATTATGTGGGTGGGTGCGGAATTTGTGTGTGGGTAGGTGCGGAATAATTGAGTTGACGGGGAGATGTGTGTGTGGTTGAGGAATGTGTGTTTGACTGAGTGGGTGGAGGTGTGTGGGTGGAGGAGGATATGTGGATGAGTGATTGTTGGTGGGTAATGGGACGGGTAAAGGATATGTGAGTGGGTGGGGAGATGTGTGTAGGTGGGGGATGTGTGGGTTATTGAATGTATGTGTGCTTGGGGTGTGGGTGGATGGGATGTTTGGTGGGTGAGATGTGTGGGTGGGTGGGGAGATGTGTAGGTGTAGGGATGTGGTGGATGGGTGGGGGAATGTATGTGTGTGTGGGTTATGTGTGTGGTTGGGTGCGGGAGTTGGAGTGAATAGGAGATGTGTGGGTGGGTGGTGGATGTGTCTTATAACATAGTAATATGCATTGTTTATGTTTACAAAATTCATGTGACAATGTTTTTTCCTATGCACTGTTGATGAAAGAAAGATGAGTGAATGGAAGGGCCGAATGTAAGACGGGCCTGCGTGCCCAATTTGTTACCCTTTGAAAATAAAGTCTGTTCGTTCGTTCGTTCGTTCTCTTAGGGTTAACACTAGCCTGTCATTTACAAATCCACGGTGCAGCTTCAGACTCCCTCCGACGTGTACTGATGACATCGCTGGGAATGGGTGCCCACATATCAGTATAGGTTTACTGGTTGTGTCGAACAGAGGCTTACATCCCTCGCAACTCTCATTGTTAAGCGTCTCAATAACTTGGGCTGCATTCGCGTTCTCAGTTTTCCCACTCCTACATTCAAAACTGTAATGGCCTTTTTTCCCCACATTTAAAACAAGTGACCTTTTTACTGTTGTTCGTTAGTCCATTTGATGGTTGTGCATCACAATCTGCTATTTTGTGCTTCCAGCTCCCACAATTCCAACATCCGGCATAACCACTTGGACGTCTCTTAAAATTCCCTTTTTTGTATGGGTACCGTCCTGCTTTGCCAAAATGGGTGCCACGGAGACCATTGTCTTTAGGTCCTTGTTGATCGTACCTCTGTGCTGAGTCCACACTTTGCGATCTTGGTCTAATAACTGGATTCGGGTCTTGTTTAGTGTACGCTGCACAGACTATTTCCTCACTCATTAGTCTACCAATAGAACTGTTTGCATGTGCAGTCATGTAGTTTTGCCCTAACTGTGACATTGTGTCTATGTCCTTTGGCTTACGTTCCTCAAAGAAAGCTACTAAGTTTGTATTGCATGCAGATACTACCTTGTCTCTTAACATTACATCTACTAATTTATTAAAATATTTCCCTACTTTTGCGAGCTCCATCCATTTGTTAAATGTGTTCTTTACTGTATTAACAAAATCTGTGAAATCTTGATTTGTCTCTGGCCCTAATTGTCTAAACTTTGTTCTATATCCATGTTCAGTTAGTTGGAAATTTGTAAGCAGACGTTGATGCAAAATAGTGTAGTTGTTTCTTTCTTCCACAGGTAAATTAAACATGATATCTAGGGCCTTACCCGTAAGAAACTCGCCGAGCCTCATGGCATACTCCCCTTCTGAAATACCTAACGTTTTCGCTGATGCTTCGAATCTTCCAAGATAAGATTCAAGGTGGTCCCGGTCTGTAAAATATGGCAGTTTTAGTCTCTGTGAGGGATGGGAAGGTCTTCTGCTTTCCTCACTTTGACCCTTCAAAGATAGTTCTAATTTTTTCAACTCAATTTCAGTTTCTTTGACCCTTCGAAGATAGTTCTAATTTTTTCAACTCAATTTCAGTTTCCCTCTTGAGCTTTACCTTCTCAATTTCTATTTTCATTTGTGTCTCTTCGTGTAAGCGCTTTTGTTCCATTTCAGCTAACTTTAGTTCCTGTTGGCATTGGGCTTCAGCTAACTTTTCTTCTTGTAGGCGTTGGGCTTCAGCTAACTTTTCTTCCTGCAGGCGTTGGGCTTTAGCTAACTTTTCTTCCTGTAAGCGTTTGGCCTCGAGTTCTGCCTGTCTCTGTTCACTTTCAGCTTGTCTTTGGTCTCTTTCAATCTGTTTTTGTTCTTTTTCTTCGGCATACTCCTGTACCTCTTTACCCTTCAGGCCTAACCGTTCACCTGCTTCAATATATTCCATTAAAGTAGGTGGGCACGTTGCTGTCTGTCAGCCAATTATAAATGTAAAGACTCTGCTGCTAGTCTTTGTGTGCCTTCTCTAAGTACACATCCACTCAGACTGTACGTAATTCGTAGTACTAATAATGTCACTCTATACTCACCCAGTCACTCTACAAGCACTAGGTAGTGATGGGGGAATATCACCTATACTCCCTCGCATATATCTATAACAAATAGTTGTATAAAATTTCTGGAAATATTGTTAAACATACATATAACTACACATACAAATGAATGAATGATAACAGTAAGTGTAGTCTATAAAACGTTAGACGCACAAGCCAAGTACACGGAGACGGTGATCACAAAGAAATAAACCACAGTAACATTCACAAGCTTGTGTAGGGACGACCACAGTGCGCGTAATATATGTAAACTGACACCGAAAACAGTCTATAAAGCAGATTTAGTCGCAAGAGTTACAATAATAACACATATATACTCAAAGAAATAAAATATCAAACATAAAAATAAGAAGAAGAAAGAATCTCAAATCAATAATATACACAGATTTGACGCAATACACACCGGCTCTAGATATTAGTTAGGACCACAATGCCAATGCACACCCCGCTAACTTTTTTAGCGTTGTCCTTACAAAAATATCGTAAGCACAAGAACCACGTTTTGCAACGTCTATGATAGATAGAAATTGCAAAAAATGCCTATCCAACAACTACATATAATAACATATCCATATATAGAAGTACACAAACGATAACGACAGTTAACGATGAGAGCAAACAAAATGTCCAACTGGCTGGCCGACACTAATGTGCTTATTAATCCGACGCCAAAAGTTCGTTTTTAATAGTTTCCCACAATCGGCTGGAAATATCTGTGTTAAATTTTCTGAAATGTCTACAACGCTAGATTCCAAAGCGACTTATTGTTTTGTTGAGTGGTTACTTCATTTCGTGTTGTGATCACCAGTTCCAACTGTCGGAAACGTTGACGGTAATAATAATTATCCAAAATGTTCTTTCGATATGTTGTTACTTTCCTTGGACGTGGTGATAACAAAGTAATAATCCAAACGTCTTTATACCTTAGTTAGGGAGATGGCGCTTTGTTGTATCAATTATGTGATAGATTCAAGTTTAAAGACAAAGTTCAACCCACAAAAATGGCAGCAAATGCCCACCGCTTTAGCTCTTTATCGTAAGTTATTTTGACAACTGTATGAAACCATGCTCGCGGAGCTGCCACGTCATCCTTCGTTGTCAAAATGTTTGCTGATTACAGAGTAATGATCACAAAGGGATTTCAACAAAGACGAACACTAAAGTCTGGTTTTCTTAATAACAACCTGTTTATCCAGGTCCACTATGGAAAATTTTAGTAACTCTCCACTGTCCCTAGCCTTGACCCGCAGGTCAACCTCAGTACTCTTTATCACCTTCAGTGAACAATCCTCAGTAAACACAGTTTCCACACAACTTTCGTTGCCCCAACCCGGCTGTGGTAGGGTACAGTTCCTACCCCCGTCTGTCACCTCTCTCGGTGAATCGGCAAATGTCAATTATGTGTATCCATGTAACTCTCCCCTTCCCGAGAGAGTTTATCGTCGCCTTGCGACCACACAGTGCGCTTGCTTACGCACACACACAAAATGTCCCACCACGCACAGGACTTCCCAACGAAATTGCTCACTGTCTGTTATCTTTGTTCAATCCTGTCTTTTTCACACCCACACACACCCGTCAGGATATCGTCCAGCCAGTATCATGGCGCCGACTTTTCTGTGCCTCGTCTGCTGGCGCTTCCGTCTCTTGACCTATAAACACAGGCGCCTGTCTGCGTTAATTCTATGGCGTCCCCGCTAGCTTCAGTAATAGGCCTGGTATCAAAATTACCTATCGTCTGTGTTAATTATCTAACGCACACACCCCAGTGTTCACATTAATTTCTTGAAGCAATAATATCCAAATTGTCCAGGGTTTGTTTGTTTCATGGAACGAAATCACAGATAATAACTCCTCTCTCAGCGAAGAGCCCACGGATATCTCAATATTGCACGGTGTTTCTTGACCGAATGCAGCTGTCAGCAAATCTTTACTAAGCAACGAGCTCCTAGATCTCGCAGAATGACAACAATGTCTATCTTGCACAGGGTGTTCTTAACTGCAGAGCTCCCAGAATGTAACCGTCCGAAACTCTTTACTAATTGACGAGCCCTCAGATAATATCACGTTGTTGTTAATTGATATGTTCGTGATATGGTCGTTGTCTAGGTAACGATACTCCTGGTGTGTCAATTGAGCTCTGTAACTGTCTTCCACTATAACTCACCCCCGTAGTGCACATTCACCAGTCATTAAACAAGATTTAGTTGGCGCACATAATCCTTTATTGCAGAAAGAACACGGACAAACGGAACATATTTATATATCCAGAAACATCCTGAACCTGACCCGATCAGACACGTTTCACATGTGTGTGTGTGTGTGTGTGTGTGTGTGTGTGTGTGTGTGTGTGTGTGTGTGTGTGTGTGTGTGTGTGTGTGTGTGTGTGTGTGTGTGTGTGTGATATGCATTGACCAGCGGTCATCCTGACAAACCGCCGTGGTGGTAATCTGACGCTAATTAGTTTTACGCTCGCATTGCTGACAGGATAGGCCGATTCCCTTTGTTCCACAACCAGAAAATTAAGTTTAGTTTGCGAACATTTATCAAACAACACACACCGTATAATGTATCTATTAACCGTAAATAGTAGCTAGCAACGCAAGGTAATAGCAGTGTATCTCTCTCTCTCTCTCTCTCTCTCTCTCTCTCTCTCTCTCTCTCTCTCTCTCTCTCTCTCTCTCTCTCTCTCTCTCTCTCTCTCTTTCTTTCTTACAAGCAATAATTCTGAGGTAGAGATACTTTTGTATTACCACTGTTGATTGCACTATTCTGTACGTAATATATTCTGCGTACCTACTATCTGATGATATAAATGTCTCAAAAATGTGTAAGTGTATATATCATCATCATGTGTCATCCCAATACCTTCATTATCATCGTTATCATTATCGTGTCCCGTGTAAGTTTACGATTTCACCGTCTCATCACAAGCTTGGTGCCACTTATTATTAGTTAGCTGCATAATCTTTACAGGATGTAGCTCTCAATCCCACCATAGTTGGTTGTTCGTCATTCCTGGGTAAGCAGTCAGTAATCATCCCAGCTAAAACTACCGCAAAGCGAGTGGTTGTGTAATGTACACCACTCACTCATCTCAGCTCATCTCATCCAGTTCCTCTTGTACCTTACTGTGTCGAGGTAAAGTATAACAGCGGGAGAGTGCCCGCTTATGGGCTTCCTGTATCGATATTCCTATGGACTCTGTTATTCCCTGCGTCCATCGTTTATATGGTCGGCCTCTTCCTCTGCTTCCATGTTCCATTGCAAGTACAAAGCATGATGAACTGTAGGTGGACTATGAAAATAACAATGACAGGCGGTAAACTCAAGGTCAACTTTTACAGTAAACATCTTAAGACATGGGCTTGTTCTATAGATACTCATAATTACAAACCGCTGACAAAGCGTGTTTAAACAAAATACTTAGATGTTTTACATTATAAAATTAACCGGACTGAACTGACCACAAAATATATTGACACATATCCTAACTCAGCACTTTCTAGAAGTTTCATCTGCCGCCCAGTCTGTAAAAAAGGAACGCATATGCTGGCTAAAATCATTGTGCTTGCGACAAGTCGTGGGGAAAACATCTCACTCACAAACAGCAGTGGTAAGTTGTCTATATGTAGTATACAGTCTGGTTACACGTCGTCAAGTCGGTATAGTGGTGCCGCTGGTGTATGTCTTAGAACATAAGGAATATGGTGCTACATTCGGGTTTACACCTCTAGCTATATCCGCTCGGAATAAGAATACTAATACAGATATTAATGACAGCCGGTTGTAAGCTGAACGCTGTTTATTTTCCTGACATCAATGCTTGACTAGTTTAATATTGTGTAGGTAATACGGTGGTGTACAATAGTATTCTTTTAGACTACTAGTCAAGGCTATTAGTATATGTATTCTGAACAACAGTTCATATAATATTTAACAACCAACGCAAAGCGAGCGGTTCTCACAATAATGTATAATGAATGAGTGCTTATGAATGGTATGTGAATAGACTGTTAGACAAGTCTAGTAGTATATGTATTCTTAACTTCACGCATATCACTTTTAAAAACCAACACAATGTGTGTTGGCTTAGCAGAACCCATAGCAGTGCAGTCACAAAATCCATTCGTAACCCATGCACCATAGGAACGATATGTAATTGTCTAGTGATAGTGTTAAAGGGAGCGACCAACTGAACATGTGTGATGTTTTTCTTTGTCACAGATTGAAACCGGTGCTGAAAAAGCGGAAGCATACCAATCAGAGAGACCAAGACTACATTACCATACCACAAAGCAGCTACCTATGGTATGTATATACTTGTCTCCTTTAGGATCATCCATTATCATCAGCCATCACAATAATATGATGTGAATATACTTTTCTCATCATCATTCATTAACATCATCATCATCTTCCACTTTTTGTAGGCAAGAGACAGAAATAGCGCTCCAGTGCCCGGATCGTGGCACTGAATAGTGTCATTCCATGTGACTTTCAGGCGGCGTCTCTGTGATGGTAGATGCTTTGAGGTATTCTATGTACATGTTTTCACTAAAGTATGTTTATCTCTGGTCACTGAAAGTAGTCTGCTTGTGCTTCTATAGATTCAAACGAAAACGACCAACCCTCATTGACACGTGGAGCACAACCACCCTGTCACTAGCAAAGGTATGTATACCATGTCTCCACTAAGTGTAGTGTAATATATATGCATCAACACCTATGTCCTACTTCTGCAGACTGTTTGGAAACATGTTGTTTTCAGTATGGTAATCTATTTGCATGGCTAAACCATGCACTATTTTGTGCACTCTCCATAGTAAAACTGTGCTGACACATATACTGGGCTGTCAGAGTGAAAAATTTGGTGACACAGCACAACTTAAAATCATGTACTGTGGTTACTGTGTATCAATTTATATCATCATCATGAAGTGCTGTGCCGGCTGGTGTAGGCGTTCATGGCTCTCCATAGATCTCGGTCTTTGGTTTTCTGGATTAACTCTGCTGCTGATATTCCTCTATGCCACCGTCTCAATCCATCCAGCATCATTTCTCTTGGTCTGCCTCTGCCTCTCTTCCCCTTGATCTTTCTAGTTGTTACGATGTTCTCCAATGCCTCTCTTCTCATTACGTGACCGAAGAAAGATGTTTGTCTCTGTCTTATTGTTGTATATAATGTTCTAGTTTCATTAGCCTGTTTCAGGCAGTCATCGTTAGTTACTCTGGCAGTCCAAGGAATTCTCAACATTCGTCTCAGGAACCACATCTCTGTTGCTTCTAATTTCTTCTTAATTTGTTCATTTACATTCCAAGATTCACTGCCATACAGCAAAACTGGTTCTACATAGCATTTCAGCACTCTCTTTCTTACATTCAGTGATAGTGACTTATTGCATACGTTACTCTTCATTTTCTGAAATGCGGCTTTTGCCTGCCCTATTCTGCTCCTAATCTCTGTTGTACATCTTCCATCTGATGTTATAATTCCCCCTAGGTATCTAAAATTATCCACTTGGTTAAGGATTTTCCCGTTTATTTCTATGTCACATTTTGGTGTCACTAAATATATGAATGAAAATGACCTGTCTGTATACCCCTTCACACCGTGTCATATTCTTTGTATATAATTTTACATAACATATATGCTATTACTTGTGTACTTGTCTATATAAGACCTATAATATAATGGTATTGTTGCATCTACAGCCTTATACGGTCTACACCAGTGGTTCTCAACCTTTTTTGGCCCATTCCCCCCTTCACCATATTTTCAGAACGCCATTCCCCCCCTTCCTATCAAAAATTTGGCCCGTTCCCCCCTTCACCGTATTTTCAGAACGTTATGCCCCTCCCCCCCCCCCCCTTTCATATTTCCTATCAAAAAATCCCCCCACCCCTACACAGTATACGTAAAAATGGAAGGTAAATGTAATAGCATATACTAAAACAAGTCTAGACATCCACATAAAACATGATTTGTGGGTCTACTTACTTAATAAAATGAGGTTTAGAAGGACGAGACCTACATAACTGTAAAGTATGAAAGGAAAAACTATGTCAAGTAATCGGTTCTTGTATTAACACGATCTTGAAATGGTCTTCATTCCCCCCCCCCCCCTGGAAACCCTGAAATTCCCCCCTGGGGGGGGGGGGGAAATTCCCCACCGGTTGAGAACCACTGGTCTACACCAAAGGAAACTAACTGTACAAGTACTTATACGAAGAGTCATCTCGATAAATCTAACATTCTTCCACACATCAAGATATGTATGCTTTCAGTCGTGTTCACAACCTGAATTTTTCACTTTCAGTCATTTCTTCTCATAACATAAACAAAACATTTTCATTGTAGACATCTAAATTATCTCATCGGTTTACGCTTTTAATTTGTGTCTTGTAGGACTTGTTCATTGTTTTGTTTCTGACTGTCCGTTGTATTCATTGCTTTTTCCTCAGAAACCATATTTCCACACCCATCAGTTGTCTACTCATTGTCCATGTTTCATACTCATACAAAAGTACAAGCTCTATATAGCCTTTCAATACTCTTTTCCTCGTTTCAAGTGGTATAATTTTATTGGACATTATGTTTTTGATCTTGCAAAATACTACCTTTGCACTGGTAATTCTTGTTTTAGTTTCTCCACAACATCTCAACTCAGCTGATATGAATTTTCCGAGATAACTGTACCGATTCATTTGCATAAGAATATTCCCATTTACTTGTATATTGCATTGTGGTATTTCCTTCTTCCAAGTGACGACCATAATCTGTGGCTTCTTACAATTCAAGTCCAACCATAGTTGTTCACTGTGTGCATCTACTAAATGTTGCAGGTCCTTTTCATTGTCTGTAATCAGACTGTGTCATCTGCATATCTGTTATTGGTGCATTGTAACCCAATGTTGATTCCTTCCATATCTTAAATATACCTGAAAATATTTTCACTGCACAAGGAGACATTACACATCCCTATCTCACACCTCGCTTAACAGGCTGATATTGACCTACTTAATTATCAATTCGTATGGTAGCTTGTTGTTTCCAATACATGGTTTTACACGTCTAAGGTCTTTTCCATCAGTTTGTAGATCGTCAAACACTCTTATCATGTGGACATGTCTCATTTTATCAAATGCCTTTGTGTAGCCAA
The DNA here is from genome assembly GCA_014155875.1 of Cepaea nemoralis. Taxonomy (NCBI): domain Eukaryota; kingdom Metazoa; phylum Mollusca; class Gastropoda; order Stylommatophora; family Helicidae; genus Cepaea; species Cepaea nemoralis. The sequence continues at coordinate 222,406 of JACEFZ010002890.1, forward strand.
TAAAGTTTACTTCTATAGAATGTTCAATTACTGTTCTCGGTATATACACATCATTTAATGTACCCTAGCATTCTACAAACCCACATAGTTCTTCTCCTATTTCAGGTTGTATGTTTTTCCTAACCCTTTGCATGATAATTCTTAGCGAAATCTTCGTGCTGTGACTAATTATACTAATTGTTCGATGTTGCTCACATTCCAAGGCTCCTGCTTTTCTTTGGGATTGCAATAAATACAGAAATACGTAATTCCAGAGGTATATTTCCAGTATCATATACTGTATTCAGCCGTCTGGTAACTTTATTCAGTATTCTTCTAGAGCATTAATAATTTATGTTGTGATGCTGTCTGAACCAGGTGCCTTGGCAGATTTCATATGGTTAAGAGCATTCTGAACATCCACATTCAAAATTGATGGTCCTTCATTATTATTTTGAATAGCATACTGTTTTTCTCTGTTATCACCATAAAGGTTTTTCAATATTCTGACAATACATGTAACACCCGATCTTTTCATATTACGTTTTTTACATCTGTTAAATGTCGCTTAACAGTTTTTCCATCTTTTGTCTTTAGTTATCCTGCTGATGTTCTTTGATTAGTAAGCTCCTGAATTCTTGTGTGTATTGATTTCGTACTTTTACCGTTGTGTTGTTTTTCAATTTCAAAGCAATGTTTTCTCGATCCATGCCTCTTTCGTCTCTTATATAGTAATCTGTGTTTTCTGTGAATTTCTTCAAATTAGACAGGATTATTTTTGATCAGTCTTCTTGTTTCCATTAGTTGTTTAAATTGCTCCAATTGTCCATGTCTTACGACACACTTTCTTGTATTTCATCTATAATATGTATCCTTTCACCAGGTTGAAAAGTTGCTGACACAGTTAAAGCTCGAAGCTATTACGTACACGGAAGTGACATCTCGAGGCTATTGTGTACAAGGAAGGGAAGGCAACTGTCAACCACTGGTGTGCATCCATCTTTTTTTCCCACTACCTGTACATCACTAAATATGTTTACCCCTACGTATTGTTCATCAGTGGACGTATTCTTCATTGCTCATTAGTATAGTACAGATATGTCGGTAACATACAATATAAATAATACAGGGATTAGAATTACAAAACAGATCATTGTTAGTCTTCATCAGCAACCCTCTGGTTACTACATAAAGAAGGGATGAGAAGAAAAAAGTGAAAATTAAAATATGAAATATTGTACTACATGATATGTGCTGTCACAGGCATAATCCATAAAGACTTCTTCGTTTGATATTTCTTAAAATTTGGTTAAGAAATATTTTCCGTGTTATCATCATGTTTGTGAAATATAAAAATAATGATGTTTGTCATTCTTCACAGCTGTTTGACTGACGTCCAGTGCTTACAATTGGTCTCTAAAAGTGTGGAACGATAGGCAAATACACACATGAAACTACAAGTGTATTTTCTGAATATCAAGTCATTGCCGGAAACTATAATTACTGCTACTAAAGCACGGAACACCAAGACTCTACAAATACTATAACAGAACGGATTTGAAGATGATGTAAAACAAGTCTCCGTGTTGTTAATTCCAAGGGTTTATTAAACAAAATATGCCGATAATAATACAGTGGACATAAGTACGATGTTTCTTTCTCTCGGCCTTAGCTGTAACTGACCTACCCAAAAAAAAAACCACGTCACGGCTTGAGCGTACCAGTCACGTTCTTCTAGGATGCTCAACCGTGCTCTAAACTTGCACATCAAAGCTAATAACAGAGATGGTACTCATTCTGTTACAATAACCTTATATTGCTATCTTTCACCATATTAGTCAACCGGACTCATCAACAAACCTTTTTGTTCCATTATGGGCAACAACTCAGAACAATGTCTTTCTGTGTCCTACATGTGACAAAGCTTTCACTGAACATTACAATCTCACACGTCACATTAAAACAATAGACAACACCAAAACTCACAAGTGCCACATCTGTGGTAACTTATACAACAGAATAGACAATCCTAAAACACCACATAAGAAAACACCACCAGACTCTAACACGTTCATCAATGGACATTACACCAGCGTCAAATATGGATAATCTAGCATCAAACACTACATCACGCAAAACGAAACCACCAGCAGATACACATACATATAAAACAACAGAAACTCAGTTTTGGACAACTTGAATCAGAAACCTTAGACAACCTTCCCCCCGACAACCAACAAACATATAGATACAACTGGCAGGCTATTAGGACACATCACAAGCGTGGTAAACACATGTCTGTCTATACATTTTTATTAGTCCACAGACACAGAATACTATGCGGAGCTGAAGAACAGATTTTTAAAAAAAAACTTAGCTATGGATCTACTGAAAAGAAGCAGTTTTATCCACCAGGCCAAATGACTTTGCAGACAACCCATTGATCCGTTCACAATTGGTATCCTCTTGTAAACTATTCGAAAACGAACTCCGTGGATAGAGGAACATAGACTATCACTACAAATCCAGACAAAAGTGAAAGGAATATTTGCCAAGGAAAAAAAAACAGAACAGTGTACAACGCAGAACGTCCACTCACAGTTTCTTTGATGAAGAACACCTACAGGATCTCTGGATTTGAGTATTCACAGATGGACCAGCAGAAAATTCTGTTCGAAGTCGAAATGGAGTAGCGGGAGTGTATATAGAATACCCAAATAATACTAAGGATAATACTAAGGATAATACTAGTCATTCACCATGGCAGAGATTAAAGCAGCCATCAAAAAATTGAAGAACAACAAAGCTGTTGGTGAAGACATCTCAGGTGAAATGCTCGTGGTCAAGCCGTTTAACTCGGGCTCCGAAGGTTGTGGGTTCGATTCCGGGCCGTGTCCTTCGGTTCACGAGTTAAATTTTTCGGAGACTCCTGTGGGTCGTCGATAGAGCTACGGAGTTCGTGCTTTGTGTGACGCTTTCCGCGCTACGGAAAGAGACCGAGCCATATGGGATAAAACCCGGTGCAATGAAGTCGACCCTGTCGACTTTTAAGCGACTTTAAGCTCAAAGCAGCAGATGAGAATACATTACAACGTTTGTTACAGCTGATTAATGAAATCTGGCAAAACGAATCCCCACCACAACAGTGGAAGGATGGTGTAATTTTTAAACTGCCAAAAAAAAAGGTGATATGACTGTAATAACTGGCGTACTAGGAAAACTTGTTTGTAGCATGTTACTTGAGAGATTGAAAAAGTCTATAGATGAAAGGCTCAGAGAAGAACAAGCTGGCTTCAGACCAAAACGGTCATGTATAGACCACATTTTCACACTTAGAATAATCATTGAAGACTCAGTAGAATTCCAGTAGAAATTAATCACCAACTTTGTCGACTTTCAAAAAGCCTTCGACAGTATCCACCGTCCTTCACTTTGGAATCTACTTAAAATCTATGGTTTTCCTACCAAATATACCAACATCATAAGATCTTTCTATAAGGAGACACGTTGCTGCGTGAGAACAGAATCAGGCAACTCCGACTGGTTCTCAGTGGAAACAGGAGTGAAACAGGGTTGTGTCTTGTCACCGATGCTCTTTTTAATAGCTATCGATTGGGTCATGCGTAAATGCACAAACAACACAAATAGGGGTATCCATTGGGTTGACAAAATTCTAGGAGACCTGGACTTTGCTGACGACATAGTGCTTTTGAGTTCAGCACACCCAGATGCCAAAGAGAAAATAAACCATCTCCAAAATGTTTCAAGACAAATTGGTCTCCAAATTAACCCACAAAACCAAAAACTATTGATCTTACCAACAATTCAGACGACACCAAATTAAGCAACCATTTTCTTGAAAAAGTCAGCAGCTTCACATACCTAGGAAGCAAAATGACATCTACAGGGGACTCTACACCAGAAATATCATCTAGAATCGCACTGGCATATGGTGCCTTCAATAAACTGATAAACATCTGGAAGTCAAAGTCACTCAGCCAACTTACGAAACTTAAAATCTTCAATTCTTGTGTGATTCCAGTGCTAACGTATGGATGTGAGAGTTGGAAATCAACGGTAGCTTTAGATAAAAAAAATTAGACAATTTTGAGAACAAATGTCTTAGAAGAATTCTAAACATCCAGTGGACAGATTTCAAAACCAATGCGCAAATAAGACAAGAGACTAAGCAAGATATTGTATCCAATTTTATAAGAAAACGCCGTTGGAACTACATCGGCCATGTGCTCAGAATGGACAAGACAAGACTCCCCTACCAAGCCCTCATATGGTCACCAGTAGGGAAAAGAAAACGGGGAAGACCAAGAGAGACCCTGCGTAGAACCATCATCAGAGAAGGCTCATTCAACGGCCAAGTGAACATCCAAGATCTACAACAGGTAGCAGCGAACCGCCAGACATGGAGAGCCATGACTTCTGCCCTATGCGCCGCCTTAGGCTCAAGAGGAAAGACTAACTAACTAATTAACTAGGGATACGGCCTGACTGCCAACAGAAAAGTACTGCCATAATTACGATGTATAAATCCAGACAACCAAGATAGCAACAGAGAAATTACTAATACCAACTGTGATACACAACCTGCGGTGCTATTGACAGATGCAACATCTCTACTTGAGGCTCTCCTGTCTAGGAAATTGTCAGTAATACGGATACTACTGTTTGAACACGGCAACCATCGCAAGATCACCATACAATGGATACCATCTCATTGTGGAGTACCAGGAAACGAGAGAGCTGATCGACTAGCTATGAAGGAGCAGAAACAACCTGATGTGCCCGTTACCTACCAACAAAAAAAAAGAATGGTCAAATCAATCAAAAAGGTCATCACTACCAGCCCAATACGATTACCGCTGTATAGACAGCTCAGAACAAATAATTACGCAACCATATGTATACAACATTCAAGACTGGCGAATCCACCATGTGCATATATGGATTGGTGCCACAGAAAGCATATCACATACCCCGAGACTGCCAAAATATGACATATCTATGTAACCGTTATCGCCTAGAGAAACAACAGTGGAAAATAAACTCTATGGACCACTGAGTAAACTAAAGAATACAGTGTAATCCATACTAGAGACAACATTGCAAACATTGACAAATTTCAAGCGAACGAAAGAACTAAGAGATCTGGTTTCTGTCATCAGAAGAAGGCAGTCCACATTTCTGTGGACATGTCATGAGAAGTGGAGAGCTAGAGTGTATCATCACATCGAAAAGGTTGGAATGGAGGAGAGGCAGGGGAGACCAAGAGATAAGGCGTTGGATACTTTGACATTATGTCGCGGAGGAACATCAGTATCAGAAATGAATGGCAGTGCACGAGACAGAGGGCTGTAAACAGACATGATAGTCGACGCAACACGGCGTAGACTATTAAAAAAAAACGAATGCTTAATGTAATACGTTTGTGTGTGTGTGTGTGTGCGTGCGTGCGTGTGTGTGTGTGTGTGTGTGTGTGTGTGTGTGTGTGTGTGTGTGTTTACCTTACGTGTATACATGCGTTTGTTCACATTATTTGTACATACTTGTATGTTTATGTGATGTGCTCGAGTCAGATGCCGTGCTGCTCTCACTTGAAAACATACAGTGGTAATATGTGTTTTACTTTCCCCACAACTATGTAGGCTGCGAGGACGGGAGGTTGTCATTCACCCAGTTTGCCATGGCCTCACACATCTGAAGCTTGTAGCTTGCCACAACTGTAGGATAGTCTCTGCTATGCGATGACCTGTGTGCCGGTACGTTTATTTAACGATGTCTGTGTTCACACTGAATGTTCTGATATGGTCAAGAAGAATACATATGATCAAACATGAACAAACCTCCACTGATGTACACGGAGCACAGATGCTGTACGCCCTCTCCCGTCAGAACCACGTGGTCCACCGTCTCCTTCAGGTCACAATGGATGTCCAGTGTTGTGCTATCCACTCGGGCAGTTCTTGGGTTTGTACAGTTCAAGCTGGCGTCCCGCCTGAAGTGGACTGTCAGGTTGTAGAGGAGATCTGCCGGGAGAATCAATGGATCAGATACAAACTACACAGACAGACATGGGCACGGTCTATGAACACTAAGTGTGTCAATTTATGATGTGTGGGTGTGTATGTGTGTGTTTTCATATGTGTCTGTGTGTGACCTATAGCAACAGAAGAGGTCATCAGCATGTGCCTGTTAACTAGACTGGGCGTTCATGTCTCTCTACAGATCTGGAAGGCGTGGTGTTGGTGATCTATTCTGTTTGGTAGAGTAGAGAAATTAGTCTTATGGCACAATAGATTATGACACAATAGATTATGATACTTATGACACAATAGATTACGCAACCACATGTATACAAAATTCAAGATTGGTGACTCAGTCATGTGCACATGTGGTTTGGCGTCGCAGACAGCAGAGCACATACTCCAGGATTGCCCAAACTACAACATATCCAGGCGAACCGTCTGGCCTAGAGAGACAACATTGGAAGATAAACTGTATGGACCGCTAAGTGAACTTTAAAAAAAGACTGTTAGTTTCATAGAAGAGACAACATTGCAGTTATAAACATATTTCAGACGAACGAAAGAAGAAGAAGTCTTATGGTAGAGATACTTGGCAAGAAAGCCAGGGGGAAACACAAAGATGTGCGTGGAAAGCTGTAACAGCTGGCCACAAATAATAATGTAAGCAACGCTAATTTCAACATAATATAACATGGCAGTGGGGAACAGAGGATCGTGATCGCCAACTTCAGCACAAGACAAGAAGAAAGAGGAGGAGGGGAAGAAGAAGAAGAAGAAGAAGAAGAAGAAGAAGAAGAAGAAGAAGAAGAAGAGAAGAAGAAGAAGAAGAAGAAGAAGAAGAAGAAGAAGAAGAAGAAGAAGAAGAAGAAGAAGAAGAAGAAGAAGAAGAAGAAGAAGAAGAAGAAGAAGAAGAATATGAAGAAGAAGAAGAAGAAGAAGAAGAAGAAGAAGAAGAAGAAGAAGAAGAAGAAGAAGAAGAAGAAGAAGAAGAAGAAGAAGAAGAAGAAGAAGAAGAAGAAGAAGACGACAAAGACGTAAGAGGAGGAGGAGTGGAAGAGGAAGAAGAGATGTGTCCTGCTTATGGAATAGCTGCCAGGAAAATCAGCAGGGTTTGTGTCGTTACGCTCTCTGTTTGTGTACTTGTTGTCTGTGGATGTGACTGAGTGTATGTGATCGTGTCTGTCTGTGTGAATATGAGTAAGTGTGTATGATGGTGTGTGTACTCGCATGTGCGTTTATGTGCGTCTCTCTATCTTTCTCTCTCTCTCTCTCTCTCTCTCTCTCTCTCTCTCTCTCTCTCTCTCTCTCTCTCTGCGTGTGTGTGTGTGTGTGGGGGGGGGGGGGGGGGGGGGGGGGAATTAGGTCAAGTATTCACAATGTATGTTCTCATTGAGCTCTAGACATATCTATTCAGATGCATTCACTTATCGCAGGTGAATGTCTAAGAAAGACGAAGAAACGAAAAGCGCGGGTTTTCTAATTCTGAAAATGTGCCAGGACACTGACCTTACCTGGTTTACTGAGGCGAACTCTGAGCCAGGTCACGTGGTACCGGTAGTCTAATGTGACAGTGACATGTGTGGCTTTGGAAGTTACTAGGCAGGTTGTGTCATCACCATCTGTTGTATACCGATCTGAAGATCTGCCGTAGGCCAAGTCCGCTGTGAGCAGAATGTTTAGTGTAAAGTGTTTAGCTATACCAGTAAACTTTCACTATGATATTGTACACATAGGCTTCACTTAAAAGTAACGTGGTGTTTCTGATTCTTTCAACACCAGAATATGCTGTTTAACGAACACAAATGAAACGTAAGAAAGAACGAAAACAAAAAACGAACTTTATTTTGAAAGACTGTTAAGACATGCTAAAGCAGTTGCGATCCGCACGGCCAAGTCATTGTTGTGCAGCCATAAAGACATGATACTGAGATTAATATGCAAAGTCATTATCAATATCAAGTGCCCTGAAAGCTGGCTTATGCGTTCTTGTCTTTCCACAGATCGCTGTGTTTGCCGTTCTGGATCAACTAGGCTAATGATATTCTTCCATCACACTATATCAGTCCACCTAGCATCATTTCTCTTGGTCTGCCTCTGCTTCTATTCTCATTTATATTTTCAGTGGTCACGATGTTCTCTTCTCACCATATGACCAAAGAAAGTCGTTTATCTTTTTCGTATTGTATATAATTTTTTAGTTACATTAGCCTCTCTCAGACAATGGTTGTTAATAAATCTTGCAATCCAAAAAATTCGCAGAATTCTTACCAGGAACCACATATATGTTGCTTCCAAGGTCTTTATAATGTGTTCATTTACATTCCAAGATTCACTGCCATACACGTTCTAAATAACATGTCAGCACTTTCGTTCTTACATTCAATAATAGTGACTTATTGCGTAAGATACTTTTCATTTTCTGAAATGCAGGTTTTGCTTGTCCTATTCTGTTCTTAATCTCTGTTGTGCATCTTCCATCATCTTATATATAAAAGGCGATCTCCGTCTGTCTGTCTGTATGTCCATATGTCCTTTATGCGCTCGCGAACGGCCCATCCGATTGAGATGAAATTTTCAACACGTCTTCCTTTCATTCCAGTGCAGCCCACTGTCATATTTGTTTAGTGTGAAATCGGCTGCTTACCCAATATTATTTCATTTTTCATTTGTCATTATAATTTCATATATCTCAGGGGAACTAACTCTGTAAAAGTTATTTCAAGGGGCATAACTTTTCTGTATAACTTATAGTCATATTGTGGCATCGTTTTCAAAGATTTATAAACTCTTTGTCCATAGTTATGTACCGGCATATGAGTTATAATAAATAATGATACAATCTGTAAGGCATTTTCAAAGTTTTCATAAAAATAATGCATAATGCATAACATTGTAACTCATCTTTTTTTGCTTAAAGAATAAATAAATAATAGTTACCTTATCTCTATCAAGTTTGAAGATTTTATATTTCTTTACACTGTCGCCAACTCTAAGAAGACATGGAACAACTTCAGCCATTATTAAATCTACAGGCATATGCGTTATATTCCTCCTCCTCCTCCTCTCCCCTCCTCCACCTCCTACCCTCTTCCTCTTCTCCTGCCCCTCCTCCCTCTCCCTCCTCCATCCTCCTCTTCTCTCTTTCTCCTCCTCCTCCCTCCTCCTCCCTCTTCCTCCTCCCAGCTCCTACTCCTCCTTTTTCTTCTTCTTCTGCTGCTGCTGCCGCTGCTCCATTTACCCAAGTTAATTGTTGGGGAAGATGTAAAGATCTTTCAAGTGCTCTTTCTAATGCTTTTTGTAAGTTGGTCTTCGTTTATCTAAGGTTGTTCTAACTGCAACCAATAAATGATTAGACAGACAGACAGACAGACAGACAGACAGACAGACAGACAGTCGGGAACGGGAACTTATATGACTACTCATATGAATTAAATGAGATGCTCCCCACCAAGGACTGGGCGATGCCGGGCCGGGTCAGACAGACAGACAGACAGACAGACAGACAGACAGACAGACAGACTAGTCGGTAACGGGAACGAGAACTTATATGACTACTTATATGAATTAAATGAGATGCTCCCCACCAGGGACTGGGACGAAGCCGGGCCGGGTCAGCTAGTATGCTATAAATGCCTGCTAGGTTTTTAAAATTATCCACTTGTTTAAGAATGTTGTCCTTCTATTATCATTTCACATTTTGGAGTCAGCTTTTTCTTTGACATAAATATTGTCACTGTTTTCGTGATATTCAGGCAGATTCCTTTCATTACACTATCTGTTACTGCAATATCCAACAATTGTTGTCGATTTGTTGCAGTAAAATTACCGTAGGGATATGTGTTGTGTATTTCAGCTGGAAGGAATCGGTGTATTTCTGTGTTTTATAAACGCCTAATGGAACTTGGGATGTCACTGCAAGTTGCTGCATGATGTTATGAAAACTGCAACAATAAATGCAGGGATAAGAAGAGTTTATACAGCAGTGATAACAGTAGTGCGGTGGGAATGAGCCAGTGACCGCTAAACCCATGTACGTAAACGGCCTATGTTTGTTTAAAATAAATTGTACTCAGCTCAAGAATCCTGTGATGAACGTATTCTGCCTCCCCTCAGATCTACACCGATGACTAAATCCACAACATGTCTGACGCTGTCATAACAACAGTGTATCCGTGCTGTCGTTCTGTTATTGTTTAACGAAATCATAAAGGTTTAAGGGAAGCCACAAGGGGGACAACAATATTAGATTGACAAATACAGCTTTCTAACACACAGAAATGCCGGCTTCGTGGCTTAGAGGTTATAACTTTTCTCCGTAATCTCGTATACTCTCGTTGGTAACGTGATGACGGTGAGAATCAGCAGTGGTTCGAATCGCATCGGTAACTTACAGGGTAAGTGAGCCGGCCGCTCAGAAAGCAATTGCAAACTACTGAGCGTAATCTTACCAAGAAATCAACATACAGCTGAAAGATGCTGGTGTTGACAGCGATGTCCTGTAAAGGATATGCAAAAAAAAAAAAAAAAAGCAAAAAAACACACACAGAAGCCGCCTGAGTCAAGTTCATGTACAACTGTGCCGGTAATGGCATGAGACGAAGGGGCGCCGGTTCGACCTCTGGGCTCGTCGTCTGTGAAAGTGATGGTAAGTTGGCCAGCCTATTCCTCCCTGCACTCAGGTCTATGCAGTGTGGTGGCGTTATCACATCGCAGACCCATAGCAGGAAACTGATTTCGGACAAATTATAATATTAGTTTATTTACCTGACGTAGGAATACTTGAAAGCCGAGGGTACAAATAAAAAAACTTAACGGTGCTGTGAGGTAGAAGCACAACTGTGACTAGGTTCGGGTCAAAGAAGAAACAGATTAAAAACAGAGAAATCCTCTCACCGCCTCCAACTCAAAATAAAATGGATAGTAATTAGTAAGAAGAATCAGGGTTCTTTAGACAGGAGACTGAACTATTATTTATTTGCAATACTAGACAGAACATTACTCCCTAGGTTGTACCAGCAACAATAAGTACACAAACTAAACTTACACAGACTAAACTAACAACTCAGGAACAGGACAAATACAACTTTATTAATCAACTCCAGGGACAACTAATTTTTCATAGACACTTAGAAGCATCAATAACAATAGACCAGATAGTAGCACCAATCGGCAATAAACTTATAAAGACTAGCGACATGCAAACAATGTAGGTATTAGCGAAAATGGAAGTAACAGAACAGCAAAAACACATTGTATGTACTAGCAAACATTTAAGGATAAGCGAGAAATCCAGGAAATCTCACTCAAATACCAGCTTTTTCTGTAAATGAAAAATAACATTTACATGCAACTGTCCTATGTAAATCCTTATAGAAAAATACAAGCACATCACATTTCTTGAATACTACTACTATTATGCACTCTGTAAAAAAATCTCAGTACGGCGACTAAATAATACAACAACAATGTTATTTCAGTCTGTCTTTATAAGACATAAACAGCACCCTTATAATGGTAACAATCAGACACAAGATCAACACTGCTTAGCTTTCCCTACATCAAACATCACAGCATCTTTGCAATGGTAACAATAAGACACGACAATATAAAACATCAACACTGATTTGGCTTCCCAAGCAACTATTATTCTATGCTGAGAATTAGGGTACTCAAATCTAATATAACAGAAGTGCACAGTCCCCCCCCCCCCCCCCCGGCCCATCTTACTATACACTTCACATATTAACAAATTCCACAGTCTCTCTATAAGTATATAAGTCGCTCTACGCACAAAGAAATGTCATATACTGGACATTACAGTGTCCCGATACACCATACCATAAGCGCATAGGTTCTTCGTCTTGCTATAAAAACATTTCATGTATTAACAAATTGTTCTTTTCATGTACAACTTGCTTAATACATTATATATCTCCTAGTGCACATTGCATTTTTACCAATGCCAGTTCCTGATGCGTATGTACCTGTTTCCTTTCTCAGTAAAGTCACACTTGTTAAGCACTGATACATCATTCGCAGTCATTATGAGAGGAAATGAATTGGAGAACTTGGTGACAACTGGCAAGATCGAAGGGAAGAGACCAAGGGGAAGACCGAGAAGTAAATACCTGGATAACTTAGCCACGTAGTTAGCTTGTCAACATTGCTCTAGGCTAGACGCAGTCTACTGTCAACATTGCTTTAGACTAGACACAGTCTATTGTAAACATTTCTCTAGACTAGACACTGTATGTTGTAAACATTGCTGTAGGCTAGTCCTAGTCTCTTGATACCATTTCTCTAGACTAGACACCGTCTTTTATCAACATTTTTATAGGATGAACTCAGCGTCTAGGAAATATTGCGTTAATGTGAACTCATCCTGATAACAACATTTTTCGTTAATCCAGCCTCATGGCAACATTTATTGTGAACCCAGCATCATGGCAACATTTGTGGTGAATCCAACCTCATGGCAACATTTGTTGTGAACCCAGTCTCATGGCAACATTTGTGGTGAATCCGGCCTCATGGCAACATTTGTTGTGAACCAAGTCTCTTGGCAACATTTGTGGTGAACCCAGCCTCAATCAATCAATCAATCATGTGCCATGCAGGTAAGCGTGGGTGGTCATGACTCGCCATTTCACTCGATCACCAGAGTCGTGGATCAGCTCAGTGTTCCTGTCTCGTCCATGCCACGTGGCCAAGCCATCCAGATATTTTCCTCTCGGTCTTCCTCTTGGCCTGTTCCCTTCGATCTTGCCAGTTGTCACTAAGTTCTCCAATCCATGTCCTCTTATAACATGTCCAAAAAATTTTGACTGTCTACGTCTAATTTCTCTAATCAATTTACGATTTTCATTTGTCTGCTGTAGTACTTGGTCATTGGTTGTTCTGTCTGTCCATGGTATTCTTTACATTTTCCTCAGAAACCACATTTCTGCAGCCATCGGATATTTTTCAGCTTGACTGCACATTGCCCAAGTTTCACATCCATACAAAAGAACAGGCTCTATGTATCCCCTCAACACTCTTTCTCGTTTCAATTGACATCTTTTTATTGGTCAGAATGTTTTTCATCTTGCTAAAGGCTACTTTCGCCATGGCGATTCTTATTCTAATCTCTCCAAAGCTTCTCCCATCATATGTTACGACTGTTCCGAGATAATTGTACCGATTCACTTGTTGAAGAATATTCCCATTTACTTGTATATTAAATTGTATTACTTCATTCTTCCTAGTGACGACCATAACCTGTGTCTTCTTACAAATTAATTCCAACGCCCAGCTGTTCACTGTGTACAACAACAGCGTCTACTAATTGTTGCAGATCCTGTGCATTGTCTGCAATCAATACTGTCTCATCTGCATATCTAATGTTATTGATGTTTCGTCCTCCAATGCTGATTCCATTTATATCTTCTACATTTCTGAAAATATTTTCACTGTTAAGGGAAAAACGATCTAGAGACATTACACATCCCTGCCTAACACCTCTCGTATTAGGTTGATATTGTCCCACTTCATTATCAATCCTTATGGCAGCTTGTTGTTTCCAATATAAGTTTTTTATACGTCTATTGTCTTTCCCATCAATTTGTAGATCTGCAAGCATATCCACCATGTTAACATTTCTAACTCTATCAAAAGCCTTTGTGTAGTGTCATTTTATCGTCGTCACTACAGATGCATTCAACCCAGCCTCATGGCAACATTATTTGGCGAACACAGCTCGTGGCAATATTTATGATGAACACAGCCTCGTGGTAACATTTGTGATGAATTAATAATCATGTGAATAATTGTCGTGAATGACTCATGGCAACATTTTTTGGTGAATCTAGTCTCATGGTAACATTAATCTAAATTAAACATATTCTTAAACAAAAAAAGAAACCGTGCAGTTTACTTGGAAGCATATAGGGAGCTACACTGATGAAGTCATGTGCGCGGTGAGACGTAGTTAGCCGCCTGAGTTCGTCGTCCGCCAACAGACGACTGGCTACCTTTTCCTCGCTCATTCAGGTCTAGATAATGTGATGTTGCTATCATCTCACAGACGACTGGTCGCCTATTCCTGGCATATTCAGGTCTAGTCAGTGTCATGACGCAATCACATCACTTACGACTGGTCGCCTATTCCTGATGCATTCAAGTCTAGACAATGTAATGACGCTATTATATCACAAACGGCTGGCCACCTAGTCCTCGCGCATTAAGGTCTAGACAATGTGATGACGCTATCATCACAGACAACTGGCCGCCTATTCCTGGCGTATTCAGGTCTAGACTTTTGTAATGAAGCTATCATATCACACACTCACAGCAGCTTCCTGTTTCGAAGTTTCTATTTTAAATAGACATTAATGACGTCACATTAACTGGTCATTGTGGCCCTACAGCAAGTTTAGGTAACAGACAGAAGTTAGAGAGTGGACAGTGATGACGCCACAATAACGAATCAGTTGGGCTCTACAGCAAGTTTAGGTAACAAACAGAAGTTACAGGTAGGAAAGTAATGACGTCACCATAGCAGGTCAGTTGGGCCCTGCAGCAAGTTTAGGTAACAGACATAAATTAAAGATAGGACAGTGATGACGCCACAATAACGGATGAGGTGAGCCCTACAGCAAAGTTAGGTAACAGACAGAAGTTAGAGGCAGGACAGTAATGACGCCACAATAACGGATCAGTCGGGGCCCACAGAAAAGTTAGGTAACAGACAGAAGTTAGAGATGGGACAGTAATGACGCCACAATAACGGGTGATTCTAGCCCTACAGCAAAGTTAGGTAACAGACAGAAGTTAGAAATAAATGAGGTCTCAATAGTGGTCAGACGGGCTCTACAGCAAGTTTAGGTAACAGACGGAAGTTACAGGTGGGACATTAATAACGCCCCAATAGCGGATCAGTATGGCCCTAGAGCAAGTTTTGGTAACAGACAGAAGTCAGAGGAAGGACAGTAATGATGCCACAAGAGCATAGGCAGAAGTTAGACGTAGGGCAGGAATCTCTGGACGGAATATATTTTACCTTCAATCGGTATTCAAACGTGTGTTGACATTTAGCAAACAAATAGAAATAATCGAAGACTTACCGTACTGACACGCGGGACCAAACCAGCCTCTCTCACACGGGACACCATGTCCACAGACACCCTCAGTGGTGCAGTTATTGTCTGAACACCGGCACTTGTACTGACACGCGGGACCGAACCAGCCTCTCTCACACGGGACACCATGTCCACAGACACCCTCAATGGTGCAGTTATTGTCTGAACACCGGCACTTGTACTGACACCAGGATCCGAACCACTCAGGGCTGCAGACTGAGACGGCATTTACTTTAGATTCTGCACCAGCTTATTTGATAAACTGTTATTGCTATATAAAAATATAGATATTTTTATATATACATGCACTACGTATATATTTCGAATACCTTGGACTGTCAGAGTAACTAACAACGAGTGCTTGGGAGAGGCTAATGAAATCAGAACATTATATACAACAATAAGAAAGAGACAAACAACACTCTTTGGTCTTATTCTGAAAAGAACGAGGCATTGGAGAACATCGTAAAATCTGGAAAGAACAATGAGAGAAAAGACAGAGACAGGCTCAAAGACATGATGCTGGATAGACTGAGACGTTGGAGTGGAGGAATATCATCTGTAGACTTGATCGATAACACTAGGATCTGAGATATGTGGATCGTCATGAGCGCCTACGCTAGATGGCAAGAGTCATGATGATTATGCCTTC
>JACEFZ010002895.1:0-46902 GCA_014155875.1 Cepaea nemoralis
CCCCGGGAACAACAACTGCTCCAGGCGATGTTTTTAAAAAAAAACCGGCAAGCACCAGTCATGAAAAATGCCCTTGCCTCAAGACCTGCCCTTGCCTCTGTCTCAGAGTTAAGCACACCAAACCTTGAGTTGGCCTCGTCGGACATATTGGCGTTAGCCTAGAAGCACTGGTGATAATGTCCTTTAGAAGACTTTTCATTTCCATAGACGAGGACCCTGGAGATGACAAACAAAACCTGAGCGATGGGCTGACTCATGTATCACACAAATACATATAATTAATACCGAGACGGGGCCTGACCTGTCAGGTGGCCCCTGGTTTGACACGTCCGGGCTTGAGGAGACCTCCAGCTGGACGAAGTCCTGTTGTCTTTTTCCCACACGACAACTCTCCACATTCATACCAACCCTTTATTATGATTTGGCACAATCATTTCCATGCTTCCCTCTCACTTGAAAACCCATGCCTTTCTCACCCGCAAGATCTTGTGGTGTGGTGCGCCGAGTAAGCTTTGTGTTTCTCCCCCTTTACTAATAGTATAGTATTGGGGTTGTATGGCACGCAGTGTAGTTCCCCATTCCCCCGCAAGACTAGGAAAGAAGATACTACCCCTCCCGGCCGCTGCTCTTGTCTGAGCTGTCGCCGCAAGGTACCGGTAGTGCCTCACAGAACACATAGATTTAGAGGAATGCAGGTTCTCTCAATGAGATAGAGAAGTCCATTATCTTCCCGACATCATCCTATCAAGTAACAGACGAAAGAGATAGTCCTGTGTATAGCCTCTTCTGGCTCAAGAAGATAGATCATAGATTGGTATAGCTATCCAATGATGCTATTCCACAGAAAGATGACCAGATGCCCAATTCAAGCCGTAGACAGAAAGATAGCAACAGCTCATCTGACGCCAAGAACAAATGAATCCTCTGGGGAGATATATTGTTCCGTTTCACTTCCCCGGCTATGCCAAGAACAAGACGCGCAGCCAAATCGGCTAACGGTCACCCCCTACCAACATGGCAAGACTGCTGTTTTGCCATATCCTCTCCGTCGTTACAAACAATAGAGATTTATAATACCAACTTTATTACAGCCTACGGTTACCTTCTCCACCACCATAGGAGACCTTTTAATTGTCTCAGTAGTCTGTTGCACTTCTGTCGTTATCTTTAATTAACTTTGACAAGTTGCCAACTTGCAAACGGTACTTGTTTGCCCGGCCATCATTGACCAGCCGCTGCACCAGTACACATTTGACGCAAGGCGCGCCTTCGGGACTACCCGAAAGGAAAGACAAATATTATACTCGCTCCATGTACAGATTGTGGTATGAAGATAACCCAAAGAACTATCTTTCATGGTATTTGAGGGAACAAGAGAAACTGAGAGCCTCCAGAAGCTGTTTCCCCCTGTTTACCCAAATACAAGAATGCATAAGGACATGAGCCACTGGCTTTTCGCTACACACCTTCCACAAATCCATACTGTTCTTCCCTAATTTCCATTTTTATTTTCTTTTTGGTTCTTCTCATTATGATTCTGAGTAGAAGCTTAGTGATATGGTTTATAAGGTTAATTGTACGAAAATCTTCACAATCAATTGCTCCTCGTCTTTTTGGTATAGCTATAAATACAGATTTCAGCATATCACTGGGTAAATATCCACTGCTGTAAATATCTTTCAACATTTTGGTTAATATATCTACTCCAAATTCTCCCAATACTTCTAATTCTTCTATTGTGATTTCATCTGGCCCAGCTGTTTTTCCTTTCTTCATACGTTTCATAGCGTCAGCGACTTCTTCTTTCAGAATAGGTGGACCTTCTAAGTTACTATCTTCTGTTAATTCTTCCCTTTCTCCTACATATAATTCTCTTATATACTCATTCCACCTCTTCATTATAGCATCTTCCTCTAATATTATCTTTCCTGTTTTTGATTTCAAACACCCCGTATTTATTCTTATTTGTCTTCCTGTAAGCTCACTGATTTGTCTGTGCATATATTTTGTATCTTTAATGGAATTTAATTCAATTTTTTTGCATTGCTCGTTTAACCAACTTTCTTTAGCCTTCCCACATTTATCTTTTATTTCTTTATTTATCTTAGCGTATTCTTGTTTGTCATTTTTACTCTGTTTTCTTTTGTCCATCAGTTTTAAGATATCTTCATTCATCCATTTTTTCTTAGCTATTTTGCCTCTCTCCGGTAATACTTCTTTGCTATTTTGATGAATGGAGTCCCTTAACATTTCCCATTGTTCATCTATACTCTGTATTTTAGTTATTGCATTGTACCTATTTTTCACAGTCACTCTGTATTGTTCTTGCATTTCTTTATCTATTTTCAGAACCTCTTTATTAAGTCTCATGTTCTTAACCATTTTTTCCCTCTCTTTAATCTTACTTTTATTTGTCCACATAGTGGTACATGATCACTATTACAGTCAGCACCAGGCATTGTCTTTACATTAATTAAAGCGTTTCTAAATCTGTTATTAATTAGTATGTAGTCAATTTGGTTGCGTATTTTCTTATCAGGGCTTATCCATGTGTACAGTCGTCTTTTATGGTGCTTAAACCATGTGTTTCCAATTATCATATCATTGATATTTGCCCATTCTATTAGCTTTTCCCCTTATTCATTTCTTGTACCTAAACCATAATTCCCCACTACATCCTCCATTTTTCCCTTTCCTATTTTTGCATTAAAATCACCAAGTATTATCTTTATTTCTTGTGATCCAATTTGAGCCATCGCCATTTCTATTTCGTCGTAAAAGTGTTGTATTTCTTCCTCACTACTGCTTGCTGTTGGTGCAAATACTTGTATAATATTTATGTCTATTGGTTTGCCTTTGATTTTTACCATAATAACTCTATCTGAAATACACCAGTATCCATTAATTGACTTGGCTGTTTTTTCGTCTAATATTATTCCTACACCTTTTTCATGTGTATCCCCTCCAGAATAAATTATTGTGTGATTGTCAGCTATAATTTTGCCCGATCCCTTCCATCTCATCTCACTAATGCCTAGTATATTCATTTTCATGCTATCCATCCCTCTTAGAACATTGGTCAACTTTCCTAGCTCATTTAATGTCCTAACATTCCATGTTCCTACTCTAAATTTATTTATTTTAGTTAAGATTTTGCCAGTTTAACATACTATAAAATAAAAGATTAATGGAAACTGAGACAGAAGAAGACAGCGAAGAAGTTTTTTCACAGCCTTTCATCACAGCCTGAACTGATACATTATTTTAGAGATCACGAGATGTGGAGAGAAGTATGATCACCCACACCATTTGGCAAGGCACTTTGATGACGGTAATGATTTATGACAATGCATAACATCAGCATATACATGTAGAATAATAACATTAAGAACACAATGACTCATTAACCCATTAGCCTTAACGATGAGAGAGAGAGAGAGAGAGAGAGAGAGAGAGAGAGAAAGAGAGCGAGGAGAGAGAGAGAAAGAGAGAGAGAGAGCGAGAGAGAGAGAGAGAGATCCTGCAGCAATGAACACGTGAAAATAAAACTACCCTATGCAGTTAGAGTTACGAGTCATTTTATGTTTTACTAATAATTCTTACTATCGCTTTTAGAGTGTGCTAATGATTTGCTAAAGTGTTATCTCTGTTATGCTAGTGATTTATTACTCTCATTACTTTAGTTATCAGTGCTTTTGTAGTGTACTCAACTTTCAGACACTTAACAATGTAATACCTGTGTTTTTCAGAGCATCAGCAGCTTTTAAAAAAGGTACAGATAGGGGACTATCCAGTAGATATTGCCATTGGGGTGTGAAGTGCTGGGCCTCCACTTACTCTAGGCCATGACATGGCTAGTATGGCCAGTTCCATTCCTCGTACACCATTCCTGCCCAGATAATTCATGGACAATTGCCTGGTACCCATCTTTTATGAGGCTGTTTCGACCCGACCTGTATTGGTTGGAAAAACATCATCCTAACTCTGCTGGGAACAAATCTTGGCAAGTACTGCACAAACCACTAGGCCACCTCAGCTCCATTAGAGGTTTATCACACTTTTAATGACAGTATCACTATTGTTTTAGTGGTATACTAGAGCTTTTTGTGGTTTCTTCTAGCTTGGCTTAAGACGGTTGATCGACGGCTTGACAATCCGTCATCATAAAACTTCCTGTTGTTTCAGAATCAGTTTTCTGGCTCTAAACGTTAGACGCTTCGTGTTAAATTCCAAGGATATTCTCTAATTGGTTATAAAAATATTAAAATCAGGCGTGTAGTGTGTGGTGCTATGAACGGATACAATATGGATATTCTCGACGTGTTTTTCTTCTGACTTGGCTAAAAGCGGTCCTCCAAACCATTTCCCGCTGTTTTCAGATTCAATTTTTGGATTTAATGTTATGATGTATCACTAAAACTTGCTAAATTCCAAGGATACTTTCAAGATTGGTTATTGGGATGTTAGAACTATGTACCAGACAGGGAAAACTACTCAGGTGTGTAGTGTTATGAATTAATACAACCTAGATGTTCTCGGGGTTAGCGAGTGCAGATGGACTGACTCAGACAAAACGTTTCTTAACTACGAACAAAGACACATAATATATTCAGGAAGAAATGACAATCATTATTCGAACGGAGTCGCTATCATCATGTCAAAAAATGCAGAAAGATCAATAATCAGCTGGGAACCAGTAAACGATAGAATCATAACAGCTCGTTGCCAAACAAAATATTTCAAGCTAACACTCGTACAGTGCTATGCACCTACCAACGATGATACCGACGTCAACAAAGATAATTTCTACAACCAACTAATTGGTACCATCAACTTATCACCGAAACACGACATTGTTGCTGTAATGGGTGATTTCAACGCCAAGATAGGATCTGATAATACCGGTGTCGAGAAATATATGGGAATTCACGGCCTAGGGGACATGAACCAAAACGGAGAGAGACTACTAGAATTCTGTGAAATAGCAAATCTGATAATAGTAAACTCTCTATTTCCGCATAAAGATATACATAAAATCACGTGGAATTCGCCTGATAGTATCACAAAAAATCAGATAGACCATTTTTGCATTAGTGCTAAATTCCGTTCATCAGTACAAGACGCCAGAGCTTACAGAGGAGCAGATGTTGGCAGCGATCATAATCTCTGCATAGCCAAGCTAAAACTAAAGCTTAAGACTATACAAAACACCAAGAATCAAGAAAATAAACTCACAGTCCCTACTGACTAAAGAACACCAAGTCGCATTCAACTCAGAGGTACAAAACATCTACGCTAACAAAGAAAGTATAATAAGCAATGCGAATAGTGAAAATAATATTGAAGAAAATTGGAATTTCATGAAAGAGACCTTGCTAAATGCGGCAACAAACACTGTCGGCTATGTACAAAGACAGAAGAAGAAGTGGCTAAGCGATAACACCTGGACGAAGATTCAAGAAAGAAAGCAAGTAAAACTAACACTTCTTTCTACAAAAGACACAGCTTCATATGAAACCCATAAGCGAAATTACTCCATGTTGGATAAAGAGGTGAAATCAAGCGCACGAAAAGATAAACAGACCTTTATACACAGCTTGGCCGCTGACGCCGAATCGGCTGCCAAAACTGGAAACAACAAAGCCGTATTCCACATCATGAAACAACTATGCAATCACTCACCTACACCAAACAAACCCATCAAAGACAAACAAGGTAAACTACTCTTATCCGATGACCACCAAAAGCAACGAAGGGCAGAACATTTCAAAGAAATATTAAATAGACCGCAGCCTGACATTGTTCCCAACGTGGATGGAGAAACCACCATGCCACCACTAGATGCCTCATGTGAGTCATTTACAATGGCAGAGATTAAAGCAGCCATTGAAAAACTGAAGAACAACAAAGCTGTTGGTGAAGACGACATCTCCGGAGAATTGCTCAAAGCAGCAGATGAGAATACCTTACAACATTTGTTACAGTTGATCAATAAAATCTGGCAAAACGAATCCCCACAACATTGGAAGGATGGTGTAATTTTTAAACTGCCAAAAAAGGCGATATGTCTGATTGTAATAACTGGCGTGGTATCACCCTACTGTCAGCACCAGGAAAACATTTTTGTAGCATGTTACTTGAGAGATTGAAAAAGTCTATAGATGAAAGGCTCAGAGAAGAACAAGCTGGCTTCAGACCAAAACTGTCATGTATAGACCAGATTTTCACACTCAGAATAATTATTGAAGACTGTAGAATTCCAGTCGAAATTAATCTCCAACTTTGTCGACTTTCAAAACACTTTCGACAGTTTCCATAGTCCTTCACTTTGGAACCTACTTAATATCTATTGTTTCCCTACCAAATATACCAACATCATAAAATCTTTCTACAAAGAGACACGTTGCTGCGTAAGAAAAGAATCAGGCAACTCTGACTGGTTCTCAGTGGAAGCAGGAGTGAAACAGGGTTGTGTCGTGTCACCGATGATCTTTGGAATAGCTATCGATTGGATCATGCGCAAATGCACAAACAACACAAATAGGGGTATCCGTTGGGTTGACAAATTTCTAGAAGACCTGGACTTTGCCGACGACATAGTGCTTTTGAACTCAACACGCCCAGCTGCCCAAGAGAAAATAAACCATCTTCAAAATGTTTCAGGACAAACTGGTCTCCAAATTAACACCGCCAAAACAAAAACTATTGATTTTTCCAACAGTTCAGACGACATCAAATTAAACAACCACGTTCTTGAAAAAGTTAACGGCTTCACATACCTAGGAAGCAAAATGACATATACAGGGGACTCAACACCAGAAATATCATCTAGAATCGCACTGGCATCTGGTGCCTTTAATAAACTATCAAACATCTGGAAGTCAAAGATACTCAGCAAACACACGAAACTAAAAATCTTCAACTCTTGTGTGATTACAATGCTAACGTAAGGATAGGAGAGTTGGAAATCAACGGCAGCTTTAGAGAAGAAATTAGACAATTTTGAGAACAAATGTCTTAGAAGAATTCTAAACCTCCACTGGACAGATTTCAGAACCAATACGCAAATAAGACAAGAGACTAAGCAAGATATTGTATCCAATTTTATAAGAAAATGCCATGGGAATTACATCGGCCATGTACTCAGAATGGAC
This sequence comes from Cepaea nemoralis, assembly GCA_014155875.1. Classification (NCBI taxonomy): domain Eukaryota; kingdom Metazoa; phylum Mollusca; class Gastropoda; order Stylommatophora; family Helicidae; genus Cepaea; species Cepaea nemoralis. The sequence goes on from JACEFZ010002895.1 coordinate 7,155, forward strand.
AAGACAAGACTCCTCTACCAAGACCTCATATGGTCACCAGTAGGGAAAAGAAAACGGGGAAGACCAAGAGAGGCCCTCATTCAATGGCCAAGTAAACATTCAAAATCTACAACAGGTAGCAGCGAACTTCAGGGATGTACTACAAATGTATAAGAGGCGTTCATTTGAAATCTGTTTGTGCCACACTGCGCATAATTGCGTACGTTGAACATGATCATGTCATAGTCATGTGGTAAGCACTGACCAATGAATAAAAGAGCAAGTGCTTATCGTCCCATGATGCATAGGTTCTGTTTCTGACCGTTGAGAAAATGGCCGAGTTGATCCAAAATCCGTCCAAAGAAGCTCAAAGAGCGGTGATTCAGTTTCTTTCATTTGAAGGATATAGACCAGTGGACATTCATCGGCCGGTCGCCAGCATGGCGGTTAGGCGTTGAGCCGTTAAGGCATGTGGCGTGTTTATGCTTGTGGCTACGGTTTGCAATCGCATTTTCCTCATGTTGGACTGGTAGTACATGGTTCCGTCGCTTGGCTACTGAGTGAGTGCGTGGGCGACACCGTGAGCTGTGAAATTCGCGTGGAATGCTTTTACATCTGTCCTGTACAGTGAACTGCATGTTCGGAACAATGGCTACTGGCAGTTGCTGAATTGACTGTTTTGCCCTTTTGTTTCACTAGTGCAGTTTTCGGGAGACTCCTGGGAGTCGGCGCTGAAGCTGCAGAGTTCCTGCTTTGTGCGACACTTTCGGCGGGTCGCCCTGCGGTAAGAGACCGATCCATGTGAGAAAACCCGGGTCAATGAGGTCTTTCTGGTGACTGCCGAGCCCATCGACGATGAATTTTGTATTGACATTCTGACGGCGGCATTATGCACAGTGTACCTGTGCGGGCTTGTTGGATTGCCGAGACTCCCGTCTATTCCACTTTTCACATTGGACAGCGAGGAGCATTTTGTGTGATTTTTGCTGGCACGGGAATGGAGCATAATGTGGACGACCCGTTGCCGTGAAGTTGGAACCTCGACTAACTAACTAACTAGCTAGCTAGCTACCTAACTAATTAACTAACTAACTAACAAACTAACTAACTAACTAGCTAGCTACCTAACTAACTAACTAACTAACTAGCTAACTAACTAACTAACTAGCTAGCTAGCTAGCTACCTAGCTAACTAACTAACTAACTAACTAACTAACTAGCTAGCTAACTAACTAACTAACTAACTAACTAACTAACATTCATCGAAGAATGCAGGCAGCGTACGGTAACAAATGTGTGTCGAAGACAACAGTGACAGACAGGGCATGAACGTTTCGGAAAGGACGTCAGTTCACGACAGATCTTCGACGGCCGGGTCAAGCGCATATTGTTGCAACAGAAAAAAAAAACATCGCCAAAATTGATGCAGCACTACAGATGAACCATTGTTGAAGCATACATTCGCTAGAGAAAGAATTTGATGTGTCAATTTGGACAATTCAAAAGGTAGTTCGTAAGAAACTGCAATATCGGAAGGTGTGTTCACAGTGGGTACCACGGATGTTGACCGACCACCAAAAACAGGAACGCATGGGAGGTGTTTGAACCACTTGCTGCATTACAGAGTGGAGGGTGATGTATTCCACTTCCGCATAGTGGCAGGTGAGCTGAGCAGCAAAAGAGAGAGAGCATGCAATGGAAGCATGCTGGATCACCAAAAGCCAAAATTTCAAGTTACAGGTTTCCGCTGGTAAGGTTATGCTGAGCGCATTTTTTTTTACCATTGTAGCATAATGTCTTCAGACGTTCGCATCCCCAGTCCATTTACATTTCTCAATACTCAGTAGTTAACCACGTAAGCCGTATTGATACCCTAACTAAAAATAGAATCGTAGATTCTAGATCGAGAGAGGGTAGATGAATGGTGGGGTCTCAATTTGATTGGGTAACCCTTGGGCTGGTAACGCTCCTTAATACATAATTAGCCTGCCAGTCGAAGCCTTGATTCCATCCCGTAAGGACATGTTCAAGATGCAGTGGTAAAATTTGCCCAAAAGCATTCTTTAAGATGTGGTCCTCTGCACATCAGGTACCTAAATCATTTAATATGTTATGTGTAAACCTGATGAAGTGAGAGAGAGACGAATGGCCGAGTATTTTCTTGAGAAAATGTGAAAGAAGACAGGACTTCGGTACAGTGACTCTAAAACTGCCGCTCAAAACCTGTCATGTCTACCGCAGTGAAACATTCTTACCATGTCTATTGTCTGTCTGATTTGATGATTTGCATATGCTTATGACTGTAAACCACGCTCAATGCATATGGCAAAACCTTTGTGCGCTCTGAACATTCGTTGAGTGCCTATCATGACCATTCTTAACCAAACTGTACATCGCTCTTGAGAGTTACCTTTGGCAGTTATGTTTCAGAATGTGTGATGCTATATACTGCATGTAATTTCTCCCTTATAATGGCTGAGAATGTTTGAATGAATGAGATGGTAATTATATAATTAACTTCTCATATTTGTAAAAGTAAAGACACTTATCAAATCCATGTTTGCAGGACTGCATTGCACTGTAGAAATTAACCTACAGTGTTTGTCAGCTGAATACATGGGAAGGCTCATGCTATTTGTCAGGGAAAATTCATGTTTTCTTTCATTATGTGTATTCCACATGTGAAGGCAATTCTAGTGCATGATTTCTGCCATACAATGCCTACTTCTTGATGCTTAATCACACTGTCTGTTCTCATGGTACACCGGTCCCTGTGATCTACTTATTGTGAGAATTTACAAGATAATTGTGTGAAGCTGCCTCTGATTAGGAGTATGTGCCTATGACTTCACGGTTTTGGGGATGAACCTGGAGAAAGGATATCACCCCAAACCCCCAAATAAAATTGCACTTCATCATCAGTGAGAGGCGGGTGTTCGAATATCACACTCCCCCTGCCCCTCCCATTCCTCTCTGAATCTGTGATAGTACTGTATAACTGTGACAATGGTTCAATAGATGTAAAACACATGTTGTGCCTTTGTTTATTAACAGAGAATGAGGAAGATGGAGGAGGCCCTTTCAATTACCAGGACAACTCCAGGGAAGTCCTGAGCTCTAGCTTCAACTCCAGCTGAAAAGTCAGACTCCAAAAAGACCAAAATGAACAACAGGTTGCAAGGATTGAGCCTGAATCCACTAATTCTGGCCTATACAGATGGCACTGAAGAAAAGTCTTTCTTAAAAAACCTAAGACAGGGATACTCTCCAATTTTGTAAAAGCTTCAGGCTATATCTTCAAGATAAATTCAGGAAGAAACCTTAAGAGGAGAGATCACCTGGTCTTCAGCATGTCACTACTGGCTAAGAGTGGACATTAAAGGTGCACTTGGAGCTGACCCTATCACAGCTTAATTAATAATGGCTGAAAGCTGAAGGAGCAGAAGTTCATTTATAGAGCAAATTCTCAAAATGGATTAGTGTTAAGTTGGTGTGGTGATTCAGTTCCATCAGAAATCTTAGGAGTGATAGACTGTGAAGAAAGACAGCTGGGACATATTGTTTCTTTTTAGATCTTCCTCCACTGGAAAAGTAAAAGAACAGTCTTAAGTGTCAACTTCATGAACAGTCAAATTTAGGTGAGATCGACAGAAAGAAGAATGCTAGGACATATTGTTTCTTTTTAGATCTTCCTCTACTGGAAAAGTAAAAGAACAGTCCTAAGTGTCAACTTCATGTACTCACCAGTGAAAAGATAGAGCTTTAAAATTTCTTTCAAGATTGTGACAGCAGGGAATAGCCTGAATTGGAAAACCATCATGGGGAGAACTGTAACCTGAGCTGTCCAACACCATCATAGGTGCTAAAAGGATTAAACAGACCAGTGGAGCAGAACGTCCCTATGCTTGCCCCAATTTATGACTGATCTTGTGTTTCCCTCATTAACAGTCGAAGAAAGGATTTAAGTCTAAAGTGTGGTGTAGGATAACTTATGGAGTAGAGAAGTGAAGGAGGAGGGTTATTTAGATTAATGTCTCGGTGGGATTTGGGTGTTGTATTTAGGTTCATAATTATGTCAATATATTACATATTAACTAAGAATTTGAAGTGTGATGATTGACTATATGAAGCCTGAGTCTTCACCTGGTCCAGAAACATTAATAAATGATTAGTAGTAAGAAAACAGTTTTGAGATATATGTCTCTGTGGTTGTCTTGTCCAACTGGTGTCAAGCATCTTCATGGTGACTGTTACTCTACTGTTGTGGTTGGTTACAGAGATTGTGAAAGTTCTGTGTGGTTGTTGTCAAGTATCTTCATGATGTATGACTTGTCTAATCTGTTGGTGTGATCATTCTTTGTGAATGTTTGTCCAACTGTTGTCAAGATCTTCTCATGTTGTCTTGTTCAACCAGTGTAAAATACAGTTGTTGTTGTTATGTTCAATACAATGGTACAATTGTCAATGTGATCATTTGTCCAAGTGTCTTGTGTCACTTGAAATAAATAATTAGAGATCAAACATGAGGTTGGCGACCAGAGCACAGTCAGCTGGAAGATGAGAGAACTGCTTTCATTGGTTGCTGTGGCTAACTGCCAAGATCTCTAAATATGGCCTAGAAGAGAAATCATCTATAAATAATTCTGTGTAGAACTTAACTTAGGTCTAATTTCTCACAGTGGGGGTACTCGATGAGCCAAAATTCTGAATGGTTTCTCTACAAGGGTTATGCGAGAATAAATATCAATACCTCTAGACAACACTTGCTGTTACTAACCTGTATCTTTTATAGAGAGATATACTTTATAGAACTTCACTCATTGGAACTTCTATGATTCTCTATAAACCCACAAAAAAACCTCACAACCATGAAGGGCTATTGTTGGCCGACTTTAAAGAACCTGGTGTCAACATCAACTCTACCCACTACTTGCAAACACTAGACAAGCTGCAAAAAGCCATCAAGAATAAACGACCAGGCATGCTTTCTCGCGGTGTGATTTTGTTGCACGATAATGCTCGTCCGCAAAGATTGTGCAGGAAGCATTTGCAAGGAAGAAGTGGGAAATTCTGCAACATCCAGCCTATAGTCCTGAATGGTCACCATGTGATTTTCATTTGTTCGGACCTCTAAAAAAAAGCTCTCAAGGGGCAGCAATTTCACACAGATACAGACGTAATGAAGGCGGTAAACACTTGGTTCAGTGAGCAAACACAATCCTTTTTTGCGGACCGCATTCGCCGCCTACCTAAGCTATGGGATGCTTGCCTGAATTCCTATAGCGACTTCTTCTGACCAACCCATGGTGCATAATTCATTCAAAATGAATGCTTTGTTTAATTCTACCACACGTGTTAATGTTTTTTTCATGCTTTTGTAATAAAGCCATTGGAACGGGTTTCAAATGAACGCCCCTAATATATATATATATGATTCCTGCATACATTATTATGAGTGCTTCTGTGGTCTATCAAATTGCTTGCTATACTTCAAAACTTTTATTTCGTTTTAGCGTTACAAAGAATTAAAACACTTAACACCACTGTCATCAGTGTCTTGTGGTGTACTAGACACTGCAAACAACATTATCACCAATGTTTTGTGGTGTTCTAGAGACTGCAAACACTCAGCAAAACTGTCATCCGTGCTTAGTGAAGCGCTAGAAGCTTATCACATGTCAACAACATCCAGTCTGCTGTGAGTGCTGGCGCTAGTAGTTCCCCCATGCAAAGAAAAATCTGGATGCAAACTGGCTGTTAATGGGGGGGTCTTCGGTGAGGCCCACATGTGTGAGAAGTCGAGGTCAAATGAATCTGTCCGGTGAATTGTAGGCTCTGACTTGCTTCGCTTGATTTTTGGGATTGATATGTACAGGGCTTCTAATGAGGACAGGATCTGTGGATTGTAGCAAGGATACGGATATTTTAAGAAATCCAAATAACACAATAAAAATGGTAGTCCCTAGTAAATACTGCTGTTAAGGTGTAAAGTCTTCACATATTCTAGGAGGAACCACTGGTTGGTTAGCAGGTGGAAAAGCAACTACCAGAAACATAGTACGGAGTATACAGAGTCAGGCACGACATAGAAGTTCCTCTTGATCATCCACTGCATCCTGGTTTTTATGTGAGTTGTCCAGATAAAATCTTGCCACTGGATCTCGTCACTGAAATATAAGTCACGCACAAGACATATCTCTTCTCACTTGACCATTTCGTCCTGGAGTAATGGGCTAATGGCATATAGTAAGACCTTGTGATCGACAGGCTATTTCAGGGTATTGCCTAGCTCGAGTTCAAAATCAGGGTGAATACTCTGTCCTTCAATGTCACAAACGGAGTGAAGAAAGGTTGCATCCTAGCCCTACTCTTCTGAGCATGTTTGATGCAATGCCGACAATCACTTTAAAGGACAGTTATTCTGCTGCCAAAGTCACCTACTACTCATGTAAGCTAACCCAGTTACAAAATACCAGGACAAAATTGGGTTTTTCGGCTGAAAGGCACAAATATTGCAGCACCATTGTAAACAGGCACAACACAATTATGCCCAAAACAAAATATATCGGATGAAGAAAGAAGAATTCACCTGTCACCTGATGTGAAGCTCTTCTATCGCAGGAGTCTTCTAGTCAGAGCAAAAGTGCAAGAATTGTTCTCGTTGATGGCTGTGCTCTTAATGCCAACTCAGAATGTGAAATGCAGTGTACTGCTGCTGCAGCTGGTAATAATTACGGTAGCGCCATCTCCACCAACAAACCTGAAGTGGAGCACCAAGCAGCTAGATCAACATAGCATAGTCAGCCATTAGAGGCCAGAAACTGAAGTCTGTGGAATGCTTTGTTTATCTCAGCAGCACCCTTTCCAATGTAGTCCATATTGATGATGACGTGAAGATCAGACATGTCAAAGGTTGTGTTATTTTTTGGGAAACTGAGATCCACAATTTGGGAAACAAATGAAACAATTGGTTTACATTCGGTCCTATCAACCATTCATCAATTGATTGATTGATTGATTGATTTAGGAACCGACATCACAGCATTCGGGACATACCCATAAGCGCTCCGTCCCCATCCTCAGCAGCCAGCGAAGAGTTCCAACACTAATAGTTCCAGTAGCAATCTGATTATATGTCCGTCTCGCCTTTCCTCCGAGCGCCGAGCGTCGGCCAGATCCCCACGTCACACCTCGTTGTCTCATTCTTACCAGACCATGGTGATCCATCTGCTCCTTCGAGGTGTACACGTGCTCCCACAAGGCCGCAACCACATCTGCCTTGTCATGCATCAATACTCCACCAAATTTTGCCGAGCCAGCCAATCTGTCCGCCTGTTCATTCCTCAGCACACCGGCATGTCCAGGAGAAAAGATTCAGGTGATGCCTACTACCCGTGACCTCCGAAGCGAAGCAAGCCACTCTGCACGAAGCCTGCTTGTTCTCACCCTTCTCAGCATGCTTTCTGAGTCAGTTACAATCACAATGTGTGTATGTATCGTGTTTTCTATCCAGCGGAAAGCTGCACTGACCGCCTCCACCTCCATTCTTAAGCTAGATGTAGTGTTATCATACGCCAGGCTCTCCTGCACCAAACGCCGACCATTAGTTTTTGCCAAGAACCCCCAGGCACTTCTCCTACCTCTCAACACTGACCCATCCGTGTAGATAATCACATCACCCGGGCGAGAATTTTCCTGAATTAGTTGCTGAATTTCCACTTCCGTTGCCCCTGCTGGCCACTCCCTGCACTCCCGACTCAACGTTATTACAACTCTGCACAAGTCTGACTGCACGGCTGGCACTCTGACCCACTTCTCTCCTCGCCTGATGTTCTCCAAGGGGCACATCTGTCTGATCGTATCCTCCGCCTGAGCCATCCATGATTTCCATCTTATCAGTCTCTGACCCTTAACTACGTCCAGCGCATCATGCAACGGGTGATCTGTGTCTGCAGCTACTCTGAGGTATGCCTTCGCTTGCATCACCTTGTGCCTACTAGCAACAGTACAGTAATTCATCAATTATACAGCAATTATATGTTCTGTATTACACAAAAGAAATTAACGTGGCAGTAAACATAAACTGAGCGATGAGGAAATGCACAAAATGGCATTACAGCCATGCTCTCTCTGTCTCTGTCTCTGTCTCTGTCTCTGTCTCTGTCTCTGTCTCTCTCTCTCTCTCTCTCTCTCTCTCTCTCTCTCTCTCTCTCTCTCTCTCTCCCTGCCTCCCTCTCTCTCATACACTCCCACTCAAAAATAAAACACATATATACATGTATGCATAAAAAAAGAAAGTAATAAAAGTTGAGAGGATCGCCTTCATTGCACTGGTTTTCATCCCATATGGTTCAGTCTCTTTCCGCGGGCGACCTGCAGAAAGCATCGCACAAATCATGAACTCCGCAACCCTGGCGACGAACCCCAGAAAAATACACCCATGAACCGAAAGACGTAGCCTGAAATCAAACCCACAAACTTCGAAGCATGAGGCAGACAGCTTGACCACTTGGCCATGGAGACTCCCACAGGTATGCATGCAGGCAGTCAAGGAACCATGCTCACTACCAAATTGAAGGTTTACACAGCAGTCATTCTACATTCTCGTGCGCCTGTGGGACCAGGTGGAGAAGGCAGGGGAACAGATTGAGAACCTGTATGTCGAAATAATCAGATTGCGGGGGTTCGGCAGAGATTCTGGAAGAATCTCAAAACTGAAAGGTAAGACCAAGAGAACTTTCAAATCAGGTAGCGGTGAAGTTCTCTCAAGGGCCGGCATGACAAGCATCCAGATTATGCAGTACAAATCTCAGCATAGATGATCCAATCATATTCTTCACATGTTAAATGAGCGGCTTCTAAAGAAAATATTCTAAGGTGAGCATGGACTGATATTACAAAGACACCCTGAAAGCTTCAAAGAAGAACCATGATACTGACTTGTAAAGCAATGTTTCTGATCACTCTGTTTGGTGTAAATATCTACTAGCATGGTGACTGTGGAACAGTTTAGAATTGAGGAAGCTATGCAGAGGCCATACAAACATCAACAGTGAGTTACCTCTGCCTGCTGAGACAGTCAACATTCTTCATCCTGACTGTAACAGACAGTGCCCTTATTGTAACAGACATTACCCTTATTGTAACAGACATTTCCAGACTCAAATTGGTCAAATCAACCACCTACAATTCCACTCTAGAACTGAAAGATGACAATGTGGTCCTCTTTGGCAACAAGGGACACACAAATAAACAAGATGTTATGCCAACTATGTTGTTCGAGCTGTTAACACTTATGTGCTAACTGGATAGTTTCATTTAACTCCTAAATGGCATGAACAATGTGGAAAATGGTAATTGCTGGTTCCATCTCGGTAAGCAAACAGCACAATCATTCTGATCATGTATGTGAGATCTTCCAGAGCAAGTACAAGACTTGGCTGCTAAATGCCTACCATCATCGTGGGGATGTGCTGTAACTCTCTGTCTAGAAGCATACACGATCTGTGATCCTTGAGAGGCTTCATCACAGCTGAGACCATGAACCTCGGGGAGGTGAAAACAGAATTTACCATCTAGTGGTATAAATGAAAGATGCTCTGCTTGACTACATTTCATTGACTGGGAAGACCCATTTCTACAAACACCACAAGGTATTTTCCAGACAGCGATCACCTGTGATGGTCAAATATTCTCTGTTGCCTATGACGACTTGCTAGATTACAGTATTACTAATCTCCACTTCCCAGATAGGTCCCAGCAAAACATGGACAAAAGCAAACAAGTTCAAGCAAAACCTGATTAAATGTTCATCTTTTTTCTTTGTTCACTTGCTTTGAACTCAATCATAGTTCATACATATGCTACTACTTCTTGTGAACTGGACTGATCTTTGTGTGTGGATTAGCTTTCCCTATTACCAGTGTCCCTCACCATCAGGCAAAACCCACTTCGACTTCTGAGGCACTTGTAATTTACGTCTACAGTGGGCATCATGGAGGGGAAGATAAGCAAGAACATAAGAAAGTGGCTTGGAGCACAACCCTGCCTCACGACTGTCGGACTATATTGCAAACAGAGCAACTTCGTCCTGGCGTTCCGGTCCCTTATGGAAGAACTCAAAGTCGGAAAAGCCAGACTCGCTAAGACGCTGCGCGTGTCTCCAGATGAAACGGTCAGTGTCTCGGTTCCCGTCCTGAGAACGGGAAGAAAGTGGAAAGTCGTCAGCGCGGTCGAAGATGCCCAGGCAGCATTCCGGCTGAAGGAGGTCATGGGTCACACCCAATCAGACAGAAGGGGCTTCGGGCACCATGACAGAGATCCGATGTTGTCTAAGGTGACGACTAAGGAACGCAGAGAGAGGATGACGAAAGAGTCCGTGTGGCTGCCAAGCTGGGCCAGTGGATGTCATGGGAAGAGATAGTGCAGAGATCTCTTAACTGGAATGAAATATGGCGTATGGTACCACTGCGCTTAAGTTTCGTCGTCCGATCCATCTACGATGTCTTGCCATCAGCTGCCAACTTGGTCAAGTGGGGTAAAGCCACCGACCCAGTCTGTCCCCTCTGTAAAAAGGTTCAGACAGCGGAGCACGTATTGTCCGCATGTAAAGTTGCCCTGACACAAGACCGATTCCCTTGGCGTCACAAGAAAGTCCTTACTGAGTTGGCGGCCATAGTGGATGTAGCTAGCATGCAGGCGAACAAGGGGGGGGGGGGGGGGGGGCAGGCCGTGGCCGATGGATATTTGCTTCGTCCGAGCCGAGCAGCAACTGAGAGACAATGAAGGCAGCGCTGCCGACTTGCCGCTTCCGACCTTTCTCAATTTTGCGGATGACTGGGGACTGACCGTGGATCTAAAGGGCCGTGGCATATACCCTGTGGTGATCCAAAAGTTTGACTTGCGACCTGACATCGTACTCAGCTCCTCGTCAGCCAAGCAGCTAACGCTGATTGAGCTGACAGTCCCATTCGAGTCTAATATTGAGGAGCAGCACACGTACAAGATAGAGAAGTACGATGACATGGTCGCGTGTCTCATGCTGGAAGGGTACACCACCAGGTTATTCACCGTAGAGGTAGGCGCCAGAGGCCTAGTCTCCCACTCCGTGTATGATATGCTAAAGCAATTGGGCATTAAAGGACAAGCAAGAACTCGGGCATAAAAACAACTGGGTGAGGCAGCCGAAAAGGCCTCGTGTTGGCTAAGAAATTGTTCGAAATCTGAAGTGGGACGAGTCTCGAAACTAGTAAAGTTAAAAGCGATAACTGCAGAACGTCTCACATCTCATCATCTAAGAACAAGAACTTGCAATGTCTCGTGTCAACTCTATAGCCTTTCCTCCGAGCGAGGGTGGTGAATCTGAGTGAAGTCAAATCATGCAAAATGTCGGCCGAAAGTCCAACCTCCATAACAGAGTGGTAATCGGCCGTTACTCGCACTCAGCTGCAGAGACCAAGAGGTGGGTCAAGGAACCAAACGGAAGAACCTGCTTCCTAGTAGAGTGCGGCGCCATGAACGGAGCACGAAGAAGGAACATGGCAAAGGAGACGGAAGGAGGCGATAGAGGCCGTGGCTGGGAATGAAGCAAGCTCCTCGCGACCACAAGTTCTAAGGGGCAAGCACAGGCTGCACGGACCCTCCTCTCTGAGGGAGGGGAGGTTTGAGAGTGGACAATGGTAACAGCTAAGGGAAAAACACAAGGAAACGAAAGTGACCGAACGTCTCCATCCATCTATTATGTGCCATGCCGGAAAGCGCGGGATGTCATGACTCGCCATTTCACTCGATCACTAGAGTCATGGATAAGCTCAGTGTTCCTGTCTCGACCATGCCATGTGGCCAAGCCATCCAGGTATTTACTTCTCGGTCTTCCCCTTGGTCTGTTCCCTTCGATCTTGCCAGTTGTCACCAAGTTCTCTAACTCATTTCTTTTCATAACATGTCCAAATAAATTTTGACTGTCTACGTCTAATTTCTCTAATCAATTTACGATTTTCATTTATTTCCTGTAATACTTGGTTATTGGTTTTTCTGTCTGTCCATTGTATTCTTTGCATTCTCCTCAGAAAACACATTTCTACAGCCATCAGATGTTTTTCAGCTTGACTGCCCGTTATCCAAGTTTCACCTCCATACAAAAGTACAGGCTCTATGTAGCACCTCAACACTCTTTTTCTCGATTCAATTGATATATTTTTATTGGTCAATTTGTTTTTCATCTTGCTAAAGGCTACTTTCGTCATGGCGATTCTTGTTCTAATCTCTTCAAAGCATCTACCATCAGATGTTATGACTGTTCCGAGATAATTATACCGATTCACTTGGCGGAGAATATTTCCATTTACTTGTATATTACATTGTGGTATTTATTTCTTCCCAATGACGACTATAATCTGTGTCTTTTTACAATTTAATTCATAACCCCAGTTGTTCACTGTGTACAACAACCGCATCTACTAATTGTTGCAGATCCTGATCATTGTCTGCAATTAATACTGTGTCATCTACATATCTAATGTTATTGATGTTTCGTTGTCCAATGACGATTCCATTTATATCATCTACATTTCTGAACATATGTTCACTGTATAGTGAAAAAAAAAAGATCTGGAGACATATCTACGGCAGGGAAAAGACGCCCGAAGTCATGCCCCGTACGGAGACCGCCCCTAGAGTATCAAGAGTGTAATGGTCTGAAACACTTGGGGAAGAAGATACACTTCTGACGATCAGAAATCCATAGCCGTGTTTGCTCCGCGGCGGGGTTTTCTTTTTCTTTCAAAGTTTGGGCTGTGTGTGGTTAATTTCCCTTAAATTTTATTTTATTTTCCCGGTCGGTAACTATAGCTTTCAAAATGTATGTTGTCCTCTAGTCTCTACTTCCTTCTTCTCCTTCTGTGAGCGCTAAATAATACTATGTGTGTTTATTTATGTAATATTGTTTGCATATCTTTTACAGGACATCGCTGTCAACATCAATATCTTTCAGCTCATTGTTGATTTCTTTGGCAAGATTACGTTCAGTAGTTTGTCATTGCTTTCTGAGCGGCCGGCTCACATACCCCGTAAGTTACCGACTCGTTTCAAACCACTGTTGATTCTCACCGTCGTCACGTTACTTACGAGAGTATACGAGATTACGGAGAAAAGCCGCTAACCTCTAGGACAGAATTGTCTTAAATTGTATGTGGCCCTAAGAGAGCCAGTAAAAAATTTACTTTTCATCATCTTATTCATACCTAACATTAAAAGTATACTTTTAATTTTTCTCAAATACTTATAGAACCACAAAGTGGGTTATAAAATGTAAGTACATAAAGATTGATAACAACTGTTTATGAGTATTATTAAAAGAATATTCATTTTGTATTATATTTGAGTTTGCAATTACTGTTTTTAATTTGAAGATATAAGGAGGAAGATATATAGGATACTTTTTAATATTATAGCTACGGATTTAATTCCTGTTTCTAAATTCTAGTAATCTCCCTTATAATAATGTTAGGTGTTTATGCCCCCTACACATTGTAGGTCTAGGTGTTTTTTTTCTTCATGTCCCTTGCAGGACGTTGCAGTCAACACCAGCATTTTCAGTTGCTGTTGATGCACTAGGCAATATTTTACGTTCCGTAGTTTTCCAGTGCTTTCTGATCGACCGGCTCCCATACCAACGCGTTATAACACAACGCGTCACGGTCTGCTGCACAAATCGGTCGCGGCTGCGTTTCGAACGTCTAGTAAGCGGCTCTCGAACCGCGTTCGCAAACTTTGGCCACGGAGACGGTTTTTTGTTGTTTTTCTTTTTTTTTTATAGCTATCTGGTAATTCCGCAGAATGCTTGAACATAATTATTAATAAGTGTAGCGAGCAATCAAGGCATTAATATTATAGCATGTGCCGGTCTCTCTGGCCGAGAGGTGACAACACTTTCTCCGTAATCCCGTTTATCACGCAGAGTCTCGTAGCGGAGGAGAGCTGGAAGCAGTTCGACCCCCGCTGGTGAATTGCGGAATAACTGAGCCGGCCGCTCAGAAAGCAATGGCAAACTACTGAGCGTAATTTTGCCAAGAAATCAACAGACAGCTGAAAGATGCTGGTGTTGACAACGATGTCCTGTAATGGATATGCGGATTTAAAAAAAAAAATGATTTCTTTTTTTTAAATTCTAGTAATCTCCCTTATAACAATATTAGATGTTTAGAATGCTTGAACATAATTATTAATAAGTGTAGCGAGCAATCGAGGCATTAATATTATAGCATGTGCCGGTCTCTCTGGCCGAGAGGTGACAACACTTTCTCCGTAATCCCGTTTATCACGCAGAGTCTCGTAGCGGAGGAGAGCTGGAAGCAGTTCGACCCCCGCTGGTGAATTGCGGAATAACTGAGCCGGCCGCTCAGAAAGCAATGGCAAACTACTGAGCGTAATTTTGCCAAGAAATCAACAGACAGCTGAAAGATGCTGGTGTTGACAACGATGTCCTGTAATGGATATGCGGATTTTAAAAAAAAAATGATTTCTTTTTTTAAATTCTAGTAATCTCCCTTATAACAATATTAGATGTTTATGCCCCCCCCCCCTCCCCCCCCCTTTTATTGCTGATCTAGGTGTCTTTCTTTTAGCTATCTGGTAATTCCGCAGAATGTTGTTTTAAATATGCTCTAAGCAACTGGGAATACGCATGCGCAGTTTAATTGCATGATTTATTATTATAAGAGATATTTATGTTAAAGAAATGAGGGGGGGGGGGGGGGGGGTCTGACCATTAGAAAGCAATGCACCATTTGACACACAGAGAGAAAGAAAGAGAGAGAGAGAGAGAGAGAGAGAGAGAGAGAGAGAGAGAGAGAGAGAGAGAGAGAGAGAGAGAGAGAGCTAGAGAGAGGGGGGGGGGGGGGACAACTATTTGTTCAAAATGAATGATATTTACAAACAATATAAATGACATTTCCTCCAAACATAATATTAATGTTTGTCTACATAAATTCGAAATAATAACCGCCCAAAAAGGGAAACCTGGACCAATGCAGCAGATTCTGTCCATGATGTCTATGAAGGTTTCCACTCGGGCATTGAAACCTTTGCTGCAGCGATTGATCTTGAGGACGCGTACAACAGAGTACCATTGGATTTGTTAATGCTTCAGCTTCTTGAACTCAAAGTAAGTCCATTCCTCCTTAGTTGGAGCGCTGCAGCCCTCTTCCAACGGAAAGCAGTTTTTAGATGTGGCAGGTGGACTTCGGAACCAACAACAATATATCCTGGCTTACCACAGGGATCACCATTATCTCCGGTACTGTTCAACGCCTACACAGTGAGAATCACCAGTGAGCAGATCACTGGACCTGGCAGGACATTGTCATATGCCGATGATGTTTTAGTGTGTCGTCAGGGTAAGGATAGAGAGCAGGTTGCTGTGGAACTACAAACCAAACTCAATCGCATAAGTTAGTTAGTTAGTCGACAGATTATCCTCATTGCACATCGAACCATTCAGTCCATAAGTGCTCGGATCCCCTCCTCAGCAAATCTCGCAGCGTGTAGCGGCTAACGACGCCAGTTCTGTGTTGGTGTATCAGTCTTCTTTGGCTTCCTGCGTAGTGTTCTTGTTTGGCCACCCCTCTTTTAATTTGCTGTTCTCGCAGTCTGGCCATGGTTGTAGATTCACAGTCATCACTTGGTTCACGCAAAAGTCTTACTTCTCGTAGAGCATTCAGAATGTTAGCCTGGTCCATGACGCGTCCGCCCTCCACAGTAGCCTCACCTGCGAGCTTGTCAGCCCGCTCATTTCCTTTTACTCCCGCATGCCCTGGCACGAAGATCAAACTAATCTTTGCCAGCCAGGACCGCTCCAGAGGCAGCAACCATTCTCTTCGGATCGACCCCTCCTCTATCCTTTTGATCATGTTCATTGAGTCGCTAAGGAAACATGCCCTAGTGAATGTCTGTGTCTCGAGCCATGTTATTGCTTTACTTTCTGCCATGACTTCCATAGTCAGGCTGCTTGTGGTTTCAGTGAAAGCACCAGAGTCCTCCTTCACAATTCTCCCTCCGGCCCGAGCTGTAAAGGCCCATGAGCTTCTCACATGTCGGACGACCGACGCATCTGTGTAGATGACAGCATCACCGTATAGCGAATTCTCGAAAATCAACGCATGTACTTCAGCCTCCACAGCAGCCGGATTTTCTTGTCTGCACTTTCTATCTAGTTGGATGCAAACTGAGAGCTCTTAGCCTTCGCTTTGCACTCCTTCGTATTATGAGAGAGCTCCTTGCAAATCGAACACCATCTTCCCTTCCAATTCTTCTTCGGGGAAGATTTAGGTGGGCTCTTACTCCCATCTTTTGATTTCTCAGGACTCTTTTCTGTGGACCTCTCGGAAGACTCTGCCTTTTTCTGATGAGAGCTTTTAAATTTCTTCTTGTCAGACTTATCCTGACCTTTAGTACTAGTGGGACAGGTGTCACTAGCCTCCCCGTGTACTACTACGTACCTTTCCGCCAATTTTTCCACGACGTCTAACCTCTCCGCCCCCTGTTCTCCCAAGAACGTCTTGAGCGGTTTCGACATATGCTTTCGCATTTGGTCGACGATCATTAGTTCTTCGAGACTTTCGTAGTCTTTCGCAAATCTGGCTAACTCCATCCATTTATGCAAATAGGATTTGAATCGCGGGCTATACGCGGCGAATAACTCACTAGGTTCGCGTTTCACAGACCTAAACTTCTTTCGGTACGTGTGTGAAGTCATTTCGAACCGTTTCAATAACACCTCTTTCAACGCATCGTAATCGTTCTCGTGTCCCGCCGGCAGACGAGCATAGACCTCGAACGCTGTCCCGCGTAAACCTT
Source organism: Cepaea nemoralis (assembly GCA_014155875.1). Lineage (NCBI taxonomy): Eukaryota > Metazoa > Mollusca > Gastropoda > Stylommatophora > Helicidae > Cepaea > Cepaea nemoralis. The sequence continues at coordinate 23,988 of JACEFZ010002895.1, forward strand.
GCGATAATTTCAGACACCATTTGTCTTTATCAAGACCCATTGCGACAGACATAGCCTCGAATTTCTGTAGGAACTGATCTATCTTCTCTTTGTCTTCTTCAAAAATTGCAAGGGGAAACTTCATGGCATGGTAACCATGTCTACCTAAGGTGGGTGAACCAGGGAGTGAAGAACCTCCTACTGCTCTCTCAGTATCTCTACTGGTTTGTGCCTTGAGCTCGAGTTCCCGCATTCGGTACTCATGCTCTAGCTCAAGTCTCCTAGCTTCTTGTTCAGATTCGAACTTCTTTTGCTCAGTTTCTAACTTTTTAGCTGCTTGCTCAGCGACTAACTTTTTATCGGCTTGCTCAGCTTCTAACTTCTTTTCCTCCAAGGCTAACTTTCTATCCTCCAGGTCCGCTTCACTCTTTCTTCTCTCTCTTTCTTCCTGCCGGAAGTCTCTTTCCACCTCTTGTATATACTGCAAAAGTGCATCACCTGTCATGCCCATTCCTTCCCCTGTTGCCCGCACTTCGGCCATATTTAGCTGGCCAGAGGCCATAGTTAAGGAGTGGGTGTTAGTAGTGTTAGTGTATACTCAACAGTGCAATATACAGATAGTCAGAACACAACTCTAATCAATATACCACAACACACAGCACACCACAAGTCAATCAGTCTTAGCAAGAGAAGAAATAGGACCAAAGACCTACGTAGACTTCTATAGTGAGGATAGGAATGATATGTCCTAACACCTATCAATCATCACCAGAGCTGAATCATTTTGATCCCGGACGAGCCCCCAAATAATGTCATAACACTCCTTGGGGTGAGGGGAACCTGCTATCCACACTTTAACAACGGGATACCTTTAGATCTGGGACATAGGTGACCTTAGTCCACGAACCCCCTTCAGCCCTTGGAAGCCTATCTCCCGCACTCTCAACCAAGGGACATTACCCCTTTCAAACCTCGTCCTGAACTCATGACGCAACTCTGGCAGCTAACTATGTTAACCATATGGTGTATTATACAAGATGAATGGATGAATGAGAATGATGATGATTCAGAGATAGACCTTGCAGTATCTATGCGAGATAAGACGTGGCAAGGATCGAGTAGCCTCCTGGAGGAAGTGTCATCATCGTCAGGGCCTCAAGTCACACTATTGGGTAAGTCAGACACGCTCACCAAGTCTTTCAGGTCTCCCTCCAGGTATAGGTTTCTCCACTTGGATAGGATGGCTGGCGAGTCGACTCACTGGTACTTGGGACCTCCGGTGGATGACGTCCCTGAAATCTAGATCACCTTAGGGTAAGGATAAAGACTGTCTCTTGGGAGCTGAGGAACTAGAACACTCCTCTGAAGCGTCTGGAAGTATCGATGGTACTGCGGGTATAGCAAGAGGGTGATCTCTCACTCAATGGTAGTAGCAGTCCTAACTGTCTATGCAACCCGCGCAGATCTCCCGACTCATATCGCAGATATCACAGCACAGATACCTCTACCGCTGAAGCGTGGCACTTTAGATATAGTTCAAAACCAGACAAAAGTTCTTCCACAATATCAGGCGCCACAGGGTACCAGGCACTTGGTAGCGGAGACATCATAACTATTTGGCATGAAGGCAGTCAGTCAGGCTCACAGTGGGGACACTAACAACAACCAGATACTTGCCCAGCTGGAGTAACGAACAAGGCGATATGATGCTGTCATGGCACATAACCTGGGCTATCAGACGTGGAGTGGGCGAGGCGTTAGCTGGAGCCCATCCTGAGACGTACTCTCGATTGTAAGTACTGCTCGCTGAGGTAGTGGACTTCCAAGCTGTTCACACCGGCTATCGCCCTAGTCCGGATCACTGGACTCGTCCCCAGATCATCGCTCTGCTCTCAACAAGATAGAACCTTCACACAAACAGCACGACAGTGGATAAGAGAAGCGTTGTCACTGCAACTGGACATTATGTCGGAAGTCTTTAACCCTCGTCAAGACACGGCGTCCCGCTCTCTCTCTCCCTTAGCACTGGACCAAAATGTCGACTGCCTGCCTGCAACCTTTGTCTCCAACTGATCATTTTTCCGGGACAATCGACTGCGCTTGCGTCAGACATGCGCAGTCTGTTTTGCCCGTAAACCTGTTCCATCACCAACCTACGGGAATAATTTTAAAGGGCGAGCAACGATTCGGGTCGGGTTGAGTCAAATTACTGGTTACTTCCCTTTCACTGGTAAATTTTCGTCACTCGAATCTCCGATGTCTCAACGGACCTTTCCTCAGCAGAAACATCACGAGGCGGACCCAATGAGTTCTGTGACACTGAGTCAGTTACAATCACGATGTGTTTGTGTGTCGTATTATCCATCCAATGGAGAGCCGCAGTGACTGCCTCCACCTCCATTCTTAAGCTGGATGTTGTGGTATCATATGCCAGGCTCTCCTGCCCTAAACGTCGACCATTAGCTTTGGCTATGAACCCCCAGCCACTTCTCTCACCTCTTGACACCGAACCATCTGTGTAGATAATCACATCACCCGAGTGAGCATTGTACTGAATTAGTTGCTGGATTGCCACTTCCGTGGCCCCTGCTGGTCGATCCCTGCACTCCCGGCTTAATGTGATTATAACTCTGCACAAGTCTGACTGCTCCGCTGGCACTCTGACCCACTCCTCTCCACGCCTAATGTTCTCCAAGGGGCACACCTGTCTGATCGTGTCCTCCGCCTGAGCCATTCATGATTTCCCTCTTATCAGTCGCTGCCCCTTAACTGCGTCCAGCGCCTCATTCAACGGGTGATCTGTGTCAGCAACTACTCTGAGGTATGCCTTCGCCTGCATCACCTTGAGCCTACCAGCAACAGTCGGCAGACCAAGGATGTAACGCATACACACTACTGGGGTGTCTCTGGTGCATCCCAGAATGACCCGCATAGCTTCGTTCTGTATGCGCTCTAACTTCACCAGCTGACTCTCTGAGACAGTGAGCAGACCTAATCCATAATCAATTACTGAGATGATCAAGTGCTGGTATAGTGTGAAAAGCATTCTCTGCTCTGTGTCCATTGCAGCCATAGTTTTAAGTGCACTGAGTCCCTTTTGAGATCTTGTCACAACCATCTCCACATGGTCCTTGAAGGATAGGCTCCTGTCAAATGTGATCCCCAGATACTTCAGTTTGTTCTCTCTGCTGACATTTCTACCATCTATCGCGAGGCTTGGGACATCAGCTCTTACAATCCTGTTTGGCACATCTGTGTCTACCTGCTTCATAAATGTTCTCTTCATTCTAGCTCTTCCTATTTGGCCCAGTAATTTCTTTCTAGTACCCTCTTTGATGTTTATTTATATCTCAGAATGTGGCAGAGCCAACAAAAGAAAACGTTTAGAATTCTTCTTCTTCTTCTTCTTCTTCTTCTTCTTCTTCTTCTTCTTCTTCTTCTTCTTCTTCTTCTTCTTCTTCTTCTTCTTCTTCTTCTTCTTCTTCTTCTTCTTCTTCTTCTTCTTCTTCTTCTTCTTCTTCTTCTTCTTCTTCTTCTTCTTCTTCTTCTTCTTCTTCTTCTTCTTCTTCTTCTTCTTCTTCTTCTTCTTCTTCAGCGTTCCGAGCCATTGAGTTTCTTTTAGAATGGCTACCAAAGATCTATTTTATTGCTGCAAATTCTTTTACACATATACTACAACACCTGTTTAATGCAACTACAATACCTATCATTATTGCTGGAACTATGCAAATAGCAACAACAAAACATTATCTCTGTAACTTTATAAGAGCAACGTTTGAAAACAAAAAGCTTACTCTGCTGCTGCAACTCTCCATAAAACAAGTAATTGTTATATTCAAGCAACTCTTCACACAGCAACCCTAACATCTCTTTTCCTGCTGCAACTCTTTAAACAGTAATGACAACACTCGTTTCTGCAACATTCAAAACAGAAACCTCAAAATCTCTTTAGCTGTTACACTTCACACAGGAACTAGACTACTCATTTTATTGCTGCAACATTATATATAGAGGGGTAGACAAATCCAGGACACCCTGTGGTCATAGCTGTTACCTGGTATCTAAATTGTTAATTGTTTTCTTAGCCCATATTTGCACACAAATATGCTGGCTCCTAATATAAGCAGTTTTTTAATAACCTATTTTTCTACTCTGTTCACTCGCTTTGAACTCAAGCGTAGTCCATACATATCCTACCACTTTTAGTGCACTGGACTGGTTTTTGCATGTGGATTAGCTTTCCCTGCTATTAGTGTCCCTCGCAATCAGGCTAACACCCTCCAACTTCTGAGGAACTTGTAATTTACTCCCCCAAGTTAAGGACGAGAAGTCAACATTTTAGTCCAACAGATCGGTGTAGGGGTTGAACTCGCTACCTCGCCGTCAGCACACCAAAGTCTAAGAGCAAGCTCTTCTATCCATTCGGCCATTCTGACCTCTATATTTATAACTCTATATACCTCTGTATTTATACCTCTATATTCCTCTTTATTTATACCTCTGTATACCTCTGTATTTATACCTCTATATACCTCTATATACCTCTGTATACCTCTATATTTATACCTCTATATACCTCTGTATTTATATCTCTATATTTATACCTCTATATTTATACCTCTGTATACCTCTGTATTTATACCTCTATACGCCTCTGTATTTATACCTCTATATACCTCTGTATACCTCTGTATTTATACCTCTATATACCTCTATATTTATAACTCTATATACCTCTGTATTTATACCTCTATATTCCTCTTTATTTATACCTCTATATACCTCTTTATTTATACCTCTATACGCCTCTGTATTTATACCTCTATATACCTCTTTATTTATACCTCTATATTTATACCTCTATATTTATACCTCTGTATACCTCTGTATTTATACCTCTATACGCCTCTGTATTTATACCTCTATATACCTCTGTATACATCTGTATTTATACCTCTGTATTTATACCTCTATATACCTCTGTATTTATACCTCTATATTTATACCTCTATACGCCTCTGTATTTATACCTCTACATACCTCTGTATACCTCTATATTTATACCTCTATATTTATACCTCTGTATTTATACCTCTATATACCTCTGTATTTATACCTCTATATTTATACCTCTATATACCCCTGTATATAAACCTCTATATACCTCTGTATTTATACCTCTATATACCTCTGTATACCTCTATATTTATACCTCTATACGCCTCTGTATTTATACCTCTATATACCTCTGTATTTATACCTCTATATACCTCTTTATTTATACCTCTATATTTATACCTCTATATACCCCTGTATATAAACCTCTATATACCTCTGTATTTATACCTCTATATACCTCTGTATACCTCTATATTTATACCTCTATACGCCTCTGTATTTATACCTCTATATACCTCTGTATGTATACCTCTATATACCTCTGTATTTATACCTCTATATTTATACCTCTATACGCCTCTGTATTTATACCTCTATATACCTCTTTATTTATACCTCTATTATTATACCTCTATATACCTCTGTATTTATACCTCTGTTTACCTCTGTATTTATACCTCTGTAGTTATACCTCTATATTTATACCTCTATACGCCTCTGTATTTATACCTCTGTATTTATACCTCTATATTTATACCTCTATATACCTCTGTATTTATACCTCTATATACCTCTATATTTATACCTCTGTATTTATACCTCTATACGCCTCTGTATTTAAACCTCTATATACCTCTTTATTTATACCTCTATATTTATACCTCTATATACCTCTATATTTATACCTCTATATACCTCTATATTTATACCTCTATACGCCTCTGTATTTATACCTCTATATTTATACCTCTATATTTAAACCTCTATATACCTCTTTATTTATACCTCTATATTTATACCTCTATATACCTCTATATTTATACCTCTATATACCTCTATATTTATACCTCTATACGCCTCTGTATTTATACCTCTATATACCTCTATATTTATACTTCTATATACGTCTGTATTTATACCTCTATACGCCTCTGTATTTATACCTCTATATACCTCTTTATTTATACCTCTATATACCCCTGTATTTAAACCTCTATATACCTCTGAATTTATACCTCTATATACACACAAGAATACTTATTACTGCCTGAACTCTTCACTCAGTCATGGCAAGATTTCTTATATCTGCAACTTTTGAAACGGCAACTACAAAACTCTTACTGCTGCAACTATTCACGAGGAGACTAGAATACATGTTTTACTGCTGCAACTATTCATAAAGGAACAAAAATGCTTGTTTTACTACTGCAACTATTCATAAAGAACAAAAATGCTTGTTTTATTGCTGCAACTATTCATAAAGGAACAAAAATGCTTGTTTCACTGCTGCAACTATTCATGGAGGGACAAAAATGTTTGTTTTACTGCTGCAACTATTCATAAAGGAACAAAATTACTTGTTTTACTGCTGCAGCTATTCATAAAGTGACTTGTTTTACTGCTGCAACTATTCATGGAGGGACAAAAAATGCTTGGTTTACTGTTGCAACTATTCAGAACGGGACTAAAATACTTGTTTTACTGATGCAACTATTCACATGGCACACAAACATTGAACCCAGACGTCTACTGAGTTAGCATATCACAAGTTATCTATCACAAAGTGGATAATGCAAAAACAAATGCAAACAGAATCACAGTGATCAAAGCCCAATGCACTCACATACTCGTCAAATTACTCATGAGGGAAACCAACACAGACTGTGTACACCTCAACATCAACCTGTTAAAAAGAAACAGACTGTCATTATATCATTCTGACGCGTTGCACCACTGCTGGAGCCTGTCAGGAGGGTTAATGAAATCTATCAGGAGGATTAATGAAAGCTACCAGGAGGGTTAACAATGAAATCTATCAAGAGTGTTAACAATGAAATATATCAGGAGAGTTAACAATGAAATATATAAGGAATGTTAACAATGAAATGAGTATCTGACTGAGTAGCTATAGTGCATTCACAAATGTTTGCCCTCATTCACGTTCAAAATTTTAAAACGTATCTGTTGCATCGTTATGAAACTTTTCTTGCCGTCTCATATTTAAATATTGAGCACAACCCACTACTGGCAACGCTGATCATATTCTGGTATGAACCTACGGCTTATCCACGTCAATGTTGAAGCACTAGACTCGAGTTTCGCTCTCGTTTGAGCTCGTCAGTAGTGCATATCCTTGACCGGACCCGGAAACAAACTCTGGATACTGGCGTGTGAAGCGGGTGTGTAAAACCGTCTTATATTAATTCCCACCCAGGGAATATGTCTTCAACTGGTCCAAAGGCAACTAAAATCATGGAAAGCGGCAAAATTTCTAATGTTTTTGTGAAAATGTATTGAATTCACGCAAACACACTTGTTTTACAGTAATGCACATCAATTCGGGTAACGACTTCCGTTCCACTATATGATGTGCTTCTCATAAGGAAGTTCCTGTGCACCATGGAGAATATTCATTACTGAACACTGATATTTCCGTATGAAGATGTAATACATTTCATAATATGCACTTCATCTCTGACCCACAAATTATATACCCCATATAAACAAACATTGATATCTGCTGTACAATCTCCAGAACAAAACATGTTTTGCTGGGTGTATATAATGATAAGGTTAAATGCTAAATCTCATAATTTTCTCTCACTTGGTTACTGAGTTATGGAATTTTATACAGAGGCAAACATTTGTGAATGCACTACAGCATACTGGTCTGATATCCTAATTAAAGGGTACAAGTCTCTCATGTAAGGTAAGTAAAGTACTGACTTCAAGTCATGAAATCATTAATTTCAGGCTAGGTAGTCATCTGTTTGAATCCCCCTCAAGGAGGGCATTTTTTGGGACTGACTTGGCCGCCCAGGAGGAAATGTTGGAGGGAAGTAAAGGCAAATGGCATGATACTGACCACATCCTCCACCGAGTTCTGATTGGTCTATACAAATACGGGGCTGGCACCATATACACTGTGCGCCTCAAGGTATGGAATTGGGTCGTTTAAGTTTTCTTTTCCCCTAATTCATTAACAAGCCACATATAATGATATAATTCGTACAATTAGGTTGAAGGCAGACACCATAAGAGTTAATGCAGTTTAGTGAACCAGATATCCACCACAATAAGTGAAAACACTTGGGTAGAGTAGCGTAGTCACTTGTTCTGGTGGGAGGAAAGAAATTGCTATGAAAAGGCAGAGGACACGAACCACTTGTATAGACGTGGAAGCCAAGGGAAAACTGGCACAATATCTTCCAAAGAATGTGTTTATTTATATGCCACAAACCTGGAGTGATGTTGTGACATGCTTAGAAACTGTATACCAGACTCTGGACAATAACCAGGGAAATAAATACTTCTGAATATCCCCCCCCCCCCCCACCCACACACACACATGAAGAAGTGTGTAAGAGAATCACACGGTCTCTAGAACCATGAAATGCCATTTAAAAACTATCATTTACTTGCAATATAGTACCTTGCGGTGTATGGCAGGGGGGTCTTGAGCCTAAGTAATTAAGGCCGCTTGGCTAGTGCAGTCACCACAAACTGCAAAATAAAGTTTTCTTTTTGCAATGAACATGTGACATTATACATTAGGTATAAAATAATCTAATATGCTCTAGGGGTGTGCAGTGACAGGACCTCACAGTTGCTTGATCCCTTCCTTAATTTCATTTTGCTAATCTCTGGCCTTCAATTTATGATCTGCTATGGCATAGTGGTTTGTGTTCTTGCCTGTCGAGACATTGGTCTGGGTTCAATCCCCAAACAGAGACAGAATTATGTTTTTTTACCAGTAGGGATTTGGGGTCAACCAAGTCATATACAAATGGGTACCAGAAAATTTTAAGAATTGTCTAGGAAGGAAAGATGATAAGAAAGGGAAATGGCCAACCTATATGTCACGACATAGTATATGTGAAGGCCCAACACAGTATCTGTTATGTGACTATCTTTACCTAGGTACTGCGGTTCATTTTGTTGTATTTTACAGGAATATTTCTTGCGGTTACGTTCGGATATTAGTTTTGTGTCTCTAATATGGGAACGGTAAGATCATTGATAATTTTGCATCTTACCAACGGGACTTCTTTTGTCAAAATGCATCTGTCTACGCTGGCTGACAAGACTCGCGTGCAGTCCACGCGCGGTCTGACGTCACTCAGATGACGTGAAGATGTATATATCTGTGTGCATGTGTATATATAAAAACCGGCAGAGTTATTTTTCCTTGAGTTAGGCAGGCCGCTGTGTTAATCTCCCTTAGCAACAGTGTAAACCGATAGTTGTGTGAGTGTGTAGGTAGGGTCACAAAAAGTGAAAGGTCAAAATCGTTTTTCTTCTATATGTCCCTTTTAAATGATAAATTTACACAAACATTAATATCTTGGCTTAAAATTGACCTACATACTTGAACAAGATACCGTTGGAATTGTTTTTTTTTTTTTTTTCAAGAGCTATCCATCTAAGCAAGTCATATAATTTAAAAGAAATTTAGAAAAAGTTACTAAAGTGGCCATCTTTAGCTTTCATATAATTTATGAGGCTGGGCTGTCACCAGGTCACATGTAGCCATCGTGGGTTTAAATCCTCCTTGAAGTTGGATATTTCCCTGCTCACATGGCTCCAAGGTCAGGCTGAGCTTATTGTTGAGAACGAGAACACATTTTTAGGCGGTAAGACACCTGGCATAGTGATGACACTATCATCCATTGAGTGAAGGAAATATGGCCAATATCTCCACCTCCAATATGTCTGGAGGGCATACAAATCTTCTCTTCCGTGACACGTCAAATTAACCCCCTCCCCTGGTATTTTATAGATCACCTGGAACTTGATGGGTGATGTGTAGAACATCATGTTGGCCGCCTTTATAGATCACCTGGAACTTGATGGGTGATGTGTAGAACATCATGTTGGCCGCCTTTATAGACCACCTGGAACTTGATGGGTGATGTGTTGAACATCATGTTGGCCGCCTTTACTTCCAGAGACATTTCCTGGTACTATTTTAGGCTGGGTCTATGTGGAAGCCCAGGTCAAATTTTTTTTTATCTTCCTGAAAACTATGACCACCAGGCAAGTACATATTAATGCAGTGTTCAACAATGTATGGCTTCAAAAGCACCCCCCCCCCCCCCCCAAAAAAAAAAAAAAAAAAAAAAAAAAACAACAAATTATGCATTTAACATGGACAAACCCTTATGTCACTTCAAAGTTAACACGACTTTGGAAATAACTGACCTATTACTATTAACACTGGCATTTACATCCTTATGTCATTTAACAGTTAACACAATATATTTTTCAAAGAGATAATTTGCCATAGAGAACATAACAAAGTCTTAAGTCTGCCTCAATCATGAGCACGATGCTGTGAAACATTCGGCAATTGAAACTGAGCCTGTGATGATAGATGATAATTATGTACAACTTAACAATCTGAAACTACAGTTATCCACTGATGTATTTTCATGTTGCCATCCAAAAAAAAAAAAAAATTATTAAATGTATTGGTGTGGTAACAAAAGTTAAACATAACAATGGTTAAACACAGCAAATATAATGAATATTCAAATACAATCAGTAACCGGCTGATGATAACAGAAAGTTTCGGCCATTTCAAGAGGTTAAAACAATATTCAATAATTTGTTCCGATTGCACATGTGGAATATTACACGAGGCATGATATTTGTGAATTAACAAAACATACTTTTTACAATTAATTTCTGCAAGATAACAGCGGCACACATTTGTAACGAAAAGGGGGTTCTGTATCAGATGCAGAAGTGTCCATACGTCACATATTTATGGCAACCAAGGTCAACCAAAGCCTGAATGTAAAATTAATAAAGAAACTCCCGCTGACAATTTTTGTTTGTTGATAAATGTTATATTAAGGGAAACATCCATGTTTTTATGTCTATGTAAAGCTGATAAATATGCTTTGTTTTAACCCTCTATTCTGTCCCAAATCACCGTTTTACAAATTAAAAGTTCTGTTTAATAATACAATGTTATATTTTTAAAATGTAGACTAACCTATTTAAGGAAGAGAAGGCCAGTATTTGAGGGTCGATATTTCCAAGTATTCGTTTTGACCGGCCACAATTCATGCTTGATAATATGTAACATCTTTTTTTCTGTCTTATCATGATGATCGTTTGTTTTTTTTAAAACAGATCCTTAATGACCATTATGATTTAGCATGATGGCTACATTAAAAACAAACTGGAACATACTATAAAATGAAAGATTAATGGAAACAGACAAAAGAAGACAGTGAAGACGTTTTTTTCACAGCCTTTCATCACAGCCTGAACTGATACACTATTTTAGAGATCACGAGATGTGGAGAGAAACATGATCACCCAAACCAGTTGGCAAGGCACTTTGATGACGGTGATTATTTATGACAATGCATAACATCAGCATATACATGTAGAATAATAACATTAAGAACACAATGACTCATTAACCCATTAGCCCTAACAATGAGAGAGAGAAAGAGAGAGAAAGAGAGAGAAGAGAGAGAGAGAGAGGGAGGGAGGGAGATAGAGAGAAAGAGAGAGATCCTGGAGAGAGAGAGAGAGAGAGAGAGAGAGAGAGAGAAAGAGAGAGAGAGATCCTGCACAGAGAGAGAGAGGGAGAGAGAGAGAAAGAGGGAGGGAGATAGAGAGAAAGAGAGAGATCCTGGAGAGAGAGAGATCATGGAGAGAGGGAGATAGAGAGAAAGAGAGAGATCCTGGAGAGAGACAGAGAGAGAGACAGATCCTGCAGAGAGAGAGGGAGAGAGAGAGGGAGGGAGGGAGATAGAGGGAAAGAGAGAGATCCTGGAGAGAGAGAGATCCTGCAGAGAGAGAGAGAGAGGGAGAGAGAGAGAACGGGGGGAGGAAGGGAGATAGAGAGAAAGAGAGAAATCATGGAGAGAGAGAGATCATGCAGAGAGAGAGAGAGAGAGGGAGAGAGAGGGAGAGAGGAAGAGGGAGGGAGGGAGATAGAGAGAAAGAGAGAGATCCTGGGGAGAGATAATAATAATAATAATAATAATAAGTCTTTATTTTCAAAGGGTTAAGAATTGGGCACGCAGGCCCGTCTGACATTCTGCCCTTCTTCTCTATTTCCTCTCATACATTCTTTCATTCAACATCACTTATGAAGCAACTTTTGACAACAAAAGAACATTAAAACGCATGAAAAATAATCAATAACAAATGACTCACTGAGGCAGTGTTTAACATGGGCATTATAAATACCTAAGGAGGGTGTAACGTGCCATACATAAGGGAATGTTTTTTGGCTAGTTTTCGTTTGAGATAAGTTACCATTATTGTCTTTTTTGTGTTGTTTGTTATGGGGGCATGTAGTCTGTACTAAGGTAGTGTTCAAACAGGTTGCGAATGTATGTATCATGATTGGTGGTGTCTTTGATTTCTTGTGGAAGATTGTTCCACAACTGAGCGGCAGAGTATGCTAAGCTTGTTTTATATAAGTCTATCCTAGGTTTAGGGACATGAAGTATATTTAGTCGTTCGCTATGTCTAGCGTTATATTTAAACAATGGCCAAAGGTAGCTTGGAGCATTTTGAAATAGGATTTTGTGAATTAGTTTGGTCTTATTAAAAAGCAGGCGCTTGTGGAGTGGCAGTAACCGGAGACGTTTATATAGGTTAGAATTGTCGGTAAGCTTTTCACCATTAATTAAACGCACTGCCCTTTTCTGGAGTGAATATAGGCGTTTTGTTATTGATTTGGAGCATCCATCCCAGACTGTGGAGCAGTAATCAATATGTGTTTGTATATGAGAAGTATAGAATATCTTTCTTGTGTTTTCGTCAAGGAAATTTTTAATTTTGGCAAGTTGGTATACTTTTTTGGCTATTTGTTTAACTAGAGCATGAACATGTGAGTTAAAAGTTAGATTTTGATCTATGATAACACCCAGTGTCTTGTGCTCGGTGACACTTTCTACAGGCGTGCTGCCAATGTGCAGCTGAAGAGTTCTCTGCGAGTTTAGAGTGTGAAGTCTTTGCCTGGTTCCTATTAACATAGACTTTGTTTTAGTAATGTTAATTTGCATGCGGTTTGCATGACTCCAGTTAACTACACTATTTATGTCCTGTTGCAAGGATAATTCTAGCACATTACGATCAACAGCGTTTGTATGAGGGAGGGAGATAGAGAGAGAGAGATCCTGGAGAGAGAGATCCTGCAGAGAGAGAGAGAGGGAGAGAGAGGGAGGGAGATAGAGAGAAAGAGAGATCCTGGAGAGAGATCCTGCATAGAGAGAGAGGGAGAGAGAGGGAGGGAGATAGAGAGAAAGAGAGAGATCCTGGAGAGAGAGAGAGAGATCCTGCAGAGAGAGAGAGAGGGGGGAGAGAGAGAGCGAGGGAGGGAGGGAGATAGAGAGAGAGATCCTGGAGAGAGAGAGAGATCCTGCAGAGAGAGAGAGAGAGAGATCCTGCAGAGAGAGAGAGAAAGAGAGAGGGAGTGAGGGAGATAGAGAGATCCTGGAGAGAGAGAGGGAGGGAGGGAGAGAGAGATCCTGGAGAGAGAGATCCTGGAGAGAGAGAGAGATCCTGGAGAGAGAGAGATCCTGGAGAGAGAGATCCTGGAGAGAGAGAGAGATCCTGGAGAGAGAGAGAGATCCTGGAGAGAGAAAGAGAGAGAGAGTGTGGAGAGAGAGAGGGAGGGAGGGAGATAGAGAGAGAGATCCTGGAGAGAGAGATCCTGCAGAGAGAGAGAGAGGGAGAGAGAGATATCCTACACAGAGAGAGAGAGAGGGAGAGAGAGAAAGAGGGAGGGAGGGAGATAGAGAGAGATATAGAGATCCTGGAGAGAGAGAGAGAGAGAGAGAGAGAGAGAGAGAGAGAGAGAGAGAGAGAGAGAGAGAGAGATACTGCAGCAATGAACACGTGAAAATAAAACCACCCTATCCAGTAAGAGTTAAGAGTCCTTTTAAGTTTTACTAATAATTCTTACTAGCACTTTTAGAGTGTGCTAATGATTTGTTAAAGTATTATTTGTGTTATGCTAGTGATTTATTACGCTCATTACTCTAGTTATCAGTGCTTTTGTAGTGTACTCAACTTTCAGCACACTTAACAATGTAATACCTGTGTTTTTTGTGGAGCTTTAGTGGCTTTAAAAAAAGGTACAGATAGGGGACTATCCAGTAGATATTGCCATTGGGGTGTGAAGTGCTGGGCCTCCACTTACTCTAGGCCATGACATGGCTAGTATGGCCAATTCCATTCCTCGTACACCATTCCTGCCCAGATAATTCATGGACAATTGCCTGGTACCCATTTTTTATGAGGCTGTTTCGACCCGACCTGTATTGGTCGGGAAAAAAAATCATCCTAACTCTGCTGGGAACAAATCTTGACAAGTTCTGCATAAACCACTAGGCCACCTCAGCTCCATTAGAGGTTTATCACACTTTTAATAATAGTATCACTACTTTTGTTGTGGTATACTAGAGCTTTATCACATTTTGATAACATAATCAGTGCTTTTGAAGTGAATTAAAAGTTTATAACTTTACACAACATTGTCAATAGTGCCTTTGTGGTGTGTCAAAGTCTAGAAATTTTCTGAGATTTTCCGGTTTGGGTCAAGATGGCAGGACGTGTTTCCTTCTAGCTTGGCTTAAGACGGTTGATCGACAGCTCGACTAACCGCCATCATAAAACTTCCCGTTGTTTCAGAATCAGATTTCTGGCTCTAAATGTTACGACGCTTCGCACAACTTGTTAAATTCCAAGGATCCGATGACCACCAAAAGCAGCGATGGGTAGAACATTTCAAAGAAATATTAAATAGACCACAGCCTGACATTGTTCCCAACTTGGATGAAGAAACCACCATGCCAACACTAGATGCCTCCTGTGAGTCATTCACCATGAAAGAGATTAAAGCAGCCATTAAAAAATTGAAGAACAACAAAGCTGTTGGCGAAGACGACACTCAGGAGAAATGCTCAAAGCAGCAGATGAGAATACCTTACAACGTTTTCTACAGCTGATCAATGAAATCTGGCAAAACGAAGCCCCACAAGAACACTGGAAGGATGGTGTAATTTTCAAATTGCCTAAAAAAGGCGATATGTCTGATTGCAATAAATGGCGTGGTATCACACTACTGTCAGTACCAGGAAAACTTTTTTGTAGCATGTTACTTGAGAGATTGAAAAAGTCTATAGATAAAGGGCTCAGAGAAGAACAAGCTGGCTTCAGACCAAAACTGTCATGTATAGAACATATTTTCACCCTCAGAATAATTATTGAAGACTAGAAGTCCAGTCGAAATTAATCACCAACTTTGTCGACTATCAAAACACCTTCGACAGTATCCACCGTCCTTCACTTTGGAACCTACTTAATATCTATGGTTTCCCTATCAAATATACCAACATCATAAAATCTTTCTACAAAGAGACACGTTGCTGCGTAAGAACAGAATCAGGCAACTCTGACTGGTTCTCAGTGGACACAGGAGTGAAACAGGATTGTGTCTTGTCACCGATGATCTTTGGAATAGCTATCGATTGGGTCATGCGTAAATGCACAAACAACACAAATAGGGGTATCCATTGGGTTGACAAATTTCTAGAAGACCTGGACTTTGCCGACGACATAGTGCTTTTGAGTTCAACGCACCCAGATGCCCAAGAGAAAATAAACCATCTCCAAAATGTTTCAGGACAAACTGGTCTCCAAATTAACACCGCCAAAACAAAAACTATTGATCTTCCCAAATAGTTCAGACGACATCAAATTAAACAACCACGTTCTTGAAAAAGTCAACAGCTTCACATACCTAGGAAGCAAAATGACAACTACAGGGGACTCAACACCAGAAATATCATCTTGAATCGCACTGGCATCTCGGTGCCTTTAATAAACTGTCAAACATCTGGAAGTCAAATATACTCAGCAAACACACAAAACTAAATATCTTCAACTCTTGTGTGATTCCAGTGCTAACGTATGGATGTGAGAGTTGGAGATCAACGGTAGCTTTAGATAAGAAATTAGACAATTTTGAGAACAAATGTCTTAGAAGAATTCTAAACCTCCACTGGACAGATTTCAGAACCAATACGCAAATAAGACAAGAGACTAAGCAATATATTGTATTCAACTTTATAAGAAAATGCCGTGGGAATTACATCGGCCATGTACTCAGAATGGACAAGACAAGACTCCTCTACCAAGCCCTCATATGGTCACCAGTAGGGAAAAGAAAACGGGGAAGACCAAGAGAGACCCTGCGTAGAACCATCATCAGAGAAGGCTCATTCAATGGCCAAGTAAACATCCAAGATCTACAACAGGTAGCAGCGAACCGCCAAACATGGGGAGCCATGACTTCTGCCCTATGCGCCACCTTGAGCTCAAGAGGAAAGACTAACTGACTAACTAAAGTCTAGAAATTTAGACAATATTTTTAATAGTGCTTTTGTGGTATACCAGAAGACTAGGACTTTAGACATTATCGTTAACAGTGCTTTTGTGGTGTGTTAAAGTCTAGAAGATTAGACAACATTGTTAACAGTGCTTTTATGGTTTACAAGAAGTCTAGAACTTTAGACAACATTGTTAACAGTGCTTTTATGGAATACCAGAAGTCTAGGACTTTAGACAACATTGTTAACAGTGCTTTTGTGGTGTACCAGAAGTCTAGGACTTTAGACAACATTGTTAACAGTGCTTTTCTGGTATACCAGAAGCCTAGGACTGTAGACAACATTGTTAAGTGCTTAAAAAGAAACAAAACAACTGATCAACATCCATGCCAACTCTCTGTTACCAGTGTCAAATATGGAGCCTAACCAAAGATCAAGAATGAAGAATTACAACATATAAAGAAAGGTGCTAAAAGAAAAATTGCTGTGGTCGCAAGAAGAGATTTAAATGATTAAATCCAACAAAAAAGTAGGACAACTTAATGCACAGAAAACACTAATGCACAGGGAATAAAGTGGTTTGGACAACTAACAAGGATGTGTCCAAATTTACCAGCTTCACAAGTACATCATAACCGACAAGAGGTCAGCAGAGTTGTAGGAAGATCGATATAGAGATAGATTGACAGCACTGAGACCATTTATAACCATGGACTCACAACAAATGTTGCATATTTGCCCACAAGAGGAGACTGCACATCTAGCACAGCACCCAATGGCACAACGCTGTTGAAAACTAAAACAGAAAAAGTGCTTTTGTGGTGTCGTAGGAGTCTACAATCTTTGATGTTATTAGTGCTTCATAGGTGTACTACAAATTTATAAACGACCCGACTACGTTATGAGTGCTTTTTTGGTGTAGTAAAATCTACAATCTTTGACGTTATCAGTGCTTCAGAAGTACACTACAAATTTATATATGACCCCTGACTACACTATTATGAGTGCTTTTGTGGTGTAGTAGAAGTCTAAAATCTTTGATATTATTAGTATTTCAGGGATGTACTACAAATGTATAAGGGGCGTTCATTTGAAATCCGTTTGTGCCGCACCACGCGTAATTGCGTACGTTGAATCATGTCACAGTCATGTGATAAGTACGGACCAATGAATAAAAGATTAAGTGCTTATCGTCCCATGATGCATAGGTTCTGTTTCTGACCATTGAGAAAATGGCAAAGTTGATCCAAAATCCGTCCAAAGAAGCTCAAAGAGCGGTGATTCAGTTTCTTTCATTTGAAGGATGTAGACCAGTGGACATTCATCGGCCAGTCGCCAGCATGGCGTTTAGGCATTGAACCGTTAAGGCCTGTGGCGTGTTTATGCTTGTGGCTACGGTTTGCAATCGCATTTTCCTCATGTTGGACTGGTAGTACATGGTTCCGTCGCTCTGCTACTGAGTGAGTGCATGGGCGACACCGTGCGCTGTGAAATTCACGTGGAATGCTTTTACATCTGTCCTGTACAGTTGTCATCATCTTACTCTTATCTAAATAATGGTTCGGGTTCATACAGGCAACAATACTTTGTTCGCTAGAATATAGAACATTTATTGTATTGAATGTACAGTTGGCGCAGTGGGTTAACAGCCCGCGCTATATTATATTACATATCACAGATAGTTAAACATCAAGCATATAGTTGTCATACAACAATCTAGCACACTATCTAGCCTATGTATATATATATCTATGAATATCTATTGAGTCCCTCTCAGGCAGGCCTTGTTGTCTCTCTCAAGTCCCTCTGTCCTCTGCCGGTCTCCTCGTGTCCTCATTCGACACGGGCGGTAACTCTGTCCGAGTTCCTCGTGGACCCCGCATTAGGCGGGCCACATCAGTGTCCACGGAATCATGGACTCGGTGACCAGCTCTTTCGAGAAGGTTCTAGATTACTCGGGTCCTGAGCGACTCAATGCTATCCCTTGGGCTGGAGTTGCAGCCCTCTAATTAATATATATGACGGTGAGGCGGTGACAGGATCCCCCCTCCCCCCTGATATGATTTGTTCTTGGGTAATTAGATCTGTTCTAATTCTGTCACCGAATCACATAAAGTTGGTGTTTGTAGTTTGGTGGATAGTAACCTGGTAATCTACCTACTAGCACTACAACTCATGTATTCTCCCATACACCACTTCTCTGATTTGGTAAAGAGATTACTCTGTCTCTTGTGTCCTTAATAATGCTTATCAGACCGAAGTTACGTGACGTTTAAGTAGTTGTATTTACAACCCGCCCTTCTCATAGTACCCAAACTGGTACCCAGACAATTAACCTCTGTATAAAAGAGAGTTAACAAGACCGAAGTCCTGGCAAATTAAGTACACTTTCAAATCCTGATCTGTGTGTGCGTTTCAATACACTTTTACTCTCGTATGTTATATAATGCTAAATATGTAGTTACCTTGATCTTTTATCCCCCTCAGACTACGTGTGTCCCTGTTGGCTTGTTAGTGTGTTAACTAATAAGTTGATGTTTCTAATAAAGTGACTGTATTTTAAATTGATCGTGTTGAGTTTTGAGGTTTGTGTAACGTGCGTGCTGAATGTGTTGTGTATTTCCAAGCGTCACGAGTTGGGATAACCTCAATCATGAAATACTGCACTGTGTGCAATACATGATCAGGCATTCCAAGTAGTGGTGCTTAGATGTATCCTAACTGCTAAACTAAGTATATTACACTAACTACTAAATTAAACTCGCTATTCAACTAAGTTCTACACATGTATTGACAAATTAGACAAGTCATGTACTTTCACATGGGAGACGCAGACAAATCACAATGAATACGTTTTGCGTACAATTTGTCCGCCAAGTGTATCGTTCTCTCATTTAATCCTTTCACGCAGTCATTCACTCATCTTTCATTCAAAATAGTATTTGGTTAAAATATATACTTAAAGTTGAGGTAAGCGTTATTGCCCTTAGAAAAAATGGGCTAGGCGATATTTGCCCTTTAAGAAAATACGTACTTTTTGTACGATGCATGAAAAATAGGTTATAATTTAATTAGAGATACTTGTATAGGACGGTTCTTTAGCCTATGAATGGCACCGCCTGTAATATTAAAGTAGAATATGTACAAATTACAGGTTAACACAATTTATATACATCATTAATGGAAATATAATAACTATTTAATAATAAAGTAATTAAATAACTCCAACGATGATGTGCGCGTTGTCGTCCTGTTGTTAGCGTGTTATGCCATGAATGTTAAAGTTAGTATGGCTGTCTCTTGAGTGTTGTCGTCGATGTTGTTCTGTTTCGGCTGTTTGCAAAGTTTCGTAGCAACAGCAAGTATGGATTGCTCTCACTGTCCCGTATGAAATATTACAGTGTTCAGAGTCAGTTCACTGGATATTATTGGTTGAAACAAACACAGTTACTGTTTCTTGCTGGAATTGTTCTCGAGCCTCGGCATTTGATGGTATAGTTTTTACACTATAGCTCTTAATGTATGTTTATGGGTGTCATAATTAACTAATCACTGAGAGTACTCTAGCAGGTGTAGAGTCACACTGTTATATGTAACGGACTAAAAGTATCACAGTTTATAGTGTGGCTAATGGCCGATGTGATAAGAGTCATTCTACTGGCGCATTTGTCTGCCGTGATAAAAGGTCAGCCACTATGTTATCGGTGCCCTTGATATGGCGGATTTCGAAGTCGAAGTCCTGAAGTAGAAGACACCATCTTTGTAACCGGTGGTTTTTGGGCGACCCATGGTTAAGGACTAATAATGGCGAACTGTCTGTGAGGACCACAAAGTGACTTCCTAAGAGGAACTTAGATAATCTCAATATACAGAACAAAAGGCTCAAACACTCCAATTCAACTGTGGCATAACGAGTCTCAGCCTTCTTTAGTTTGCGGCTGACGTAGAGAATCGGGTGTCTTATGCCATCCACTTCCTGCATCAAGCAACCTCCTATTTCGATAGCGCTAGCATAGAATCAAAATAATGAGGCACTGCGGAGGCAATGGTGAGACGTTGCCGAGGGACTCAGATTAATTATCCTTTATCGCTAGATAGCTACTAATTTTATGCAAACTTGTAAAGTTAACAATTACTTCGATTTAAACAAATCAATGTGTTAACAAAAATCAATGTGATATGATTAAATAAGTAGTTTTACATGGCACTTAATAACTTTTTCAGAAAACATTCTATGCCAAAACCGGAAAACGAGCCCCCAAAAAGCCTGTCATCATCTTACTCTTATCTAAATAATGGTTCGGGTTCATACAGGCAACAATACTTTGTTCGCTAGAATATAGAACATTTATTGTATTGAATGTACAGTTGGCGCAGTGGGTTAACAGCCCGCGCTATATTATATTACATATCACAGATAGTTAAACATCAAGCATATAGTTGTCATACAACAATCTAGCACACTATCTAGCCTATGTATATATATCTATGAATATCTATTGAGTCCCTCTCAGGCAGGCCTTGTTGTCTCTCTCAAGTCCCTCTGTCCTCTGCCGGTCTCCTCGTGTCCTCATTCGACACGGGCGGTAACTCTGTCCGAGTTCCTCGTGGACCCCGCATTAGGCGGGCCACATCAGTGTCCACGGAATCATGGACTCGGTGACCAGCTCTTTCGAGAAGGTTCTAGATTACTCGGGTCCTGAGCGACTCAATGCTATCCCTTGGGCTGGAGTTGCAGCCCTCTAATTAATATATATGACGGTGAGGCGGTGACAACAGTGAACTGCATGTTCGGAACAATGGCTACCGGAGTTTGCTGAATTGGCTGTTTTGCCCTTTCGGTTCACGAGTGCATTTTTCGGGAGATTCATGGGAGTCGGCGCTGAAGCTGCGGAGGTCGTGCTTTGTGCGACACTTTTGGCGGGTCGCCCTGCGGTAATAGACCGAGCCATGTGAGAAAACCCGGGTCAATGAGGTCTTTCTGGTGACTGCCGAGCCCATCGACCATGAACTATGGTATTCGTGGATGAATTTTGTGTTGACATTCTGACGGCGGCATTACGCACAGTGTACCTGTGTGGGCTTGTTGGATTGCCGAGAGTCCCGTCTATTCCACTTTTCACATTGGACAGTGGGGAGCATTTTGTGTGATTTTCGCTGGCACGGGAATGGAGCATAATGGGGATGACCCGTTGCCTTGAAGCTGTAACCTCGATTAAGTAACTAACTAACATTTATCGAAGAATGCAGGCAGCGTACGGTAACAAGATGTGTGTCGAAAACAACAGTGACAGACTGGGCATGAATGTTTCTGAAAGGACGTCAGTTAACGACAGATCTTCAACGGCGGGGTCAAGCACACATTGTTGCAGATAAAAACCATCACCAAAATTGATGCAGCAGTACAGATGAACCGTTGTTGAAGCATACGATCGCTAGCGAAAGAATTTGATGTGTCAATTGGGACAATTTAAAAGGTCGTTCGTAAGAAACTGCAATATCGGAAGGTGAGTTCACAGTGGGTACCACGGATGTTGACCGACCACCAAAAAGAGGAACGCATGGGATGGTGTTTGAACCACTTGCTTCGTTACATAGTGGAGGGTGATGCATTTCTCTTCCATATAGTGGCAGGCGAGGAATCATGGTGTCACCACTTTGAGCTTACCAGCAAAACAGAGAGCATGCAATGGAAGCATGCTGGACCACCAAAAGCCAAAAGTTTCAAGTTACAGGTTTCCGCTGGTAAGGTTATGCTGAGCGGATTTTTTTTTTTTACCATGAAGAGCTATTGTTGGCCGACTTTAAAGAACCTGGTGTCAACATCAACTCTATCCACTACTTGCAAACACTAGACAAGCTGCAAAAAGCCATCAAGAATAAACGACCCGGCATGCTTTCTCGCGGTGTGATTTTGTTGCACAATAATGCTTGTCCGCGTGTCGCAAAGATTGTGCAGGAAGCATTAGCAAGGAAGAAGTGTGAAATTCTGCAACATCCAGCCTATAGTCCTGATTTGTCACCATGTGGTTTTCATTACTTCGGACCTCTAAACAAAGCTCTCAAGGGGCAGCGATTTCACACAGATGCAGACATAATGAATGCGGTAAACACTTGGTTCAGTGAGCAACCACAATCTTTTTTTTTTGTGGACGGCATTCGCCACCTACCTAAGCAATGGGATGCTTGCCTGAATGCCTACAGCGACTTCTTCTGACCAACCCATGGTGCATAATTCATTCAAAATGATTGCTTTGTTTAATTCTACCACACCTGTTAATGTTTCTTTCATGCTTTTGAAATAAAGTCATTGGAACGGGTTTCAAATGAACGCCCTTAATATATATGATTCCTGAATACATTATTATGAGTGCTTCTTTGGTGTATCAAATGCTTGCTATACTTAAAAACTTTTATTTTGTGTTAGCGTTATAAAGAATTAAAACACT
>JACEFZ010002896.1:0-25830 GCA_014155875.1 Cepaea nemoralis
TTAACCATTTTTGGTAGAACAAACAGACAACATAATTATTTAGAGTCTAGGGAAACGCCCTAATTATCCCAATGTGGAAAAACAAAGGCAGCAAAAGAGACTGCACACAATACAGAGGCATTTCCCTTATGAGTCATATTGGGAAAATATTTAGCAAAATTCTTGATAAAATATTACGAACTACGGTAAAACTAAAACTAAGCGAATCACAACTTTGATTTAGGAAAACCAAAGAATGCACAGATGCCATTTTTGCTCTTAGACAACTTATAGAAAAATCAATCGAATTCATTGAAACACTCTACTTAGTCTTTGTCGACCACCAAGAAAAGGCATTCGATAGAATAGATAGAAACAAGTTATGGGCAATCTTTAAACAATATGGAGTGAGTACACATCTAACAAACCTATGTAGAAGCTTATACAACAACATTGACTGAATAGTGAGAGCAACTGGGGGACACTTAGAACCCTTCACCATAAAGACCACTTAACCATAAGATCCGGAGTACGATAAGGTTGTGTCCTGTCCCTTTTTTTTTTTCGTTTAGTCAAAGGGAGACAACCTTCTCTTGTATATATGTTTGGTTCTAGAAAAGTCTGAACATTTCATTTTCACAGGTAAATTTTTGTTAGTTAAAAATACCTTGATATTTCTAAATCTGCAATCAGAAACTAGAAAAACTAGCTGAATATACATGAAATGTGTACAGCCATCCAGGTATTTTCATCTCGGTCAACCTATTGGTCTGTTCCCTTCGATCTTGCCAGTTGTCACTAAGTTCTCCAATCCATTTCTTCTCATAACTTGTCCAACAAATGTTGGCTGTCTACGTCTAATTTCTCTAATCAATTTACGATGTTCATTTGTCTCCTGTAGTACTTGGTCATTGGTTTTTCTGGCTCTCCATGGTATTCTTTGCATTTTCCTCAGAAACCACATTTCTGCACCCATCAGATGTTTTTCAGCTTGACTGCACATTGTCCTAGTTTCAGATCCATACAAATGAACAGGCTTATGTGTCCCCTCAACACTCTTTTTCTCGTTTCAATTGACATCTTTTTATTGGTCAGAATGTTTTTCATCTTGCTAAAGGCTACTTTCGCCATGGCGATTCTTGTTCTAATCTCTTCAAGGCATCTCCCATCAGATGTTATGACTGTTCCGAGATAGTTGTACCGATTCACTTGTTAAAGAATATTCCTAGTGACGACCATAACCTGTGTCTTCTTACAATTTAATTCCACCCCAGCTGCTCACTGTGAACAACAACTACGTTTACTAATTGTTGTAGATCTTGTGCATTGTCTGCAATCAATACTGTATCATCTGCATATCTAATGTTAATGATTTTTTTATTATTTTTTTATAACGTTTATTTCATACAAATCAATGTATATTTACTAGGTGTAATGTGTGCTTCTTTTGTTTGTGTATATTACAGAGCGTTGCCGTTTGTTAGTGTTAGGTGTCACATGTGTGAACAAAGCAAATACATACATATATACAGTTATATTATGACATTTATGGCATAGTGCATGTAAACACACACACACACACACAAACACACACTCGTACACATGCGCGTGCAAATACATGCAACACACACACACACACCTGCATCCACACCCAGACGCATACATATGTTACTGCCAGCGACACAGACACACATCCACAATATATTTCATGTTGCACATTCAAATATAATAATGGGAAAATTAATAATAATGGTAGCAGTAGTAATAAACGTATTAATACTAATAAGTAATAATAATAATAAATAATAAATAATAATAATTGTCAGATTATTTGGCCTGTAAAACATTTTTTTTTTTTAAATTCATGTTTTCCTTTAAAATTCCGAATACAACAAATGCATTAATATACACATATGCGATAATATTACATTTATGGCATGTGCAATTGCCTACACATTACTTGATGATGATGATGATGATGATGATGATGATCCTGTCCCATTTTTTGTTCATAATATATATAGACAACATATGTAAAGAAACCAGCCAAACAGAGACCGCAAGAGCACCGAATGACGAGAACGTAGAAGAAGAACCATCTGCAAATTATACCATTAGAGAACTGTTTGCGGACTACAAAGCAATAATAGCAAAATCAGAAGATGAATTGCAAGACCATGTGAATAGTCTAAACGGACATGTGTAGAACATAATATGAATATTAGCACAAGTAAAACAAAGGTAATGACTATAACTAATGAAGAAAAAAAAACACAATTCACCTAAACGAACATCCCTTGAAATATGTAAAGAGTTTCAAGTACCTAGGTGTATAATATCAAATAGCAAATCAGAAGACGAGATCGAAAATGGATGCAATAAGGCAAACCAACTCATTTGACAAATGGACACCAATACTAAAGAACAAACATGTATCAATAACTACTTAGAATGCACTTTAAAAGCACAATCGTCCTACCAACTCTATGTTACCAATGCCAAACCCTGGACAATGACACCCCCCCCCCCCCCCCGCCCCCCCCCCCCCCAAAAAAAAAAACAACAACAAACAAACAGAAAAGAAAAGAAGAAAATAAACATCACAACAACAGAAATGAGATTCCTGAGAAGAATACTCAATGTATCAAAAAGAGATAAGATCAGAAATGAAGAAATCAGGACTACAGTGGAGGTTATATCTGCGCTTGATTAGATTAGAAAGCAGGAAGCAAAATGGTTTGGCCATGCAAGCAGGTTGTCAACTAACAGTATACCATAACAAGCAATGATGTATAGACCAGATGGAAGCAGAGGAAGAGGCCGATCACGTAAACGATGGACTCATGGAATAATAGAGTCCATGGGAATATCGATACATGAAGATCATGAGCGGCCACTCGCCCGCTGTTTATACTTCACCTCGACACCGCAAGGTACAAGAAGAACATGATGAGATGAGTTGAGATGAGATAACGTGCACACATTTAGCTTGGCACCTTTCCATCTTGATAGACGATTAGTTTGTTACATTGTACTTCAAAAAGGCATAATAACTACAACCTATGGCGGTAGGGAATATGACTGAAAAGGCCAATTCGCGCTGTAAACTGTTCGTCCAAATTGGATGCAGTGTGAACACATGGTCATTTCCTTCAATCATGCACCATCTTACGACTCGCAAGCTCGGTGTGTGATTTATCTGCAATAATTGTCTCCTTTGTCTTTATTCCATTTCTGATATTTGCCCTCCATGCAACACGTTCAGCGGCGACTTGCTCCCAATGTGCATTATACATGCCGATATCCATCATGTCCCGCTTACACACATCTTTGTATCGTAGTAGAGGCCTACCCTGAGATCTCTTACCCATCTGTAATTCACCAAAAAAAGATATCCTTTGGTATTCTACCATCATCCATCCTCCTAACGTGTACTATCCATCTAAGTCTACGAAGACTGAGCATGGAATAAACCGTCACACAACCTGATCTTTCCAATACTTCAGTATTTGTGATTTTGTCTTGCCACTTAATACCAAGTATTCTTCGCAGACACCGCATACGAAAGCTGTTTAAACGTTTCTCTTGGTGTGAGTAAGTTGACCAGGCTTCACTGCCATAAAGAACAGTACTAAGGAGACAGGCTTGATAGACTTTTGTTTTGGCAGTGAGCTTCTTGTTCTCCCAGACTATTTTTGTTAACCTGTTCATTGTTGTTGCTGCCTTACCAATCCTGATGTTGATATCCTGATCTAGGGATAATTTGCTATTTACCTCTAACCCTAGATATGTAAAATGGTCTACTATCTCCTTTTCGGCGTCGTCAATAAATATTGATGTAAACCCACGTGCACCTTGTGACATAATCTGTGTCTTATTTTTGCTAATTGTTAAACGATATTCAGAACAAGCATTGGAGAATGCAGATAGTAGACTTAATTCTTCCTCAGAATGGGTCGTAATTGTAGCATCATCTGCAAAACGCAACTCTCTGATCAGTACCCTATTAATTTTTGTCTTGGACTTCACTCTCTGAGCATTGTAGAGGCCGCCATCTGAGCGTGAGTGAATGTATATACCGCCATCCTGATCACGAAAGGCACATTTCAGTAGAAGTGAAAAGTATATTCCAAAGAGGGATTTTTGTATACAAAGTTCTTCTTTCATCAGCCTTTTCCAAACACATGTTATGCGTTAGTTTCCCAGCAGTCTTTGTGGCGAAGGGGTTCCGAACGCAATTCTTAATCCCACATATTGTATTAAAAACATACATGTGTCGATTCGAAAGCAGAAAGCTTTGTGTTGGTTTTCATTCGGTGGTATGTGTGGCAATAGTTCAGAAAGCAATGGTAAACTACTGAATATAAACCAAGAAATCTATACAGCCAAACATGTTGAGGTTGATTACGACGTCCAGTAACAGATATGCAACTAACTAACTCAAAGTGCAAGATCTCTCGTCTCAGAAACCATATATCCATACCTTCATGCTGACCTAACATGTTCGTCCACGTTCCAGGATTCACTATAATACGACAGAATGGGTTCTATATCACATTCCAGATTAAGTCTGAACAAGGATATTCTTTTACGCGTGTGTGTTGTAGTTGTTACTTGAACCTCCACTTTTGGATTTAATATCATCATCGTGTGGCAGGTCATATGCTGAACATCGGCTCAACACGGCGCGACGAACTCCTTTCGGTCTCTGGCCATTTCTCCCATTCCATGCACCCTCACGCCCAAGGTGTCTGCAATGTCCTATGTCTATCTTCCTGCTGGTTGACCCCTAGCTTTTCTACCAGGAACCTTACTAAATAACTGGCACCTTGCCGTCTTGACAGATGCTAGTTTGTTAATTGTGCTTAATATTATTGTTTTTTTTAAAGGCATAATACGACTGCGAGTCAAGTAATTTACACAGTTCTGTGGGATGGCAGGTAAATGTAGTTGGTGTTTTCGACAGGTGTCATTAGGTGACAGCAACATCGAACTTTATATTCCCGTTCGTCAGGTGGCGCTATGTGTCTCATGCGTGTGTGTCGCGCATAAACGAAATGGCGACTGTACTTACAGAATTTACAACCATAGCGCAACGTGCTGTTGTGCGTTTTTTTTTCTTTGTGGGCAAAAGGACTGTCTGCAAAGCACATTCATAAGGAATTGCTTCCTGTTTATGCTGACAAATGCTTGTCCCGTAAAGCGGTGCATAGCTGGGTAGAACACTTTTCTCAAGAGCGGTCTAAAATTGTTGATGAAATCCGATCTGGTCGTCCTGTTGAGATTGCAACAGAAGCATCCATGCAGCGGGTGGAGGAGATGATTAGAGGTGACAGGCGAGTAACGATAGACACTGTAGCATCTGCAATTAGATGCTCACATGGTTCAAGATACAGCATAATGCATGATCGATTGAAATTTAAGAAAGTATGCTCAAGATGGGTACCCAGAAAGAGGAACACAAAATGAACCGATTTGGCCTGTCCTCGCATCATCCCTGTCTTTACGAAGATGAAGGAGAAGACATGCTGAACAGGATTGTTACTGGAGACGAATCATGGGTGCATCACTATCAACCCGAATCAAATCGTGCTTCAATGCAATGGAAACATCCTTCTTCGCCTTGTGTCCAAAATTTCAAGGTTACGCCATCAGCAGAAAAGATTATGCTGACAGTGTTCTGGGATTGTCAAGGAGTGCTTCTAATAAATTTCAAGAAAAAAGGGACAATGTTAATTCTTAATCGTACTGTGAAGTTCTAACAATGCTTCATGATGCAATTCGAAGAAAACTTCCAGAACTGCTGACTAGAGGAGTATAGCTTCTTTTTTGATAATGCCAGACCACATACGGCGCGATTAACTCAGGAGAAAATTAACCAACTAAGGTGCGAAATTCTAGAACATCCACCATAAAGCCTCGACTTAGCCCCTAGCGATTTCAACCTTTTTGGTCCACTGAAAACCCAACTTGGCGGGAAACATTTCGCGAATGACGCCGATGTTTAATGTGAAGTGAAAACGTGGTTTAGAAAACAGAGCACGAAGTTCTATGCAGCCGTTTTGGGAGGACTGATAAAACGATGCGATAAGTGCATTAATGTTGGTGGAAATTATGTGAGAAATAAATGGACAATATGTATAAAAATAAACTGGTTTCAAGTTGTTATCATATGTAGTTATTTTTATACAGACATTTGTGACTTACTTAGTGACTCCCTTCGTAAATCTAACCCATCTCTGTAGCGACTGTGATTAATCAGACCAATACGCTCTTTAAATGTTCGTCCACAATGGATGCATGTAAACACATGGATATTTCCACCATCATGCACCACCTGACGTCCCACATGCTCAGTATGTGACATATCTGCAATCATGTTCTGTTTTGACTTTATTCCATTTCTGATAGTTGCCCTCCATGAAACTTGATCATCGGCGACTTGCTACCAAGGTGCAATATCAATGTATGTATCAATCATGTCCCACTTGCTCACATCTTTGTAATGTAGTAGAAGCCGACCCTGAGACCTCTTACCCATCTGTAATTCACACAAACAAATGATGTCCTTTGGTATTCTACCGCCATCCATTCTCCGAAGTGTTCTATCCATCTAAGTCTACGAAGACTGAGCATGGATCAAACAGTCACACAATTCGATCTTTCAAATATATATTAGGTAATACGTATTTACAATGTATGTAACATTGAAACTTTTAAAATGTATGTAACATGGTCATATTTATAATACATGTAACATGGAAATATTTACAATTTACAATGTATGTAACATGGACACATTTACAATGTATGTAACATGGACACAATTCCAATGTGTGTAACATGAAAACATTTACAATGTATGTAACATGGACACAATTCCAATGTGTGTAACATGAACACATTTACAATGTATGTAACATAGACACATTTACAATGTATGTAACATGGACACATTTACAATGAAAAAGATCAAATCGATACATTTACAATATATGTACCATGGACACATTTACAATGTATGTAACATGGACTCATGTACCTCTCGTGTGTATATTAGAAAGGAAGAAGAAAAAGAACATGAAAAAGAATAAGATGAAGTAAAGGAAGATGACGAAGAGGAAGAGTAAGAGATGTAGTATGTAGAGACGGTATGTTTTCTAAATTATATATAAAATGACAACAATATAGTAGTATAGTTGTGCATAATATTTAATATATGTGTCCGACAATGTAAGACAAGCGCATGTGTATGGTTTAACTACATACGGAATAGGTATAATATAAGGGAAATAAAATTCGAGATCCTCCTGTACAGAAACGGACACACATAGAAAGACAAATTGTTATATATACATAAACTAATGTCATTCTGACATAATGCTTGTTTTCTATGCTGTAAAAGTAACGGATTATTGATATATAATTTTTGACATGGTGAAGTAACTCATTTAAATCATCCTATTGTGATTTGACAACGAAGACTAAATGATTTTGCTTTCTTTTTTTTTTTTTTTTTGGCGCTGTGCTTTTAACAGAGAACATGAAACTAATAAACCAAATTCTGGCGTCTTGCCGTCTTGACAGACGATATTTTGTTACACTGTGCTTCAGAAACGGTCTCCCTGGCCAAGTGGTTAGCGACATTGTTCGTAATCCCGTATATCCACGTGGTGAAAACAACAGCTGTGAGAATTGGCAGCGGTTCGCGCCGCTTCTCGTAACTTACGGGGTATGTGAGCCGGTCGTCCAGAAAGCAATGGCAAACTACTGAACGTAAAAACTTGCCTAGTACATCAACAGCAACTGAAAAAAATGCTGAGGTTGAATGCACCGTCCTGTAAGGGATATGCAGCATTACCGGCTTCAAAAAATGCTTAAACATTACCACCCATGGCTGTAGGGAATATGACTGATCAGATCAACTCTCGCTGTAAATGTTCATAGACAAAGGATGCATTTTAACACATGGTCATTTACACCATGACGCACGTTCTGACGACTCACACGCTCAGTGAGTGACCTATCTGCAATGATGTTTTCCTTTGTCTGTGATCCCTGTCTGACCTTTGCCCTCCATGCAGTACGAACAGCGGCGATTAGATCCTAAATTGTAAAATCAATTCCAGCAACAATCATATCCCGCTTACACACATTTGTGTACGGTAGCAGAGTCCGGCCCCAACATCTCTTACACATTTGTAATTCACCTTTGAAAATGTAAAGAATACCATGGACAGAAAGAAAAACCAATGACCAAGTCCTACAAGACACAAACAAAAACCGTAAAATGATTGCAGAAATTAGGACATAAGACACTCACAATATTTTGGACACATTATGATAATAAAGACATACGAAAACTTGGTGACAACTAGCAAGAGTGAGGGGAAAAGAACCGTGGAAAGGCAGAGAAATAAATACCTAGATGACTTCGCCATGTGGTATGGTCGAGAAAAGAACACAGAACTGAGCCGAGACTCTGGTGATCGTGTGAGATGGCGAAACATGACAGCCCACGCTAAACATCATGGCACATGATGATGATGATGATGATGATGAATTCACCTTATGGTAAGCAAAATCAATCCGCATAAACTGTAGTACAACAGATAACCCAATTCATTTCACCAACAAAGCACAAGTAAATACGTAGTGTAAATCCTAAAAGTGCATGCAATGGAACATATATATTTCTAAATATTTATATTTCTTTATCACAGGCTCCCTAAACGAATTGTTTTTACAGCGAACTGCGTTGTGGTAAACGCTCCCAAGGTGGCCAGAGGAAACGCTTTAAAGACACTGAAAATCTCACTGAATGCTTTTGGAATTCATCATGACACCTGGGAGGCTGCAGCCAGAAACCGAAATTCGTGGCGTGCATCATTACGTAAGGGTGCAGTCATATGTGAGGCAACCAGGACTGCAAGAGCTGTGAAGAAAGGCAGGACAGAAAAACCACTGCAGGAAATCCTCCTCCAGAACGTCAAGCATTTTTTGCCTACATTGTCAAAGAACATTTCGAGCCAAACTAGGCCTTATCAGCCATCTTAGAACCCTCGGCTCCATACCTTCAACCCCACTGTATGAAATGAATGGTCATCATCTTTCTTGATGGACAAACAACATTTCTAAATACATATGCAGTAGATATGATGTTAATGAAATCAAATATACCATATTGCTTGTAAAGCTGTCACTAAATAAAGAAATATTGAAGAATTGCAATCTCATAATTTTCACAAAATAATATATCGCAATGTGTGGATGCGTGTGTGTGTGTGTGTGTGTGTGTATAGTGTCTGTCTGTCTGTCTGTCTGTCTGTCTGTCTGTCTGTCTGTCTGTCTGTCTGTCTGTCTGTCTGTCTGTCTGAATGTGTGTCTACCTATCTATCTACCTACCATCCTTGCGTATGTGTCTACCTATCTACCCGTTGTGGGTACCGCTGTGCTGGCTGCTACACACTTGTCACTGTAAGGATACCCTGGGTAGTAGGTCTCAAAGTCGTTAGAGAAGGTGTAGTTGCCTGAAACAACCGCAACTGTAGTCTGTGGAACTACATAGTTTGTTCTTGCTAGTTCTTGGGACATTTCAATCTGTAGATGTATAGAGTTATGCACGGCTGTGAGCAAAGAATAAAGAGACGACAAACAGACAGACGGACGGACAGACAGACAGACGGACGGACGGACGGACGGACGGACGGACAGACAGACAGACAGACAGACAGACAGACAGACAGACAGACAGACAGACAGACAGACAGACAGACAGACACATAGGTATGTGGGTAAGCAGATATGTGGTTAGGTAGGTATTTAGGTAGGTAGATAAGTAGGTAAGCATATAGTTGGTTTGGTAGGTAGGTAAGCAGATAGGTGGGTAGGTTGGTAGGTAGGTAGATAGGTAAGCATATAGGTAGGCAGATAGGTAGGTATGTAGGTAGCTAAGCATATAGTTAGATAGGTAGGTAGGTTCGTAGGTAGGTAGGCAGGTAGGTAGCTAAGCATATAGTTAGGTAGGTAGGTAGACAGGTAGGTATGTTTATAGGTAGGTAGGTAGGTAGGTAGCTAAGCATTTAGTTAGATAGGTAGGTAGGTAGGTAAGCAGGTAGGTGGCTAAGCATATAGTTAGTAGGTAGCTAGGTAAGTAGATAGGTAGGTTCGTAGGTAGGTAGGTAGGTAGGTTCGTAGGTAGGTAAGTAAGTTCGAACGAACGAACGAACGAACGAACAAACTTTATTTTCAAAGGGTTAAGAATTGGGCACGCAGGCCCGTCTAACATTATGCCCTTCTATCACTCTCTTTCATACATTATTTCATTCACACATCATTCAAGGCTAACAAAGAACAGTAACAATATGAAAGATATGCATTATAAAGGCATGGGCAAAATGCAAACATCAAAACTACACGACACAGTAATATTAGATAATGGTCTGACACTTGTTATTAGCCATGTGGAATATACTGGCCTACAAAAAGGTGATTGGCTGTTATACTAGGGTTTTGTTATTATTATTATTATCTCAATTATTAAGGGGAAGTTCGTAGGTAGGTAGATAGGTAGGTAGCTAAGCATATGGCTAGGTATGTAGGTAAGTAGGCAGCTAAGCATATAGTGTGGTAGGTAGGTTCGTAGGTAGGTAGGTTCGTAGGTAGGTAGGTTCGTAGGTAGGTAGGTAGGTAGGTAGCTGAGCATATAGTTAGGTAGGTAGGTAGATAGGTAGGTAGGAAAGGTAGGTAGCTGAGCATATAGTTAGGTAGGTAGGTAGCTAAGCATATAGGTAGGTAGGTAGGTAGGTAACTAAGCATATAGTTAGGTAGGTAGGTATGTAGCTAAGCATATAGGTAGGTAGATAGGTAGGTAGGTTCGTAGGTAGGTAGGTAGGTAGGTAGGAATAAAGGTAATGACGTAGATATATGTGATAAGGTTCGGAATACCTACTTCAAAACCCCTTCGGGTCCCTGAGCTGTCTGTTTTGAAGATGAGAGTGAAACGACTATTCTCGGTAAGAAAGTATTGGAACTTATTCCCGCTGAGCCACTCTCCGCAGAACTTAGTTCCATGCACACACAGATAATCATAGCCACAAGTTGTATGGGATTCAAGTTGAAAGTCCCTGGTTGAACAAAGGATGTGATGTAAATGTTAGCTAATTCAAGTGAGTTACTTCGTGGGGAGAAAGCAGTTAATTCAAGAGAATTACTTCATTGGTGTTTTTTTGTTTTTTTTGTTAGTTACATATCCTTTACATGATGCTGCAGTCATCGGCAGCATGCTTTGCTGCTGTGATCTCTTGGCAAGGTTACGTTCAGTAGTTTGCCATTGCTTTCTGAAAGACCGGACCCCATACCATTTCATTAAAAAAAAACCAACGCAGGGCGATCTGCTGCCAAATCGCCCACAGTTGTGTTTTGAACGCGGGGATGCGAGATTATGAAATGCGTCCGTAACGCCTTCGGCACGGAGCCGGCACTACATTGGGTACAGCAGTTAATTCAAGTAAAATATTTTATGTGGGGAAAATCAGTTAATTCAAGAGAAATACTTCATTGGACGCAACAGTTAATCCTAGTGAAATATTTCCTCTGGTATAGCAGTCAAGAAAAATAATATTTGGGAGGAAAGCAGGGATATTATCATTGATTATCGCCCTGTGGTATACTTTTGCCGTACTTGACTCGGTGTCAGGTATGTGCTTGCTTGCGTTCGTTGGCTGTTAACTTCAGCGCGAAATCCTGTATGTCGGATCGAGACGTCCTATTGTCCAACATCAGTGTGATGTCATACAGGACGTGAAGTTTGCGTGAGTATCCGTTGTCCCATGTTTGGCTTATTGGTGTGCAGACTGGTGTTTCCTCGCTCTTCGACTTCGGGAGAATCAGCGATCCTACTAAGGAAGCCAGGACCCCGAATTGACCTGTTGCCCATGACGTGCAACTGAGACGTGTTAGTAGATCTTAGCCAGTATAGAGCCTTGGAAACACCTCTTTGTCCCGTCAGGTTTGTAAACTGTGTATGTGTTTACACGTACCAGACAGATTTTTATTCCCTATTTCCGTTCTTAGTTTGTTGTCTCCTGGATTAAACATTACCTACGGAAGTATTTCTTTCTGTTGTTACCTTGGTGTACACTTTTAGTGTTTCGTTTTTGTTGTCGATAAAGACGTGGGTTGTACCGATCGGTTATATCTGTGTTTATTGTTCTATCTATCGAGCTTCTCCGTGTTCAGTTTCTCAGCTTCTCAGCTTCTCAGCTTCTCAGTCATATTTTGTGTTTTACTTCGGACTTGCCTAGCCTGTAACAAGAAGCCTCCTGGCCCACAAGAACACCATTTCGCATGCCGTGGTGACAAAACTAGCAAGCAATCAAGTTAGCTGCAAATCCTTTACAGGACCTGGCAGTTAACCCCAGCATGTTTAACTCTCTGTGATCTCTTATCAAGTTTTTGTTCACTAGTTTGCCATTCCGTTCTGAACAACCGACACTCTTACAACTGAATGAAAACCAGCGCAAGGCGGTCTGCTGCCAAATCTCCCGCAGCTATGTTTCGAACGCGATATGCAGGATCACGAATATCGTTCGTAAGGGATTCACTCTCAACCAACTGTAGACTGAGCACTTATGGGAATGCCCCGAGTGCAATGATGTCGGTTCTTGGCTCAACTCAACACAACCCAATTGTGTGTTGCCAACAAGAATAAAGAACAAGAAATCACTTACTTTATGCGTAGGGATAGCACAAGAGGCTCTGCACCAGATCGAATAACCAATGAACAGATCAGACCATTGTCATACGGAGCTCCTGGATAATGTGGACTCCGGATAAGAAATGGAGAGCTGCCACTGTTGATGTCGATATAGTTGTTAGACTGCACGTTGTTCCAGAAGTAGTAAATATTTTGTTGCTGGTAAAAAATGAAACCGAGATAAGTATCCAAGTTGTAATAGGCTGATATTCACCTTTTTCACTATGAAGCTAAAAAAAAAATGTCACTTAAAAGTCGACAAGATTGACTTCATTGCACCGGGTTTTATCCCGTATGGCAGAGTCTCTTTCATCAGCGCGGAAAGCGTCGCACAAAGCACAACCTCCGTAGCTCCAGTAACGTCCCTCAGGAGTCTCCGAAAAATATGCACTCGGCCCGGAAATCGAATCCACAACCTTGAGAGTCCCGAGTCAGACGACTTGACCACTGAGACGCCCGAATAAATCTTTATGGCAGCCTGCTGTTTACATTATATATATTTTTTACAAGTTCAGGTCTTTCCCATCAATGTTTAGTTATGTAAGCATTTTCATCATGTTGACATGTCTTACTTATCGAAGGCCTTTGTGTAGTCAATAAAGCGCTCGAACGCTCGATTAATATCATCATCATCATCATCATCATCATCATCATCATCATCATCATCATCGTCATCATCATCATCATCTTCCACTTCTGCCATCAAGCGTCGTGTGGAGGAATAATTTGCGCTCCAGCGCCCGGTGGGCGGCACTGGATAGTGTCATTCCGTGTGATTGTACAATGTCTTTGATGTCGTCAATCTATTTTCTTCTTGGACGACCTCGTGGTCTTGTCGCAGATGATC
Organism: Cepaea nemoralis; assembly: GCA_014155875.1. NCBI lineage: Eukaryota > Metazoa > Mollusca > Gastropoda > Stylommatophora > Helicidae > Cepaea > Cepaea nemoralis. The sequence goes on from JACEFZ010002896.1 coordinate 13,584, forward strand.
TTTGATGTAAGGCCAGTGATGGTAGTTGTTGGTGTTGCATTCTAGCGACATGGCCAAACCACTTGATCTTCTGCCTTTAAATAAATGTGGCACAAGGTGTTGATCCCACAGTCTGTCTGATAACAGCATTTCTTACTCGGTCTCGGATTAGGTTGGAAGCTTTCCTCAGGCATCTCATCTCGCAGCTGTTGATTTTACGAAAGTGTGATTTCTATAAATTCCAGGTTTGAGATTGGTAGCAAAGTGTTGGTGTGAATATGCTGTTTATTATCTGTCGTTTTGTGGACATGGGTATATTTGGATGTTTAAGTAAGGGTAATAGTTGATATGTAAGTGCACTAGCTTTTTGATATCTGATTTCGATTTCTCTGTCCAATCTGCCATCTTCTGTGATCATACTTCCAAGATATTTGAATTCTTTAACTTGTTTCAGAGTTGTGCTATTTATCTGTATACTTAGTGGTCCCGGCGATCTGATAACTTGCATTACTTCGGATTTGGCTGTATTTATACCCATATTGTATCTGCTGCAGGTTGAACTCAGATTAGTAATATGATGTTGTAGTCTGCCCTCACTCGCTGTAAAACAGGCACTGATCGTCTGCACATTAGAAGTTCATTTATTTACTGTGGATCAGTTGTTTCATCTGGAGTAAAGAGTTCTAAATTTTCCGAATCTGTTCTGTCAAGACTTGCTTCTTTGGATATTATGTCCATGTAGACATTAAATATCAGAGGAGAGAGCACACACCCCTGTCTGACTTCTGTATTGACTGTGAACATATATGATATTCCTTCTTGTGTTCTTACTGCATGCACTTCGGCTCGAGTGGTACATGGCTATGCTGTTTTCTAGCAATTGCCCTTGTATCTCATGGTCTTTAAGGATGGTCCATAATTTCTATCTGTCTATCCTATCGAAAACATTTTCCGGATCTACAAACACAATATTCTGCTGGTCACTATATTCGATAGTCTTTTCACATATTTGTCTAAGTGTAAACAGTCCATCAGTGGAACTTTACCTCGATTAATAATTGAAGTAAATTAAATACATTCGGATATTGTCAACATCTTGTACCGAAACATACAAATAAAAGAAACTGACTGTGTTTATCAGAGCCTGCTCCATGAGCATCAGATTTCTAAGCTGACGGAAGGTAAGTAAAGTAGAGGACCCTGTCCACACTTTAAGGCTTACGGTGCTAGACCCGAACCTTTATAGTCCAATAGGAACACGGTCAGTTATGAGGTCAAGATCAGGTCGACCGCCTTAACTTTCCACAACATTCTCGGTACTCACTCTAGGCTAGGTCAACCTGGGAGTTTAGATCATTGTTTTTTAAATACGATATCGCCCAGTCGCTGATGGACCCCATGTGATGAAATATAACTGCAATTAATTTGTGTTTATTCTTTGAGGCAGTTTTCTTATCTATATATATAAAAGAGAATCTCTGTCTGTCTGTCTGTCTGTCTGTCTGTCTGTCTGTCTGTCTGTCTGTCTGTCTGTCTGTCTGTCTGTCTGTCTGTCTGTCTGTCTGTCTGTCCTTTATGCATTCGCGAACGGTCCATCTGATTGAGATGAAATTTTCTACACGTCTTCTAATAATTCACGTGCTGCCAACTGTCATAGCTTTTTAGTGTACAAACATATTTTCTTATTAGTATTTAATATTTAATTTACATTATAATGTATATATAGCGAGGGGACATAACTTCTAATAGAATTGCTATATATGTAAAATTGTTGCATATTTCTAAAATAGGTAGACCTTTTCGCTGCAGTTATCTACAGGCATATGCGTTATAATCCTCCTTCCCCTTCGCCTCCTCCTCTCCCTCCTCCTCCTCCTCTCCCCTCCTCCTCCCCTCCTCCTCCCCCTCCTCCTCCATACTCCTCCTCCTCCCTCTTCCTCCTCGCTCCTCCTCCCTTTTCCTCCCTGCTCCTACCTCCTCCCCTCTTCCCTCCTCCTCGCTCTCCTCCTCGCTCCTCCTCCCTTTTCCTCCCTGCTCCTACCTCCTCCCCTCTTCCCTCCTCCTCGCTCTCCTCCTCCCTCCTCCTTCTCCTAATCCCTCCTCCTGCCTCCTCCTCCTCTCTCCTCCTCCTACTTCTCCTCCCCCTCCTCCCTCCTGCTCCTCCCTCTTCCTCCCTCCTCCTCCCTCCTCCTCCCTCCTCCTCCTCCCTCCACCTCCCTCTCCTCCTCCTCCCTCTCCCTTCTCCCCCTCCTCATCATCCTCCTCCATCCTCCTTTTCTCTCTTCCTCCTCCCTCCTCCTCCTTTTCTCTCGTCCTCCTCCCTCCTCCCTCCTCCTCCTCCTAATCCTCCTCCTGCTCCTCCTCCTCTCTCCTCCTCCTACTTCTCCTCCCCCCTCCTCCCTCCTGCTCCTCCCTCTTCCTCCTCCTCCTCCCTTCTCCCCCTCCTCCTCCTCCCTCTCCTCCTCCATCCTCCATCCTCCTCCTCCCTCCTCATCCCTCTACCTCCTCCCTCCTCCTCCCTCCTCCTCCTCCCTCCACCTCCCTCTCCTCCTCCTCCCTCTCCCTTCTCCCCCTCCTCATCATCCTCCTCCATCCTCCTTTTCTCTCTTCCTCCTCCCTCCTCCCTCCTTCTCCCTCCTCCTCCTCCTTCTCCCTCTTCCTCCTCCTCTTCCTTCTCCCTCCTCCTCTTCCTTCTCCATCCTCTTCCTCCTCCTCTTTTTCCCTCTTCCTCCTCCTTCTTCTCCCTCCTCCTCCCTCTTCTTCCTACCTCTTCCTCCTCCATACTCCTCCCCCTCCTCTCCCCTCTTCCTTCTCCCTCTTCCTTCTCCTCCCCCTCCTCCTCCCTCCTCCTTCTTCTTCTCCTTCCTCCCTCCTCCTCACTCCTCCTCACTCATCCTCCTCCCTCCTCCTCCTTCTTCCTCCTCGTCCCTCCCTCTCCTCCCTCCTCCTCCTAATCCCTCCTCCTCCCTCCTACTCATTCCTTCTCCTCCTGTCTCCTCCTCCTCCCTCCTCCTCCTTCCGCCGAATTTGAATTAAATGATATGCTCCCCACCAGGGAGCGAAGCCGGGCCGGGTCGTCTGTTTTGGGAACGGGAACGGGGGCAGGGGCCGAATATGAATTAAATGAGACGCTCCATTTACCCAAGTTAATTGTTGGGGGAAGATGTAAAGATTTTTCAAGTGCTCTTTCTAATAATAGACAGACAGACAGACAGACAGTAGATAGTCGGGAACGGGAACGATAGCTTATATGACTACTTATATGAATTAAATGAGTTGCTCCCCACCAGGGTCTGGGCGAAGCCAACAACAGAGTAGTCTTGCTACAGGGGAATCAAAAGTGGCGTGCAATGGGAAGATTAGTATAAGCACGCTTGGGCACATCACTAAGGGGTAAGGGGTAGGTAGGGCTCGTCGTACTATGACGAGCCACATGGAAACAAAGGCAGTTTGGGATTGTTCCATCGTCAGAGAAGGATGCTTGTTAACATCTGGTCTGACACTTATTGATTTTGCCAATAACGTTTGTACGATGTATCACTGATTAAACTGAATTAAGAATATTCGGCCTTGGACTGAAGTTTGTCCCTGTTGCTTTACTTTCACGAGCTACTGTTACACATCAGAAATGGTGCCTATGACTTAGGATTTCTGCTCGGGTTGTCGCGGCCAAGCAAAGTGTTCTCCAAACTTACACATCAACTTGATCAGCTTGTACGGATGCACAATTGGGAACTTATAAAGAACAGACGCCATGAACTTTGTTGTCAACTGCCCATGCAAGGGTGAAGAGTTGGCGTAAAATTTCAATCAGTCGCTTTTGAAGGCCGCTCAAAGTCAAACTTCATTTCAAGTCAGTCGCTTTTGAAGGCCGCTCAAGTTTGAGTTCGTTTCAAATCAGTCATTTTTGAAGGCCACTCAAAGTCAAACTTCATTTCAAGTCAGTCGCTTTTGAAGGCCGCTCAATGTCAAACAGCATTTCAAGTCAAACGTTTTCGAATGCCGCTCCGGACTGAAGAAGTTCATCCACTCAGTCGTTTTTTTATGTCGCTCAAGGCTGAAGAAATTGCAAATCGCTTTCTACTAACCGCCCAAGGGTAAAGACAATTTCAAATCGCTTTCTACCAACCGCCCAAAGGTAAGGACAATTTCAAATCGCTCTCTACTAACTGCCCAAGGGTAAAGTTAATTTCAAATCGCCTTTACTAACCGCCCAAGGGGTGAAGTCAGAAGCCAGAAGCCATCAGCCAGAAGCCAGAGGCCAGAGGTCAGAGGTCAGAAGTCAGAGGCCAGAAGCCAACATAGTATGTTTTACGAAGCCGATATGTAACTGAAGCAAACACTACTGTCGTTGAGAAGTTTACGGGACCTGCGAGTTTGAAGAACATTTGACGTTAGTCGGAACTTACAGACTTTCTGACAGGCTGAATGATGTAAAATTAATGGTAAAAATTTGTTTTTATTATAAATGTGATTATATTACTATAATTAAGTACTATAATTGATTGAAGTTAATTAATATAGTTAACAAAGATAGTAAAATGGCACAGGATGAAGCTTCCTTGACGCAGGTTCTGGGTGGAGTAGGTAGAGCTATATCTAGGCTGGACACAGCCTTGAAACAACAGAGCATAGGTATTGATATTGAGAAATTCAGTGGTCAGGCAAGATATTTCAAAAAATGGATTGTAGCCATCGAGAAACACGTTTTTTTGGTAGGAGCCACAGATGAAGAGAAGAAAAAATTTGCTTACCAGACAAGTGTAACGCCAGTGGATCACATTAGGAGACAATTAGAAGCAGGAATAGATGAGACTTGGGAACATTTTAAGATGATTTAGCACATAAATACGCAGAGATCACAGATCCCCAACATGCATTTTCAGTATTGAGACAGTCTAGACAAGACAATGGAGAAAGCGTTCAGTTGTATAGTGATAGGCTAATTAATCTAGCTGAAGAGGCGTTTTTAGGACAGAATGTACAAGGTGAAGAGGTAGAAAGGATGCTGGTTGGAATATTCGTGGATGGAATAAAGTCGGATGGACTGAAATTCAAGTTAATGAGGGAAAATCCAGCTAGGTTATCACAGGCTGTGGATATAGCCATACAAGAAGAAAGTTTGAGAAGGAGATTTAGATTAAGGGTAGGAAGAGAAATAGGAAGCAATAGAGAAGACAGAATAGAGGAACCTATGGAAATAGGACAAGCAAGGTATGGATGGAGAAGACGGGGAGAAAAGCAGACACTGCAGGGAAATAATGAAAGTACTCACGATAGAGGAAGACAAATGAGAAATCCTATAAGAGAGACAGTAGGTAGTACAAATATGGTATGTTGGAATTGTGGACAGAAGGGACACAGTTATAGATTTTGTAGCAACCGACGTGCTCAGGTTAGTGCACAGAATAGAAGTGTTAATAATAGACCAAATAGAAATTTTGGAGAAATGCAGAGGAATTTTGCAAGGCCAGGAGGTCAGGGAAACTGGCATCCCACTTACTGAATAGGACCTGCGGTAGGAGGGAAAATAAAAAGGTCCCAAGAATTAAGGAATATGTCAATTACCCAAATGACAAGTATATGAGAAATAGAGAATATAGAAAATGGCCTCAACTTGGAGAGATAAAACAGTTCTCAGTGAATATGACTGATCCCAGTTCATGCATAATAGAAATAGGAAAATTTAGAATTAGAACATTGATTGATTCGGGAGCTCAAGTCAGCGTGATCAAGGAAAAATTCTTATACCGCATATTAAAGAATTTCAGAATATTCAGGAATCAGGACACCCTTCACTCTGTTACCGGACAAAATTTAGAGGTGGTCGGTCAAACAATGATAAATTTCAAATTAGGAGGAATTAATGTAAGACACCTTTTCCATGTAGTCAAAGATTTAAGTAGGAACATGATCCTAGGTAGGGATTTCTTACTGAAAAATGGTGTAAGACTTTATTTTGATTTACATAAGTTGAGATTTCAAGATGTTTATGTAGATTTAGAGGAGGATATGCACGTATCGGCACTGGTCAGAGTAAAAACGTCCATGACCTTAAAACCACAGACGGTCAATCTGATACAGGCAAAAATGAAAAAAAAATCCTTATTTTTCGATGGGACAAACAGTTACAATAACAGAGTTGGAAAAAGAGATAATAGACGAACCTGGTTTAGAAGTCCCAGATGGAATAATGACATTAGACAAACACCTTAACTTTCCAGTGATGGTTATTAACAACACAGGGAAGGAGATTAAATTGTACAGAGGGTGTGTAATCGCCAAAATAGCACATGATCCTAACAGCATATTAACAACAGGAAGAGAAGAAATGTCGAGAAATAACTATCCAGAAACCCCCATTAAAAGAATCAATACTAGAAATAAACGTAGTTGGAAAGTACAGAATGATGAATTGATCCATGCATTCAGAAAACATCCATCTCAAGTACATTCAGTAGACAAAGCAACGTCACTCTCGAAGAGAGAACAAGAATTATTATCGCAATTAAAGGCCCCACAAGAGTATAAGAAAATATTGGAAGAATTAGTGAGAGAAAACCAGGATGTTTTTGCTATTAATGACTTGGAGCTGGGTAGGACCAAAACAGTTACAATGGAAATAGACACGGGAAATCACCCACCAATCAGTTTGAAACCAAATAGAACTCCTTTAAGGAATAGAGAAATTGTAGAAAAAGCTATAGAAGATATGCTAAAAGCAGGAATAATAACAAGATCAAAGTCAGAATGGTCGTCGCCGATTGTAATTGTCACCAAAAAGGACGGTTTTCACAGGTTCTGCTGTGACTACAGGGCCCTAAACAAATTACTAAAAATGTAGCTTACCCATTGCCGGTGATTGACGATACATTGGGCTTACTTAATGGTTCAACCTTTTTTACTACGTTAGACGCAAGGTCAGGATTTTTGTGTATCCCTATGTCACCTGATGCTCAGAAGAAAAGTGCTTTCTGTACTCACGCATGGTCTTACGAATTTTTACGAATGCCATTTGGCGTACGGACAGCTCCTTCTCATTATATGTTATTAATAAATCAAGTATTAGAAGGCATGCAAAAGTTCGCATTGGCATACATAGATGACATTTTGATCTACACAGCAGGAGACGTACAAGACCATCTGAAACATGTAAAATTAGTATTTGATAGGCTAAGACTTACACGAATGTTAAACTGAAACTGAGTAAATGTGAGTTTCTAAAAACAGAAACTAAGTACTTGGGGTACATCATCGATAGAGAAGGAATTAAACCAGATCAGGATAAAGTGAAAGTCATTAGAGATTTACCTTCTCCGACCAACGTGAGGGAGGTTAGAGCTTTTATCGGTATGTGTGGGTACTATCGTCGTTTCATTCCAAATTTCGCACAAATAGCAGAACCCATCACAAACCTGACTTGCAAATACGCAAGATTTAAATGGAATGAAGATTGTCAGAAAGCATTTGATTTTTTGAAAAATAGTTTAACAATAGTTCCATTATTGGCACATCCAGATCTAGACAAACAATTGATTTTATATACAGATGCTTCAGATAATGCCATAGGAGCATGTTTAACGCAACCATATGAAGGCGAAAACTCAGGAATACCAGGAGTTAGGAACGAAAGACCAATCTACTTTCTGTCACACAAACTTAGTAAATCTAAAAAAAAAGTGGTCGACAGTGGAAAAAGAAGCCTACGCTATCCACTATGCGCTACAGAAATTAAATTATTACTTACATAACGCCAATTTCATTATTAAAACTGATCACATGCCATTAAAATCTTTACTAGAGGCTCCAGTACAGAACAGGAAAATACAAACATGGGCGCTGAATTTGCAAGGTTATAACGCAAAAAACTAGGGTTATAATTAAATTGTAAAAAGACACAGATTATGGTCGTCACTAGGAAGAACGAAATACCACAATATAATATACAAGTAAATGGGAATATTCTTCAACAAGTGAATAGGTACAATTATCTCGGAACAGTTGTAACATCTGACGGAAGATGCCTTGAATAGATTAGAACAAGAATCGCCATGGCAAAAGTAGCCTTTAGCAAGATGAAAAACATATTGACCAATCAAAAGATGTCAATTGAAACGAGAAAAAGAGTGTTGAGATGCTACATAGAACCTGTACTTTTATATGGATGTGAAGCTTGGACAAAGAGCAGTCAGGCTGAAAAACATCTGATGGCTGTAGAGATGTGGTTTCTGAGGAAAATGCAAAGAATACCATGGACAGCCAGAAAGACCAATGAACAAGTTCTTCATGAAATAAATGAAGATCGTAAATTGATTAGAGAAATTAGACGTAGACAGTCAAACTTTTTTGGGCATGTTGTGAGAAGAAATGGATTGGAGAACGTGGTGACGACTGGTAAGATCGAGGGGAACAGACCAAGGGGAAGACCTAGAAGCAAGTACCTGAATGGCTTGGCCTTGTGGCATGGTCGAGACAGAAACACGGAGCTGAACCACGACTCTGGTGAAGTGAGATGGCAGAACATGACCGCCCACGCTTACCGGCATGGCACATGATGGATGGATAACGCAAAAGTAGAATACATATCAGGTAAGGAAAACACCTGTGCCGATTTATTATCCAGAATCCCTTATCCAGAGATATCTGAGATTACTGAAGATGAGGGTGAACCCGAGATAGATGACCGAAACTGGCAAGTAAACATACTAGATTCTGCCAAATTAAATAGAGAACATTTTGGAAGTTCACAGACAGAACAAGATTCTGAACCATTAGCAGAAGAACCACAGTTATTACATTTGAATATGAAAAATGAACAAGAAATGGACCCAAGAGTAATAGAAATTAAGCAAAAGTTGAAAGAAGCAGGTGAAAACACTTTCAAAAAGAATTTTATAGAGTTGCAGGAAGACGGGCAGTTATATTACATGAATGAAAAAGGTGAAGAGGGTGAAGCGTGGAAGTACATTCCGAAACAATTAGAAATCAAGATTTTGAAGGCATATCATGACAAAAATGGTAATCTTGGCCGTGACAAATTGTTCAAAGCCCTTAAGAATAAGTATTATTGGCCAAATATGTTTAAAAGCGTTTATAAGTACGTTGACGCCTGTGAGAAATGCACATTAAGAAATATGGAAGTAATCAAATGTCCCCTACAGGAGACTGATATTCCCCAATTTACCATGCAAAAGATAAGTTTAGATATCTCTGGTCCGCATCCTAGGACGCTCTCTGGGAATATATATCTACTACATATAGTGGATTGCTATAATTTATGGACAGAAGTTTATCCTGTCCCAGATAAGAGTGCTGATTCCATTATTAACATCTTTCTACAAGAGTATATACCACGATTTAGTTGCCCACAGACAATCCTCACAGATAATGGAAAAGAATTTGTGAACAGGAAGTTTGAGAAATTATTACAAGATCTGAATATTGTCCACATAAAAACTTCTTATTATAGACCTTCCTCTAATGCGAAAAATGAGAGACAATATCGAACATTATACAGTATACTAGCAAAAAATGTAGAAGAATATGATAAGGACTGGGATCTGTACTTAGGACCTGCATTGGGAGCGATACGAACACATCAAAATGAGGGTACAGTTTTTTCACCATTCTATTTGGTATGCGGAAGAGAACCCATACTGCCAATTGACAATTTGCTCAAACCACGACGAAAATATATGGGAGAAGAATTTCAGGAAATGATTTTACAAGAAATGCACAAAGCACACGTAACATTGAGAAGCAACGTAATTAAAGCTAGAGAAAGACAGAAAAAGTACGCAGATAAAAACACACAACTGCAAGAATTTAAAATAGGTGATAGGGTATGCTATTAAAAACATAGAAGAAACTCCAAATTTGATAGTCATTGGATTCCAGGGTATTATATTCTAGAAAAATTAGGCACAGTTTCATATAAGATTAAGAACCAAATCACGGGGCACCTGGCACGTTCACATGTGGAACACCTGAGACGAGATGAAGAAGACAAGAAAAGTGATGATAACTATTCAGAAAGGTTTTATTCAGACGAACAACTCGTCAGACGAGTTAAATATGTGATACCTCCGGAACCTGAAAAGGTCCTTGTACCAGAACAAACAATAACACCACCATTGCATGATGTGATGGGTGAACAATCGGAGACAATACCAAACACTTTTATGAGTGAGGAAAACGAGAGGTATAATGGCTACAGACCTATAGAGTTGAGTCTATGGAGGAAATAAACGCCCCGTATAAGAATATAAGACAAGCAGTGAAAAGAAGAATAGATAGACAAAAAGAAAGAGAAGTTAAGAGACAAAAAAGAATTAGAGAAGGTTTATCAAGTGACGAGGACATTCCACTGTTAGAAAGGTCATTAAGGTACCAAGACAAACAAATTAGATTAGATATTGAACGGAAAAAATTAGAGGCCAGCAATATAAATACAGAAGAACAAGAAATGGATGAAAAATCAGAGACTGATGGAAATGATAGTATGAGTGAAGACATTACAAGTTCTCATCATGAAAATGAAGACTTTGATATAGAGATAGCACTTATAGAGAAATATCTAGAATTGTTGAAACAATGGAGAGATGGCAAATAGATTGATAGAATATTCTGCAGATAGCAGGAGAGAAATTTTTTTGATTTAATGATGGTTTAAAATGTGAGACTTATGTAAGGAGGTTAGAAGACAAATCATTTTATACCACTGTGTTTGATGAAATACAGTAGCTGTAAATTACAGATGAATGTGGTAATTAGAGCAGGTTAGTGGATAGCCTAGTTAAGATTTGTTGTGTTTTTCCTTAGCGAGTAGAAAATTGGTTATGAGTCCAAAAAAGTGACTCATAATGAATAAATAAGTTTTAATTGAATATGATTTTTCGATGCATCATGTATATTATGTTATATTATTTTAATTAAGGTTAGGGGATTGTGACGGGACAGCCCCAGCAGCATCATAATTACCCAAGTTTTCAAGGAATTACAGAGCCCACAATATTTTCCTAAAATTCTCTAAAAGAATAAACGTTCCCCAGAAGAGGATAAAAACGTAAGAGAAAAATACAGAGTCACTTAGAGCCCGCACTATCATTTTTACTACATTGGTAGATCAAAGCAATGTCTGGTCTCTACATCTAAGAGATTTTCCCTTTGATGTTCTGATCAACCAGACATCGCGGAGCCAGTCAGTGTTAGTTTACAAGCCTGCGGTTGGAATAAGGACTAACACCTTAACGTTCAACAGGACCTAACGTGTGAACCAGCCACGGCAGAATGGGAGATAAGAGGGTCAGCCAGACCCGTCTGAAATAATACATGGCAGTGCTACTCAGGGGAAAACCCCGTGTAATCCAAAGACGGCAATATAATGCAGGCCTAACACCTATCTATAAGTCCAGACATTGGGGAGACGGGACAACGTCTGTAATTGCCACCACAAAGGAGCAATTAGGACCAGATGCTTAACACCTCACTGCAATACGGGCGGCAAAGTAGGAACACATGGCTGACACATTCCTGCCAGCAACCGGGAAGGCTTGTGTTAACCACAGATTGGTATGTAGTTATGACGCACGTCTGTTGCAGAGGCCAATTCATTGTTTCAGGAATGTGGCAGGGCATCGGTCATTTGAATTGACAAAATGAAACTACCCGTCCACAGGAATGGAGGAGGGGTGAAAAGAATTTGGCACTTAATCCATCTGGGTAAACCATCTTACATGGAAAAATAGGCGGAGTTAATGAAAATGGGACAATATTAATTAACCAATCTGGAAACTAGCCAGGAATTGAATAGAATAAAACTACATGCATGGCCAGCAAGACTTCAGACGCAAATTCACAATAGCATTCTTAGGATACCTACTGGAGAAATATTAACATTCCGTTCTGTTGGACTTCTGTACGAAGTATTATGATGGAATTTCCTAGCTATAAAACCAGGTAAACCATTATTCTGATTAGTTTGTCTGCTAGTCTGAAGCTTGTGTAGTTTCCTGTTTTTACATATTCTCCCCAACTTTACACTCGTGGATTTTCTTTGTACTTAATGTTCCAGTTCTAGCTTTACGATTTCACTGAGAACTATTTTCTTCTTGCATTCACTACTTGGTTGTCCTGATTTGTTGTATGTGACAATTTGGAGAAATCCATTATCCAAGCTACATGAGCGTGTGGCTTATTCATGTACAGGAGATGCATTTAGATTCATCCTGTATGATGTTAAACATTGGGGAGACTGACTACTTAGGAG
>JACEFZ010002897.1:0-25272 GCA_014155875.1 Cepaea nemoralis
TTTAACTTGGAAAAAGAAAAGGAAAAACCCAAAGGGGCCAAAAAAAGCCCTACGGGAAAAAAAAGCCCAATTGAACATTCCGTAACTGATTAAAAAATTAGACGTAGACAGTCAACATTTTTTGGACATGTTATGAGAAGAAATGGGTTGGAGAACTTAGTGACAACTGTCAAGATCGAGGGGAACAGACCAAGAGGAAGACCGAGAGGAAAATACCTGGATGGCTTGGCCACATGGCATGGACGGGACAGGAACACTGAGCTGATCCACGACACTGGTGATCGAGTGAAATGGCGAGTCATGACCGCCCACGCTTTCCGGCATGGCACATGATTGATTGATTGATGCCTGTGTATGCCTGTGTGTGTTGAGTTGTGTTAAGTTGCGTCAAGAGCCGACATCACTACACTCGGGGCATTCCCATAAACGCTCAGCCACCATCTTCAACAGCCAGCGAAGAGTTCCATTACTATTGATGCCCGTTGCAATCTGATTATATGTCTGTCTTGCTTTACCTCTGGGTGACGGCTGTGGCCCATATCCTGGGACCATCCCCTGCTGCCGCATTCTCTCTAGACCAGTGTTTCCCAACCTTTTTTGTGCTATGCCCCACCTAAGCCTTTCTAAAATTCTTATTCCCCCCCCCCCCCCCCCCCCCCGCCAACATATGCATCATTTTTAATATTCAAAAATTGAAATGGTCACTAAAGAAACTTGAATTTTTTAATTTTTTTTTTTTAGAAGGGCTGTCGGTTCCCAGAGGTTTAGTTAACTCCAGTCTCAAGTCTCCCCGTTTTGTTATTTCCAGCCGATTTCTTGCCTTAATTGCCCCCCTTAACAATCGAATTAGGTCTGATATACAATGGGGACATCACATTTTGTGGGCCTGTAATAAAATGGGGACATCACACTTTGTAGGTCTGTGATACAATGAGGACATCACATTTTGTAGACCTGTGATATAATGGGGACATCACATTTTGTAGGTCTGTGATTTAAAGGGGACATCACATTTTTAGGTCTGTGATATAATGGGGACATCACGCTTTGTAGATCTGTGATATAACGGGAAATCACATTTTGTAGGTCTATGATACAATGGGGACATCAAAATGTGTAGCTCTGTGATACAAAGGTGACATCACATTTTGTTCATCTGTGATACAATGGGGATATCATACATTGCAGATATGTGATATAATGGCGACATCACATTTTGTAGTTCTGTGATATAATGGGGACATCATATTTTATAGGTCTGTGATATAATGGGTAATCACATGTTCGGGGTCTGTGACACAATTCGGACATCACACTTTGTAGGTCTGTGACATAATGGAAATCAAGGTGACAGATACACAGTAGGAACCTATGGTTTAGGAGAGAGAAATGAAAGAGGATACACACTCATAGAGTGGGCTAAAGAAAAGGAAATGATTGTAGGAAACACCTGGTTTAAGTAACACCCTAAAAGATTATGGACATGGAGGAGTCCTGATAGCAGGATCAGATTGACTACATTCTGATTAGCAGAAGATTTAGAAACGCACTAACAGTAGCAAAAACAGTTCCCAATGCTGGTTGTTATAGTTACCACAGACTACTTACAGGAACATTGAAGATAAAGCTGAAGAAAGTCAAGTGTATAACAGGAAACACTAAATATGATTTGTGTGCATTGAGTAATGACAAGGAAATACAAAACAAATTCAACATAGAAGTACAGAACAGATTTGATATATTGTCTGATCTAGAGATATTATATCAGGATGTGAATGATCCATGGGAAATGTTAAAGAATTCAATCAGTTTGGCTGCAGAAACAACTATTCCAAAATTAAAGAAGGTGGATCGTAAGAAATGGATGACTGAAGAAATTTTACACCTAATGGAAACAAGAAGACTCAACAAAAATAACCCTGTCAAATATGAAGAAATTCAAAGACAAGTCAGAATATTATGTAGGAAGGCAAAAGAAACATGGCTTGAGGAAAAGTACTTAGAAACTGAAAAACATCACAACAGTCAAAATACCAAATTAGTGCACAAAAGAATTCAGGAACTTACTAATAAAAGAACAAGTACTTCAACAGGCTGTCTAAAAACTAAAGATGGCAAAATCATAATAGAAAAAGATCAGATTCTAAATGTATGGACAGATTATGTGAAAAACCTGTATAATGATAACAGAGAGGAACAGTATGATATTAGATTTAACAATGAAGGTCCATCAATTTTAAAGATGGAGGTTCAAAATGTTCTTAAGCATATGAAAGATGGCAAGGCCCCCGGTGCAGATAACATCACAACAGAAATGATTAAAGCTTTAGAAGAATTTGGACTAGAGCAAGTCACCAGACTGCTGAACATATTATATGATACTGGAGATATACCATCTGGATTATCTAATTCTGCATTTATTGCATTCCCAAAGAACTCAGGAACCTTGAAATGTGATCAACATAGACCAATTAGTATAATGAGTCACATCACAAAGAACTTGTTACGAATTATCATGCAAAGAGTGAGGAAGAAAATACAACCCCAAATAGGGGAAGAACAATGTGGGTTTGTATAAGGAAAGGGTGCAGTAAATGATGTGTATATGGTGCGAACAGTTATTGAACGTGCTATAGAAGTAAACAAGGATATACATCTTTGCTTTACTGACTACACAAAGGCTTTTGATAGAGTTAGACATGTCAACATGGTGGATATGCTTGCAGATCTACAAATTGATGGGAAAGACATTACACTTATAAAAAACATATATTGGAAACAACAAGCTGCCATAAGGCTTGATAATGAAGTGGGACAATATCAACCTTAAGAGAGGTGTTAGGCAGGGATGAGTAATGTCTCCAGATCTTTATTCCCTATACGGTGAAAATATTTTCAGAAATGTAGAAGACATAAATGGAATCAGCATTGGAGAACGAAACATAAATAACATTAGCTATGCAGATGATACAGTATTGATTGCAGACAATGCACAGGATCTTCAACAATTAGTAAACGGGGTTGTTGTACACAGTGAGCAGCTGGGGTTGGAATTAAATTGTAAGAAGACACAGGTTATGGTCGTCACTAGGAAGAACGAAGTACCACAATGTAATATACAAGTAAATGGGAATATTCTTCAACTAGTGAATCGATACAATTATCTCGGAACAGTCATAACATCTGATGGGAGATGCCTTGAAGGGATTAATTAGAACAAGAATCGCCATGGTGAAAGTAGCCTTTAGCAAAATGAAAAATATTCTGACCAATAAAAGATGTCAATTGAAACGAGAAAAAGAGTGTTGAGGGGATACATAGAGCCTGTTCTTTTGTATGGATGTGAAACTTGGACAATGTGCAGTCAAGTTGAAAAACGTCTGATGGCTGCAGAAATGTGGTTTCTGAAGAAAATGCAAAGAATACCATGGACAGATAGAAAAACCAATGACCAAGTACTACAGGAGACAAAAGAAAATCGTAGATTAATTAGAGAAATTAGACGTTGACAGCCAAAGTATTTTTGACATGTTATGAGAAGAAATGGACTGGAGAACTTAGTGACAACTCGCAAGATCGAAGGGGACAGACCAAGAGGAAGACCGAGAGGAAAATATATGGATGGCTTGGCCACATGGCATGGACGAGACAGGAACACTGAGCTAATCCACGACTCTGATGATCGAGTGAAATGGCGAGTCATGACCGCCCACGCTTTCCGGCATGGCACATGATTGATTGATCGATTGACATAATGGGGACATCACATTTCGAAGGTCCGTGATATAATGGGAACATCACATTTTGAAGGTCTGTGATATAATGGAGACATCACATTTTGTAGGTCTGTGATATAATGAGGAATAACATCTTATGGATCTGTGATACTTTGTGGACATCACATTTTGTAGGCCTGTGATATAAAGGGGACATCGCATTTTTTAGGTCTGTGGTATAATGGGGACATCACATTTTGTAGCTCTGTGATACAATGGGCACCTCATAATTTATAGGTCTGTGATATAATGGGGACAACACATTTTGTAGTTTTGTGATACAATGGTGACATCACATTTTGTTAGCTCTATGATACAATGGTGACATATCAATTTGTGGGTCTGTGATACAATGGTGACATCACATTGTCTGGGTCTGTGATATAATGGTGACATCACATTTTGTAGGTCTGTGATACAATTGGGACATCATATTTTGTCGATCTGTGATACAACGGAGACATAACATTTTGTATCTCTGTGATACAATGTTGACATCACATTTTGTAGCTCTGTGATACAATGGTGATCTCACTTTTTGTAGGTCTGTGATACAATTGTTACATCATTTTTTGTAGGTCTGTGATACAATGGAGGTATCACACTGTGTTGGTCTGTGATACAATTGTTACATCACAATTTCTGGGTGTGTGATACAATGGGGTCATCACATTTTGTGTGTTTATGATACAACGAGGACATCACAATGTATAGGCCTGTGTTACAATGGGGAATTGGGACATCACATTTTGTAGGCCTGTGATTTAATGGGGACATCACATGTTGTAGGTCTGTGATACAACAAGGACATCACATTTTGTAGGTCTGTGATACAACGAGGACATTACTTTTTGTAGGCCTGTGATACAATGGGGACATCACACTTTAAAGGTATGTGATACAATGGGGGAATAAAATTGTGTGGGCCTGTGATTAAATGGGGACATCACATTTTGTAGGTCTGTGATACAACGAGGACATCACAATTTATAGTCCTGTAATACAATGGGCACATCACATTTTGTAGGTATATGTTAAATGGGGACATTACACTTGATAGGTATGTGATACAATGGGGACATAACATTTTTGGGCCTGTCATTTAATGGGGATATCACATTTTGTAGGTCTGTGATGCTTGGCATGGTCGAGACAGGAACACTGAGCTTATCCACGACTCTGGTGATCGAGTGAGATGGCAGAATATGACCGCCCACGCATATCGGCATGGCACATGATGGAAGGATGGATACAATGAGGACGTTACATTTTATTGACCTGTAATACAATGGGGTATCAAATTTTGTGAGCCTGTGATATTATGATTGAATCACATTTTTTGGGCCTGAGTTCACACAGTAATAGGTCGCCAGTATTTTGCTCTGTTAGCAAACGATTAACGCAGGCGTCGAACACTAAAGTGCTATATTTACCCTCAGTTATACATTCGCTTTATAACGAATAGTAGAGATTTGTAGCATATGTAACCTTCAGCTGTAACAATGCTTGGAGTATCCGTTGGATCTTTTCCCCAAGGCATTATGGAGTGGTGGGAAGAGCGCATGCAGAATGACGGGTCTCCACTTCTGGGTACGGTATTGATGCACGATGAGGGAGATATTGTTCTGGCTCTTTGGGATCATATCAACAGTGTGGAACAACAGCAAATCTGAGTTGTCTGCAGAGAATGGTGGGGCAGGGAATGACCAGAGGGTCGTGCCGGCACCCAATTCTCTGAGAAGAGGAAAGCGGGACACATAATTAGACTGAATAATTAGCATTGGGACTCTTCGATGGTTATTGAAGTTGGGAGCGGAGTGCATAATGGAATGTCTTGAATGCTGTAATATCGGTTCTCAACTCAAAGATAACAGAACAAGGTATGATAGAGCACATTCTGCAGCCTAGTAGAAGTCATCCCTGGCTTCGGTAATGAGATAAGGGTTAAACAAAGATGGTAATATTCTTACCAAACAGCAGGTATGTACTCTGTTGTTATGTGACCATTTTTTGTTTCTATTCTGTTACAGATGAACAAGATGGTTGATACGCTGAAGGATGCGTTTAAGAAGATGGTCGAAGAAAACACCTGGATGAGCAATGTCACAAAAAATGAAGTTTATAAAAAGGTGTGTATGTTTATAGTCAATGACAACTCCTCCATAAGAGCATGAATGGTGCTGCACAACGTAGGGGTATTCCGGACTTTCAAGGCACCGACCTCACATGGAAAAAGATCGGATGCGGATAAAGGTAAGACCCGTCTTGCAAGCTACATAGAGCAGACTGGCCAGAAAGACGAGCCCGCCAGACAGAGGACCACAACGACACTCTCTCGGGACAGTCGAAGAATGCATAATCACAGCTGAGACAATACGTGCGATGCTCAAGAAGTCACCTAACACCGCTCTAGGACCAGACGGCATTCGATATGGTGACCTACTGGTGATGTCAGATGATGACATGGAAGAACTGGCCAGAGAATTCAACACCAGTATCCAGATTGGTCAGATCAAAGAGGAATGGATACACAGCTATTTGCTGCCGCTGCCAAAACCGAACAAAGACCATTCCAAGGTAAGGGGCTACAGAATCATTACGATGCAGAACACTGCTGGCAAGCTACTGAAAAAAATTGTAGCACACAGACTTGCTTGTGACTTGTAACAACTCGGCTGCTTCCCGCCCACACTTGGAGGATACAGATGTTACAAAGAGTCTTGGCTGAATGCGGCGGTCTTTGCTCAAGATGTTTACGAAGGATTTCAGGTCAGAGAAGAGACATGTGCGGCCGCCATAGACTTAGAGGACGCATATAACAGAGTATCTTTCGAGCACTTGATGCAAACCCTCCTCAGACTGAAAGTGCACCCTCACCTTGTACGATGGATAGCTGCAGTTCTGCTCCAAAGGAAGGTGGTGCTAAGATGCGGGAGTTGATCTTCTGAGCCGACAACGATATGTCCAGGATTGCCGCAGGGTTCACCACTGTCACCAGTACTATTCAACGTGTATACGGTGCCGATCACTGAACAACAGTTGGACGGGAGGGGTAGGACTCTGTCATTCGTTGACGACATCCTCGTGTATCGACAGGGTCGTGATAGACAGGCGGTTGCCAATGATATGCAGGGCGAACTAGATCGAATTTCTTCATGGTGTGCTGTTGCCAGTGCCCTTGTCAACCCTGCAAAGGCAACGGTTACATGGTTCTCACTAAACAACCATATTGGGAACACAGACCTGCCGGCAATAAGAATGGGTGGGAGCATTTTGAGCAGAACCCAGTCAATGACATAATTTGGCGTGAAGCTTGATCGTAGCCTGTCCTTCAGAGATCATGACGATTATGTCATAACGAAAGCTCGAAAAGGTTTGTCAGCAATGAGAGTCATGGCGACCATCGAGTATGCCCTGGCCATCCTCGCTGTCAGCCCTAAACAGATCGGAAGACTTGAAAAGGTACAAAACGAAGCCATGCGCATCATTATTTTGGGCTGCACGAGAGACACCAGCTGTGTAGCAATGAGATACCTCCTTGACTTCCCGACAATGGAACACAGGATCAAGATCTGGAGAGCTCGTGCACACTTAAAAATAAGTGCAGATGAGCAGCACCCTCTGCATGACGCTATATTCAGAGAAAAGGGTGACAGGCTAAAGAGGGACACATCACGGATGGTTCGGGAGGAAGATGTCGTCTGACAGGTCTGCAGTCTTACCAGTATCAACCCCGGCAAGGAATGGGTGCCGGTGCCTCCAGCTTTTAAGTGCACTTTCTCCTGCATTATCACACTCGGCAGACGGTGCAGAGCGCAGAACCCTGCCGCTGTCAATGCAGAGGTCAACGCGCTCATCTATGAACACTCAGATAGCCCCGAAGTGCTTATCTATACAGATGGATCTGTTGTAAAGCAGCAGACAAGTGCCTGGGCATTTACAGCCCGTGCAGCGGGCCGAACCGTTCAATAATACAGTGGTGCCCACTCTATGACCACGAGCAGCATGACGATGGAGGTGATGGCAGTAACACAGGCTTTCGTATGGCTAGAATCACAGCATTATACCAACGTGTGTGTACTAAGTGATTCAATGAGCATGATTCGGAAGGTCGAAGCTGGATCTGTACGTAGACAGTAGACTGAGTTGCTACGGAAGTATGTTGTCCGTAAAGTAACCTTCATCTTCGTCCCGGGACATGCGGGAGTCGAGGGAATTGAACGAGCTGATAAACTGGCTGGCTCTGCACCCCCTACAGATGGCCAGCCCATGGATCGTGCCGATGTTATTAACGTCCTTAAAGATATGTCGAGAACAGAGGACTTTGCCGTCAGTGAATTCACATCGCTGTCCAGGATGAAAGACTTAGGATTAAGAACTGGCACAGCCAGACACGAGAGGTACATCGGGAAAACGAGGTGTCTCGTCAACCAACACAGAACTGGCACTATTAGCCACTGAACGCTGATGCATATGCTGGGGGGAGGATCTGAGCACCTATGGACCTGTCCGGAGTGCAATGAATATACCCCAACTGATAACTGATAACTTATAACTGACAATGACAACTTTCTCATTCGATTTAGAGGGAATTTATTTTGAGTAAATTCTTTCAACTTTATTTTGTTTCATATCCTTTAGGCAGGTCGTTGTGTCTGTGATATGTAATAGGACTTTCTGTATCTCATCTCATCATGTTCCTCTTGTACCTTGCGGTGTCGAGGTGAAGTATAAACTTCGTGAGAGTGCCCGATTATGGGCTTCATATATCGATATTCCCATGGACTCTGTATGCGTTCTCTTATTATTACCCGTGGATTACCACAACTGTCTGCAATGTCGCTTATGCTCTTCGAGATGTAAGCACCAGGGATTGGAAGAATACTAACATTTGTAGATGATGTAGTTGCGTATAAGCGATGTGTGATCTGTTGAACATATTTGCTCTCTAAGATTCCTGGACATGTGACTCTACTTACCCCACCATTCGCTATCCTGTAGTATGATGATATTTAGACTGGTTGATAAAGATGGCTAAGGCCCGAAGTAAATCTTCTCTCACAGAACAAATTGTTGTAATTCAACAAACCAATACCGGGCCCTATTGACAAGAACGTGTATCTTCTTGTTTTTTGTTTTTTTGTTTTTTTGTTAAACTCAACATCAATAAATCCTGAGAAAACAGCAATCAACTTGAACTTGTGGACATCGAGTTTGTCCTCAATGAAACTTGTGTAGGCCAACGGTTGTCTCTGTTCTGTATATGCTGGACGCTCCTGCAGCAAACGTTTTGCTGCCATGTTACTGTTCCACTTGTCATCTTGTCATTCATCAGTGTTTCCTATTTTTGTTTTTAATAAAGTCACATTTTAACCTGGTGAGCGTTGTGCGGAGTCTGAAGGTCGTAGTGGAGTTGGTAATATTTTATTTCCGCCATATCTGCAGTATGCACCAGACATGATGCAGCAACATCCACATGGAAACAAATCGTGCATCATTCATACACGGTCTATGTTGAGCCCAACCTTACCTGGTTAGGTTTTAATTATGTCGTGAGGCACCCACCTGCCTCCCCACAAATAGGGAATTCTACCACTGTCCTGCTGAACCGTCTATGCTGGTAGTTGATACGTCTCCACTATATCAGTTACAATGTCGGTTAATATGCATCATCATTCTGGTGGCCTGAATGCTCTGTTTGCCACTTGGTTTAAAATTGTTTCCTAAACCTCCCGCGGCTTTATCATGATCCATGATGCCTCATGTGAATGTAAATGACAAAGTCAGACCCAACAGCTAAACTGTGACCCTTCCCTCACCATGCCCACCAACCCCACCTCACCCTTTTGTCGACACAAGTAACACGCTAGAGCTTCAGTTGCGCCAAGATTGACTCGTTGAGTCTAGATGGCATGTCTGCTGACAAATCTTGAGTGTCACATTAATTATACAATTAACGTGACCAGGCAGAGGCCACAAGGCGGGCCAGGCAATCTGCCTATGGGAGGAGGTATTCAGAAAAGAAACCTCAGCCATCGAAGCTGCCTAAGCGGCATGGGACCAGAAAGCGGACATGTAATCACGGCTATGGATGCTACAGCAAGCATGGCATTGCAGAAGAAGACAAAGAATACCTGATATATTGCTTTCCATGTCAGTCGATGAATAACGGTCACCTCGTGCAGGAATACACTGATGTCACCTCGTGCAGGAATACACTGATGTCACCTCGTGCAGGAATACACGGATGTCACCTCGTGCAGGAATACACTGATGTCACCTCGTGCAGGAATACACTGATGTCACCTCGTGCAGGAATACACTGATGTCACCTCGTGCAGGAATACACTGATGTCACCTCATGCAGGAATACACTGATGTCACCTCATGTAGGAATACACTGATGTCACCTCGTGCAGGAATACACTGATGTCAATACACGTAGTACACGCTGCTTCCCTGTACCAACCCAGTTCTCTCGCAAGAAGCTAGAATTTCTGGATCCAGGCTCAATTCCTTTTAAGACGAAGGTCAATGGTTAAATGTTTGTTCCATCAGTCTTCAACGCAGATTCCGTCACTTGGCTATTCTCGTTAAAGCATCTCGCCTTGTCAGCTTCTTCTGCTTTTTATACCTGTCAATAATTGAGTTTGGCCTGGATTCTACACCAGGCGAGCAATCCAGACATTCAAAGCAATGTTTTCCTATAGGTAATTTGAATAACGAAGACACAAACTATGTGCTGTAGTCGGTGCGGAATAAAATCCCCACACCCCCAATACTCGGGAAAAATCTGTCCTGTAGGCTGATGAAAGACGGCGTCCCTAGTTACGCAAGTGCACAACTGGAGATGACCCGTAGAAAAGTAAAGGTAGTTTTGGTATCCCCAGGGAGTTAGAAGAAGAAGAAGGTTAGTTGCCTAGATTTGTGTATATTAAATAACTACTAGGCAGGTCAGCTTTTCTCCCTCTCAAACTCCGCTCCCTGAATAATATAACGACATCAACATCAAGTACCGTAAGTAGACATGTAAACATACACAATTACATACACTTGGAAAATAATAAAATATAACTATGAGTTAAACAAACTACCACTGCGTTCATTTGTCTTCAAGATATCCATAATATAATCAATGTGTCTACCATATGCTTGTGAAACATGGACTGTTTATCAGCGACACGCTAGGAAATTAAACCACTTCCACACAGTCTGCCTTAGGAAGCTATTGAAGATTAAATGGCAAAGCAAGATCTCAGACAATGGAGTTCTAGAAAGAGTGTCCATGCCCAGTATCCACAC
This sequence comes from Cepaea nemoralis, assembly GCA_014155875.1. NCBI lineage: Eukaryota > Metazoa > Mollusca > Gastropoda > Stylommatophora > Helicidae > Cepaea > Cepaea nemoralis. The sequence continues at coordinate 11,079 of JACEFZ010002897.1, forward strand.
TCTACTAATGAAGAATCAGATTCGCTGGGCTGGTCACTTAACTCGCATGTCAGATCACAGTTCCCTAAACTAATTTTTTTACGGCGAGCTGCGTTGTGGTAAACGCTCCCAAGGCGGCCAGAGGAAACGCTGTAAAGACACTCTGAAAATCTCACTGAAAGCTTCTGGAATTCATCTTGACACCCGGAAGACTGCTGCTAAAGACCGTAATTCGTGGTGTACATCAGTACATAAGGGTGCAGTCACTTGTGAAGCGACCAAGACTGCAAGAGCTATGAAGAAAAGGATGGACATAAAAACCACTGCAGGAGATCCTCCTCCTGGAACGTCAAGCATTCTTTGCCAACATTGTCAAAGAACATTTCGAGCCAAAATAGACCTTATCAGCCATCTTAGAACTCACGGCTCCATACTTTCAACCCCTCTGAATGAAATGAATTGTCATCATCACTTTTGATGGACAAACAACAAACAAAGAAACAATACCATAATCCCTCAATTATCATCAGATGAAACTATGATTGAATGGTTTGGTAATATGATTATAGTGAACTGGTTTGAGACAACAAAGACATTCACATATACTAGGTAGTGATGTCAAATGATGATAGTTTGGAGTGATGTAAACAATAATTTGAATTACACCAACAACAAATACGACACAGTTCGTAACTTAACATGTAACTTGTGTAAATGGATACAGGTCTTGGCACGCGGTGTCACCATGGGTTAGCTGGGCCAGTGGATCATCGGATGGGAGGCTTTCTCTTCCAAAGCTCAACACAGACCGTGCTCGACGTGTCCTACTCTCCTGTAATCTAGACCAGTGGTTCTCGCCCAGGTTCCCCCAGGGGGGAATTTTAGGATATCCAGGGGGGGGGGGGGGGGGGGGGGGGGGGGAATGAAGACCATTTCAAGATCGCGTTAATACAAGAACCGATTACTTGATATTGTTTTTCCCTTCATACTTTACAGTTAAGTACGTCTCATCCTTCTAACATTCATTTTATAAAGTCAGTAGACCCACAAATGATGTTTTATGTGGATGTCTAGACTTGCTTTAGTATGTGCTATTAAATTTACTTTACATTTTTACGTATACTGTATAGGGGTGGGGGATATTTAGATAGGAAATAATATGAAAGGGGGGGGGGGATGACGTTCTGAAAATACGGTGAAAAGGGGGGGGGGGCACGGGCCAAATTTTTGATAGGAAGGGAGGGGGGGAATGACGTTCTGAATATATGGTGAAGAGGGCACGGGCCAAAAAAAGGTTGAGAACCACTGATCTAGACTATCTGTCTGATCTTTAATGCCAACACTCGACTTTGTATCATCTCATTACAGGCTGTTCTACTATCACGCATACTTCTCAGTTAACTCAAATTCTAGAATATACTCGTACATGGTTGGTACCTAAGAACAAAGGCCAGTCACACATAGTGTGGTGCATAGTACTTACTGAATGATGTCTTGCTGCATTGTTAGGGTAAATAACAGCATACCAGTTAATGAAATATCTAGAAAATGCACAGCCTTGTGAGTCTGCTGACGTGTCGTGATTGTAACAGACTCACAGAGAATGCTATGAAGGGTCAGGCAGGCATGTTCCTGTCAGACTGGCATGCTTCAATTCAAAAATCTAATATAGGGATCATCTGTTGGTACTTTTTTTCGGGACATGCTGGAGTGGTGCTAAACGATTAGGCAGACAGATTGGTTGCATCTGCATAGCTGGGTTGAGAATTGGCGCACCAGAAGGCAGACATGTTCGGGGACCTTTAGAATAATGTGTATAGTGTGAAAGAACAGATAAATCATCGTAGATCAGATGAATGATGCTGCAAGGAGTGAACAGATGATCTAGCCGACACTCAGTAATCCGTGGAAAGTTCAGAAGGACACATAGTGAGACTGAACTTCTAGCATTATTAATGAGGCGCTTTGCTGGCTGGTGTAGATGAGGACGAAGCCGTATGGGGATGCTACGAGTGCTGTGATGACGGTTTTGAACACAGCTCATCAATGAACAGCTTATAATATGTGAGGGAATACCTTGAGCGCATATTTTCCTGCGCTATCCGTACATTGCTGACACTTTTATATTACTGTTTCAGCTGGCGGCCATGGGGCAGGAGATCGGTTTCCCGGAAGAGGACTTAGACGAAGCAGGCATTGAACAATTCTATGAAAACGTAAGTGATATTCGTTTTATATTTAGAATCAGGAAAAACATCACAAAGTACATAGACAGGAGATTTATAGTTTCGCCGATTCATTTATTTTATATATCCTATTCAAAATCAGAAACGCAAGATTATTGCAGTTTCAACTGCACACTTGTACCAACATTTTATTTTACGGAATTAATGTTTCAGTCCTGGCTTGAAGAAAGTTTCCGACTTTAATAATGAAATTATGTTCATTAAATTTGGTTTGGGCTATTAGTCTTTGCGACTGAGGTCTCTGTTTCAGTTAGGTGTATGGCGTCTTATGGCCTCTATCAGAGAACGCCATCTTCTTGACATGGATCCGATTAGCCGTTGGATTTGTTGTTGTGGGATGGTTGTCCACTCTTCCTGCAGTGCAAGAGACAACTGTCGGAGATTGGCTGGAGCCATGTCTCGCTGGTGGATTCGTCTGTCGAGTTCATCCCATAAGTGTTCTATGGGGTTCATATCTGATGACATGGCTGGCCACAGAAGGGTCTGGACGTTGCTGTCAGTGAAGAACTGGGTGGTGAGTTGTGCCACATGAGGCCGAACGTTATCTTGCTGAAAAATTGACCCTCGTGCAGCCAAACGTGGAAGGACGTGAGGATGAAGAATTTCAGCGACGCATCGCCGGGCATTCAGGCGCCCTTAAATTTTGCACCAGGTCACTTCTTCCCATGAAGTTGATCGCCCTCGTGTACATCAGTACACCAGCACCACCATGTGGAGGAGTTTCATCAACACTGTTCTGGGTGCAGTGCTCACGAACTCTGCGGTAAACTCTTCTCCGTCTATCGTGTTGCTGGAGCACACAAAATGATTCATCACGAAACCAAACCAGTCTCCAGTAATTACCAACGGTCCATTGACGATGCTGATTCGCCCATTGCAGTCGGTTCTGGCGATGCCGATCCGTAAGAGCAGGACCTCTGTGGGGTCTTCTAGCCCAAAAACAGCATCGTACAGCCGGTTCCTGATCTGAAATTGGACGAGCTCCTAGCATTGACTGGACTGTGGAGGACGCAGATGCAAATCAATTCCAAAGGTGACGTAGCCGCATGAAGCGTTCTTCGGCAGCAGTTGTGATTCTAGGTCTTCCACTGCGCGGCCCGTCTGCCACTGAGCCAGTTTCTTGAAATCGCCTCTAAAGATGACTAATGATGCTTCTAACCACATTAAATTCTCTGGCTACTACAATGTGTGACTGTCCATCCTGTAAACGTCCAATGATGATGAGTCGTTGTTCTGTAGTGAGATGAGCCATACTCGTACATCGAATTTTCAACTGAATTTATTCGAGGAGCGTCAATCTTTTATATGAATTCAATAATATGGTCAGAGAGTTTTGTGTCCAATATGTTGCACGAGATTATCATGTATGTCACAAGTTATTGTCAAAGATGTTTTGTTCATGACGTCACAAATCATGAGGTGAGAACAATTCAGGTAATGGACCAGATGGACACAGTCGATAGGTTGACTGATGTCCAATCAGCGAATATATTTTATAAAAGTAACACCATAAATGGTGCGTGTCTTTATTTGAACAGTGTGTGTGTATGTGTATGTGTTTGTATGTATGTGTGTGTATATGTGTGTATGTGTGTGTATGTGTGTGTATGTATGTGTGTGTGTATGTGTGTGTATGTGTGTGTATGTGTGTGTATGTGTGTGTGTGTGTGTATATATATATATATATATATATATATATATATATATATATATATATATATTATCCAAAGGATTAGTTTACAACAGGCTAGTTCTTCTTCTTCTTCTTCTTCTTCTTCTTCTTCTTCTTCTTCTTCTTCTTCTTCTTCTTCCTCTTCTTCTTCTTCTTCTTCTTCTTCTTCTTCTTCTTCTTCTTCTTCTTCTTCCTCTTCTTCTTCTTCTTCAGCCACTACTGCAGTGTGGGGCTGGCTGTCTTATCTGTCCACAGCTTTCTGTCTCATGTGCTGCCAATAATTTCTGATACCAACATTCCTACATGCCTTGATGTCAAACTATCCATCATTTTCTCTCTTGGTTTCGCCCTGCCTCTACTCCACTCTAGTTTTCCCATTGCGATGACATACTTCAGCTTTACTCTGTTCACGACATCCGCAAAGAATGTGTACTGCTTTCATCTGATTCGAATAACCAGTTATCTATGTGAGTTAACTTCTTTCTAGACATCTTCATTGATCTTTCTATCCGTTTATGATTTGCTCACTCTTCGTCTATAAACGCACATCTCCACAGCTTCTATATAATTTCTGACTTGTCTGCTAATTGTGATTGAATCGCTTCCGTACGTCAGAAGTGGCTCGTAGTACCCTTGAGATCTCTTCCTCACCTCGATCCATAAAGATACATTTCAGAGAACATTCTTCATCTGCTGTCTTTGCTTGAGCTATTCAACGTATGCCTATGCTAATACATATTCCACCTTCAGTTACAAACGCACTTAAATATTTTACTACATTGGCTTGTTTAATATTAGTTCCATTCACAGTGACGTTGCATTTGCGTAATCAGTTTGGTTTGTAATAACCATTACTTCGGGTTTGTTTTTAAACAATGCATTATCAACATGTCTGACCTAATGTGTGCTTGTTTGATTTATTTATTGCCTGTGTTTCATTGATGGTGACCGTCTGTGGTTCAGTACAACATGACTGAGGACAGTTACTACAGCAACCGGCTGCAACAAAAACACTTGGACCAAGTGAAGGAGTTAGCGTCACTGAGGACACCAGTCGACAGACATAAGTGAGTATGAGTGCTTGCCAACCTTCAACAGTGTGCTCACGCCACATCTTTCTTAACTGGTTCACTGCCGAAGGATATTATATCGTCAAATGTGACCTCCCATTTCGACAGAAGGATGATATATCGCAGTACTAGGGTCATTGTATGTGTTTTCTTTCATGATATCTTCGACAATTCTATTGCTCAAGGAACGAACTGAAATATACATTTTAAAGCTCGTTCATTCTATTGTGTACCATGGTTGGTCCAAAACCTAGACTTTGTCACTGAATCAGTTACACAAATTCAGTCAATCAATGGATACGGCATGATTCGTATTAAGAATAGAGTTTGATAAAACAATATTCCTCTTTGCAGTTTCCTGCTATGGGACCGGGATGTGATAACGCCGTTATATTTTGTACGCCTAGAGCAAGGAGAAATCTTTCTTTACGTGCAACCCTCGTCTCACCGTGCTCATGAAATTACCAAGGCAGCTCGCTGTCAACTACGCTAGCACTCCGGCCATTAGAAATATAGTATAACACCATATTTGTATAGAGCAGTTGCCACTACATGTAAGATGTGGAAGAAATCACGCTTGCTTCCTTTACCTCCCATAATATTTCTTGGTACTACGTTAGGCTGGGTTGAATTCCAGTCTAATATCTAGTGGGAAAAACCAAACCGACGAGGATTTGAATATGTCAAAATTATGATGTCAGGCAGGTATGATAGCAATGAACGAGAACTAAAGCTGAAGAACAAAAGATGTTATTGCTGTTATTTGTTTGTCAATGTAAACATCAAGTGCCTTCCGATTGGCGTAGGAGATCATACTTCTCTATATCTTGAGATCTCCACAGGCATGTATTAGTTCGTGTGTTGACTACGTTCCATGCCATGACACCATACTATCAGGAATGGTTTTCTCGCTGTCTTGCTCTTTCCACAAATCTGTCCTGTTGTCACAACATGTTCCAGTTTTTGTCTTCTCTTGTTGTGGACAAAATAGATGACTGCCCTTTCTGATGTTTGTGATCAGTTGTCTGTGACTTAACCTCCCTCCGAATGTCCAGATTTGTTATTGTTGTTGTTGCTCAATACTGCAGACTGATGTTTGTCATTGTTGTTTTACACAACAATGCTGGAAATGGTTATGACCGAGTTAGAGCCAGGGGTGTTGGAAACACATTCATATATATCAGGCATGTGAGCTCTTCATGTACGGAGTGCAATAAGTGTGAGTTGTTTCCTGTATGTTGCGAATATTTTGAACTGCAGAGTAAATAACAATGGCTACCTAGAATATACTAATGAAACGCCATTGTAGTAACAGCGAGTGCAAAACAAATGACTTTCCTTATTAAGATAACCGAAGCAATGGTTATGTAAATTAAAAATATGACAACTAAACGTAAGATAACAGTAGAAGCGAAAATGCTTAACAAAGTTGATACATTTTAATACCAAGGGGCAATTACACCATCAGATTTTAGATGCATGAAAGCAATTAAAAGCAGAATAGACTAAACACAAGCTCCGTTTCAGAACGTGTAAAGTACTTGGGGTGTTAGGAAAGTAGTACACCAGATCATGTTTCTCAACTAATAATGAAGACAGAAGCACGACATGTTACACACTTCAAATATGGCATGTGCTGATTGTGTGTACAAACTACATCCCAACCAGCCCAGTAATATATATATATATATATATATATATATATATATATATATATATATACATACACACACACACACATATATATATATATATATATATATATATATATATATATATATATATATATATATATATATATATACTAACTGACCCGGCCCGGCTTCGCCCATGCCCTGGCGGGGATCTATCTATCTATCTATCTATCTATCTATCTATCTATCTATCTATCTATCTATCTATCTATCTATCTATCTGTCTGTCTATCTGTCTGTCTGTCTGTCGGTCGATCGGTCTGTCGGTCGGTCGGTCGGTCGGTCTGTCGGTCGGTCGGTCGGTCAGTCGGTCGATCGGCCGGCCAGCCGGCCGGCCTGGCTGTCTGTCTGTCAGCAGCAGCAGAAGAAAAAGAAGGAGGAGGAGGAAGAGGAGGGGGGAGGAGGAGGGGGGAGGAGGAGGAGGGGGGGAGCAGGAGCAGGAGGAGGAGGGGGGAGGAGGAGGAGGTGGAGGAGGGGAGGACGGGGGAGGAGGAAGAGAGGGAGGGAGGAGGGGGAAGAGGTGAGGGAGGAGGAGGGAAGGAGGAGAGGAGGGGAGGGGGAGGAGGATGAGGGGGAGAGGAGGGGGAGGAGTGGGGAGGGGGAGGAGGATGGAGATGAGGACGAGGGGGAGGGGAGGGAGGAGGAGTGGGGAGGAGAAGGGGGAGGAGAATTATAACGCATATGCCTGTAGATAACTGTAGCGAAATGTTCCACCTATTTGAGAAATATGCAACAATTTTACATATATAGCAATGCTATTAAAAGTTATGTCCCCTCGCTATATATAAATTATAATGGAAATTAAAATATTAAATAATATTAGGTAAATAACTGTTTGTACACTAACAAACTATGACAGTTGGCAACACGGGAATCAGAAGAACACGTGTAGAAAATTTCATCTCAATCGGATGGCCCGTTCCCGAACTCATAAATAACATACATACTTACAGACATACATTGTCTTATATATATATATATATATATATATATATATATATATATATATATATATATATATATATATATATATATATATATATATATATATATTATATATATATCTTTTTTGCATATTCCTTACAGGATGTTGCAGTCAACGTCAGCATTTTCAGCTGCTGTTGATGTACTAGGCAAGATTACTACGCTCAGTAGTTTGCCACTGCTGTCTGAGCGACAGGCTCACATACCACTTAAATTACCAACGCGACGAGAATCGGTACTGATTCTCGCACAGGTTACGTCCCAAGTAATATAGCTGCCCTAAACCGTTGAATTTGAGCGTATTAGCAATTTGCGTTATAAACAACGAACTGTGATAGGATGTCTCATTGGAAAGAAAGAAACGGTTGTCAACATTCACAAGTATCTGTGCGATGTGTATTGACGTGTTGCAGTAGACAAGAAAACAGTCAGTCGCTGGGTTCAGAGAATCAAATAATCAGGAGTGGAGATACGGAGCTGCTTGATCGCACGCTCTGTGGATTTCCTGCCATATCCACCAACGCAGAATTGTTGAAATGCCCTGAGGGCATTATTCTTACAGATAGACAAATCATTACTCAACAATTGGCCTTATTGCTGTCAGTCAGTTATGGTAGTGTAAATGCACATATAAAAACTCTCGGAATTTCCAAGGTTTGCGCAAGGGTTCCTTGAAGTCTCATAAATGAACACCGATTGCAAAGGAAAGCAATATCTTCTGACTTGTTGGAGCCTTTGAATGCTGATGGTTATAACTTATTGGCTAAGATCATTACAGGTGGCGAAACCTAGGCACATCATTTTGATCCTGAGACATAAAGACAATCAATGGAGTAGCATCACGAAGAAAGTAATTCGAGACAACTCCTTCAGCTTTACAGGCCATGATCACTGTCTTTTGGGATATTGAAGGTGTGATTATTGTGAATGTTATGCCAATGCGAGGGATTCTACGAAGACATATGAGGTGCTAAATAAAATAGATAAGCAGGACAACATCATAGTTATGGAAGACTAGGACACAACAGAGCTGGCATAGAAAAACATCTTGGAGCATTTGGAGACCAACATAATGAAAGAAATTATAACGGAAGTAGACCGATTGAGCTATACAGCCAACACGACCTCTATATAACAAACACATTCTATAAACACAAGGACTCACAAATATACACCTGGTATAAATGGAACGATTTAGATACTAAAGGCCAAATTGATTTATATTAACAAGAAATAACAGAAAGAGAAATATATTAGATGCAAGGGCAGTGCCCAACTTAAGTATAAACACAGACCACAAAGAAGTTGTTGCCACAATAAGAACCATCAGTAGAAGAAAGCAAAGATCAGGAAAATACATGCCGTGCGAATCAGTAAACTTAAAAAACTCAAAGACGAGGCAGTGAGAGAAAATTATGAGAAAGAACTAACTGAAATCTTTGTATAATTACCTATAGAAAGAAAGAAAGCGGAAGAAGAATGGGAGATGTTCAAATCAAGAATTTTAAATATTGCAAAAATAACTTGTGGAACAACCAAAACACTCAAAACAAGGATACAGAAAATAACAAGTTGGTCGAACGCAGAAGTAAAGAAAGCTTTGAAAGATCAAACGAAAATAAAATATAAAAAGTGGTCGAAGAGAAGGCAGAAATGCGATTACATGGAATATAGAACAGCGAGAAGACATTTAAATAGAACAGTAAAGAGAGAAAAACAAAAAGACTCGGAGTATGGAGAAACCCAAAATAAAAACTACAAGGAGGCAACTAGAAACTTCTACAAAAAGATAAGTGCAATGAGACCCAGAGGAAGACCTTTTGACCCAACTGAACTACTTTCCAGCAAAATTTGAGAACCAATAAGTGAACAAAAACAAATCCAAATAAGATGGAAATAGTACTTCGAACAACTTCTCAACATCCCATCAAATGTCACAGGTATTCAAGAAACCGATACAGATGCCACCGAAGAACTAGAACCAGACCTACTGAAAGAAGAAATTATAGAAGCCATCAGATTAGCCCCATTGAACAAATCACGAGGACAAGATGAAATACCAAATGAACTAATTAAATCAGCAAGAGAAGTAGGAACAGCACGGCTGCATAGACTATTCAACCATGTTTGGGTAGAACAACAGACACCACGAGACTGGGCAAACGACATAATATCCCAACTTGGAAAAACAAAGGCAGCAAAAGAGACTGCACACAATACAGAGCATGTCACTGTTGAGTAATACTTGAAAAATATTTTGTTAAATTTTTGAGAAAAGTTTACGAACTACTATAGAACCCCAGCTACACGAAACACAACTTGGATTTAGGATTATCAAAAGATGCACAGATGTCATTTTTGCTCTTAGACAACTTATAGAAAAATCAATCGATTTCAATGAAACACTCAACTTAGCCTTTGTCGACCAAGAAAAGGCGTTTAATAGAGTAGATAAAAACAAGCCGTGGGAAATCCTTAAACAATACGGAGTAAGTACACATCTAAGAAACCTATATGGAAGCTTATACAACAACAGTTAATGCATAGTGAGAGTAACTGGAGCATACTCAGAACACTTCATCATCAGATCCGGAGTACAACAAGGTTGTGTCCTGTCCCCTCTCTTGCTCATAACATATATACACAACACATGTAAAGAAACCAACCAAACAGAGACCACAAGAACACCGCTTGATGTGCACACAGAAGAAGAACCATCTGCAAATCTAACCATTAGAGAACTCCTGTTTGCGGACGACTAAGCACTAATAGCAAAATCAGAAGCTGAAATACAAGACCACATGAATAGTCTAAATGAAATGTGTAGGGAACATTATATGAAAACTAGCACAAGTAAATCAGAGGTAATGACTTTAACTAAAGAAGAAAAAGCAACAACGATTCACTTAACGAACATCCCTTGAAACAAGTAAAGAGTTTCAAGTACCTAAGCAGTATAATATCATCAAATGGCAAATCAGAAGACGAGATCGAAAATAGATGCAATTAGGCAAACCAACTCATTGGACAAATGGCACCAAAACTAAATGACAATCAATCAATCAATCATGTGCCATGCCGGAAAGCGTGGGCGGTCATAACTCGCCATTTCGCTCGATCACCGGAGTCGTGGATCAGCTCATTGTTCCTGTCTCGTCCATGCCATGTGGCCAAGCCATCCAGGTATTTTCCTCTCGGTCTTCCTCGGGGTCTGTTCCCCTCGATCTTGCCAGTTGTCAGTAAGTTCTCCATTCCATTTCTTCTCATAACATGTCCAAAAAATTTTGACTGTCGTCGTCTAATTTCTCTAATCAGTCTACGATTTTCATTTGTCTCCTGTAGTACTTGGTCATTTGTTTTTCTATCTGTCCATGGTATTCTTTGCATTTTCCTCAGAAACCACATTTCTGCAGCCATCAGATGTTTTTCAGCTTGACTGCACATTGTCCAAGTTTTACATCCATACAAAAGAACAGGCTCTATGTATCCCCTCAACACTCTTTTTCTTGTTTCAATTGAAATCTTTTTATTGGTCAGAATGTCTTTCATCTTACTAAAGGCTACTTTTGCCATGGCGATACTTGTTCTAACTGTAGGAAGACTGTAGAAATGGTAGAATTGATGAAATAGGCAAAGAATGAAGCTGGCCTTTTTATGGCGCAATTAATTTATAGTGCGAGCCACACGTTCTTAAAACAATCTTCATGCTTTGTGGTCTATGCCGATGTAGGCAGTGTCACGCTGGTCGAATTTACTTCCCAGTACAATATTCTGAAAACCATCGTCAATTGGGTCAAACTGGAATCGTTGGTCAATGACACAAATTAGTTCCTAGAGAGAGAGAGAGGGGGGGGGGGGGGGGGGGGGGGACACGACTCCATGATCAACGGGTAGGTAGGCAAACATGCTGCTCTATTGTTTGTGTATGTATAAATGAATGTAAAGGCATGTAATGGCAAATGTAATTACAATATATTTCACACAGGTGGCCTTCCCCAGCTTTTGTAGCGAATGCCTATTATTTGCACCAGGTTAACGAAATGAGTGAGTGATTTAAATTAAATACATTTGATGTTATGTCATCTGTCCTGACATGTGTCAACCCATCATTGTCTTCATTTCATTCAAAATAACTTGAGATATAAATACGCATGTATTGGTGTGCAGTCACAGTACCGAAGGAAAGAAGTAAAGATCAGATCACCGCATATACAATACAGCAATGTAATGTTATATGCACACCTGGATCTTATCACTATTCCGGCTGTCTGGTGGGTGCTTTAATTACTGCTTCTTTCTTTTATTTTAGCATCCTATCGGTCATCACAAACAGCGGATTGTTGCATATCATGGGCCTGACTCTCCCAGATTCTCAGACTGGTGTTTCCTATCTCTTCCCCTTATTGAAGTAGTCTCCTGTCACCGAGTTTTAGACCAATCTTTAGAGTTCATCTCCAGGATTTGATTTGAGCCCAGAAGCCATTTTCGCACAAAATGTAGCGGCTATTCCCGGCATTTTCTTGTATTCCTTGTAGGCTTCATTGAATCGTAGCTGTGGACGTCCAGTTTTTCTGAATCTGTTTGCCATCCGCTCATAGATAATGTCCTTCGGGATGCCTGCACTTGGCATAAGGTATGCATGGTCAAGTCATCGTATATTAAGCTGTTTAAGAATCGAGTTGTACGAACGAACGAACGAACGAACGAACGAACGAACGAATGAACTTTATTTTCAAAAGATCATCAATTAACTATTTTGCATGTTAGATTCACGTAGAAGAAAAATTATTGTCAGATGAATATTGTGAGTTTCAATCAATCAATCATGTGCCATGCCGGAAAGCGTGGGCGGTCATGATTTGCCATTTCACTCGATCACCAGAGTCGTGGATCAGCTCAGTGTTCCTGTCTCGTCCATGCCATGTAGCCAAGCCATCCAGGTATTTTCCTCTCGGTCTTCCTCTTGGTCTGTTCCCTTCGATCTTGCCATTCTCATAACATGTCCAAAAAATTTTGACTGTCTACGTCTAATTTCTCTAATCAATCTACGATTCTCATTTGTCTCTTGTGTACTTGGTCATTGGTTTTTCTATCTGTCCATGGTATTCTTTGCATTTTCCTCAGAAACCTCATTTCTGCAGCCATCAGATGTTTTTCAGCTTGACTGCACATTGTCCAAGTTTCACATCCATACAAAAGAACAGGCTCTATGTATCCCCTCAACACTCTTTTTCTCGTTTCAATTGACATCATTTTATTGGTCAGAATGTTTTTCATCTTGCTAAAGGCTACTTTCGCAATGGCGATTCTTGTTCTAATCTCTTCAAGGCATCTCCCATCAGATGTTATGACTGTTCCGAGATAATTGAACCCATTCACTTGTTGAAGAATATCCCCATTTACTTGTATATTACATTGTGGTACTTCGTTCTTCCTAGTGACGCCCATAACCTGTGTCTTCCTACAATTTAATTCCAACCCCAGCTGCTCACTGTGTACAACAACAGCGGCTACTAATTGTTGCGTATCCTGTGCATTGTCTGCAATCAATACTGTATCATCTGCATATCTAATGTTATTTATGTTTTGTCCTCCAATGCTGATTCCATTTAGGTCTTCTACATTTCTGAAAATATTTTCACTGTATAGGGAAAAAAGATCTGCAGACATCACACATTCCTGCCTAACACCTCTCTTAATAGGTTGATATTGTCCTACTTCATTATCAATCCGTATGGCAGCTTGTTGCTTCCAATATATGTTCTTTATAAGTCTAATGTCTTTCCCATCAATTTGTAGATCTGCAAGCATATCCACAATGTTGACATGTCTAACTCTATCAAAAGCCTTTGTGTAGTCAATAAAGCAAAGATGTATATCCTTGTTTACTTCTAAAGCACGTTCACTAACTGTTCGCAGCATATACACAGCATTTACTGTACCCTTTCCTTCTACAAACCCACATTGTTCTTCCCCTATTTCAGGTTGTATTGTCTTCCTCACTCTTTGCATGATAATTCGTAACAAAATCTTTGTGATGTGACTCATTATACTAATTGTTCTATGTTGATCACATTCTAAGGTTCCTGATTTCTTTGGGATTGCAATAAATACAGAATTACATAATTCAGAAGGTATATCTCCAGTATCATATAAAGTGTTCAGCAGTCTAGTGACTTGCTCTAGTCCAAATTCTTCTAAAGCTTTAATCATTTCTGTTGTGATGTTATCTGCACCGGGGGCCTTGATTAAGAACATTTTGAACCTCCATCTTTAAAATTGCTGGTCCTTCATTATTAAATCTAATAGCATACTGTTCCTCTCTGTTATCATTATACAGGTCTTTCACATAATCTGTCCATACATGTAGAATCTGATCTTTTTCTATTATGATTTTGCCATCTTTAGTTTTTAGACAGCCTGTTGATGTACTTTTATTAGTAAGTTCCTGAATTCTTTGTACACTAATTTGGTATTTTGACTGTTGTGTTGTTGTTCAATTTCCAACCACTTTTCCTCAAGAAATGATTTTTGGCTTCTACAATTTAA
>JACEFZ010002899.1:0-33844 GCA_014155875.1 Cepaea nemoralis
TGTAGCGGCCTTGTGGGAGCACGTGCACACCTCGGATGAGCAAATGGATCACCATGGTCTGGCAAGAATGAGGCAGCGAGGAGTGACGAGGAGATCTGGCCGACTCTCGACGCTCATAGGAAATCCGAGACGGACATATAATCAGGATGCTACAGGAACTAATGGTGTTGGAACTCTGATTGCTGAGGATAGGCACGGAGCGCTTATGGGAACGACCCGAATGCTGTGATGTCGATTCCTAAATCAATCAATCAATCAATCATCCAGATTTGTAAGGGAGTGGGTACATTGTCTGCTTTGCTGAGACGGAACATGATTACCTGTTTTGCACGACGAATATAGCTGTGAATCTCACTGTAGTGGGCTTCCTTCTTAACGGTCACGATGTTGGTTCTCTTTTCATTGAAGTTTCTAGAATGATTCGTATGTTCGTGTGTTGCTCCCTCATTTTACAACGCGTTTCTTCTCACCGACTGATCCTTGAATGGTTTTGGGAGAGGGATGAGATAACTGTGCACCCAATCCTGCGGTACTGATGCTGTCCTAATGCTCTGGTTAAAGCAGTCGGTCATCTCCTCCAGGTCTGCATCGCTCAAACCCTTCATGTGGCCATACCTGACCCCATCGGGCCCTGGTGCCGTGTCTTTTGCCTTTTTTAAAATGTGTTTAACATCTTCCACCCACTGGCACTATTAGCCACCGGACGCTGATGCATATGCTGGGGGGAGGATCTGAGCACCTATGGACATGTCCGGAGTGCAACGAAGATACCCCAACGGATAACTAACTAACTAACTAACTAACTAACTAACATCTTCCACCCGTATGATGTCTTCATACTGCATATTCTTCGTGGTGCCAGATAACTCCTCTCTAACTGCATCCCTGGTGTCCGCATCATTATGATTGGTCTGCTCTAAAAATCTCTGGAGAAATGCCTCCCCTTTCTCTTTGTCTGTTGTCACGCGCACACCATCATCTCTATAAATTGTTCCCACTGTCATAGGCCGATCTTTTCTCTGCATTTGCCTGTGCAGTTTCCAGAAATTTCGCAGTGTTTTATCACCTCCAATCTCCTTCATGAAACATTCCCATTTTGCATTTTTGGCCTCTGCAGCACATCGCTTGAAAACCTCCACCTTGTCTTTCTTGACATTTTCCGCTGTGTCCACTTCCTCTCGTGAGCTTTGAAGTGTCTGTCGCACTTTCTTTAGCTGCTTCACTGCAGCTCTCTTTGCTTTCCATGGTCTACTTCTGGGGTCCACCATGGGGGATGCAAAAAGGGAGTTTTTACAGTCCTGTTGCATGCCCCTTGCCTGAGGCGTCCAAGAAGGCAATCGGTCCTCTCATACCAAAAGGTCTTGCGCGCTCTCCCAGCTTTAACTTTCCTTGGTTTAGAGATCAGGACTGAGCATGGCATGTGATCACTCCCATGGTCATTCAAAACATTCCACTTTACATCAAGGACTGATGACTGCGAGACAAGTGCCAAGTCAATAGCTGTGTCTGCATCGCCAGGGCTCATTGCCATTCTAGTCGGCCTACCATCATTTATGCAGACCACATCGAAGTCCACCATGGCATCCTCAATGGCAATTCCCTGTCGATTTTCTCCACTACTGTCCCAATCTCTGTACCTTGCATTGAAGTCTCCACATATGAGTAGCCTATCACCTGGTAATTCCTTCAGTTCTTTAAGCCAGGCCCAGTGTTCCTTTCTGAAAAAACAGTCCACTGTGGCATATACATTTATGATGTTCCAACTTAAGCCACCATTTGTATACCCTGGACCTCTCTTGCATTGTGATTCCACTGGCTCAAGTCAAGTACCACATGCTTCACTCCTTCCTTCACTAGCAGACCTTGTCCATGTCTCTTATGCCCTGTAGGGTTTATATAACTGGCGTACCCAGGGCAATGATATTTGTCTGTATTTAGCTCCTGGAGCACGAGGACATCAAAATCATATATTAGTCTCTCCAATACAGGACCTCTCTGTCTGGCACTGCGACAATTCCAGTATCCCACTCTTACATAGTTGAAACCTAGTCTCTCCACTTTACGTCTTGTTCTCCTGGCGCCTGCCCTCCGATTTCTATGCCGTCGTCTCACACCATTTCCTCGTCTTCTCCTCCTCACTCTCTCTTCGCTAACCTCTGAGGGATGTGTCAAGCGCAGAGCACGTGCTCCGTAGCTCCGGCGACGATTCCTGTGTTTATATGAATCCATAGGCAAAGTTTGGATATTGCAGGAAATAAACGGTCACCCTAGCATTGCCTGCTTGCTAGGGAAGAGGCAGGGGATGTCCCGCAGGAGTCCATACGCCTGGTGCCGCCCCGCACGCCTGCCAGACGTCCAACGTTCACGACCAGTTAACCCATGGTCATCCAGTTCCTCAGCACGCTGGTCCACCTTGAACTTGGGGGTTTATATTTGGAGTTTTCCGTCTCCTAGATAAACTGCTGCCCAAAGCTAACGGTTTCCACCTACCCGGGAGTCTGGATCTGGATACGCCTTGTGTTTGTCATCCGAAATGGCGGGGGCATTGGCATTCCGTAAAACAAGATTGTTAGCGAAAAATCACTAGTTTTTCAGCAAAACATCAAAGAAATGTGGCCGCTTTCCATGATTTAAGTTGCTTTTGGACCTATCAAAGACATATTCCTTGGGTGGGGGTAAATAAAAGACGGCAGGAAAAATTGCATAACGATGCAACAGACAGTTTTCAAAATAATTGATCGTGAATGACGGCATTCATTTCTGGACAAACTATAACATGCTGCTCTCTATTTATGTTTACGCAATCATGGGCATAACCAAATAAAATAAAACTTGGAAACACTGTACTACAGGAAATGAGGCAATAAGGGGAAACAAATATAATCGAAATCCAAAACAATGTTTTCCCGTGATGAATTTGAATAACGAAGACACACACAATAGATAGCACGATTTATTGCCTGGCATATTTCGCTGCATCTCGTCAGGTACATACTGCAGAAATCACACAACTTACGTGAATTAATTAGATAAATCCTTCAAACTGAAATATACACATGTTCGCACAGTAATGTCGATTGTCTACCACGGTAATTTTAAACTGACCAACATGTCTTTCTGCTTGCACAAGGACGGCTTACGAAGGTTGATTATTATAGCCTCAGCAAACTTTAACAATCGACTACATTGTGTGTTGAACAACACACGGAAGGCACTGTCTCTTTCAACCACGTGACCACTCTCGAGCACATGTCTCTCGACCGATGAAGCCGGACTGTTCCGGTGTGTCGGCCTGCCTAGGCTACCATCTTCTGTGTGTAGTATCTTGTCCACCCAACTCGGAATGTGTTCCGAAACCCTGCAATGTAACTGTCGCTCAGTTCTGCCTATGTAGATGGCCTCTCATCTACATGTAAATTGGTAAATACCAATAATCGAAATCAATATTTCTGCATCACAGGAGATAACGATAGCCATTTATTAATATAACAAATACCGTGATTATTTAATTTAAAATAAAAATATTTGTCGGATGTTATTTGCTTCTTTTTATTGGAGATCTCCAGCAATTGTGCAGTCAAACAAATATTTTATTTGTTTTTTTACTATCTGGTATTATTCCACACATGTCTTAAAATTGTATAATATCGTACACAATATGAGTTTACTTAAAGAGTGATAGATCTTACCTATTAACTGCTTAACCTTAGTGATTCAAATAAAGATGACTCTGTTTTGTTTGGCAGGTACACATGCGTACCTTGTAAATGTATCGGTCTTTTTGGCTATTATCAATGAGAAGTTTCTGCACTTGAACTTACCAGGGCTTGAAACAGAGGGCCACCGAATGACCCGCGGGAACGTGGGGACCTGTGGGAACTGCCATCCCCAATAACTTGTAACTAGTTGCGGCAAAGATCAACGTATGAATGTATCTGAAACTTGATCTGGCCAGGGTGCAGAGGCGGTCACCCAAAATTTGAACTCCAGTAAAAAAAAAATCACTAACACTGGCAGACTGGCCTTCGTGGACCACAGTGGGTCGAAATGCCCTAAACATAAATTGTAACTAGTAAGGGTAATGAAACTGTATCATGTTCAGACCAAATACGTCACACCAGTGACCAACATTACGTAGAAAGTATACGGCAAAGAATCTACAACAATCTCCGCCACTTGGAGTGACACTACAGTTAGATTTATTTTATCCCTAGACTGCCTTGACGCTCTCACTCTTAACTCTGAGTGTACGTGCTCAAAAGCCCAGTCATTGGACAATTGACACCAATAATAAATAACAAACACGTATGAGTAGATACTGAACAAGATCTCAACATCATAATTCTTCTACCATCTATAGACTAACAATGCCAAGCCGTGAAGTGGATGCTGTACACCAACTGACTCGATGTTAGACATGTGCTCATGTATGTTGCCGATAAGGGAGTACATTATCGCCTACGCCATTTGACACGACACATGATGATGATTAATTCATATTTCAAAATATTACTCTCACTGTTAATTAATATTGCGTTGTCAAAATCTGTTTTCGCAATAATGTGCATAAAACCATTAAAATAAAGTTTGAAAGCACTGCACTAGACGTAATTAGGCAATGTGTGTGTGTGTGTGTGGGGGGGGGGGGGGGGGGGGGCGGGACAAATATAATCTGAATTCATATTAAGACTATCACGGGAGATAACGATTGCTATTTATTCATAAAACAATTACGGTGATTGTTTATTATTATTTTTTGTTATTTCAGAGGGAAGTAGGGGAAGAGGCCAACCACGTAAGCAATGGACGCAGGGAATAACAGTCCATGGGAATATCGATACATGAAGCCCATAAGCGGGCACTCTCATGATGTTTATTCTTCACCTCGACACCGCAAGGTATAAGAGGAACATGATGAGATGATGAGATGATGAGATGAACATGATGAGATGATGAGATGAGATGATGATGAGATGAGATGAGATGAGATGATGATGAGATGAACATGATGAGATGAGATGATGATGAGATGAACATGATGAGATGAGATGATGAATTTTCGGCCCCCTTGTACTTTTTTTTACTTTTCATTGCAGCTTACCAGCAATTATGCAATCAAACAATCCTTTTTTTTTTTTTTTTTTAACAATCTTATTGTAATCCATACTTGACTATTAAAATTGTATAGTATGGTACTGTTCATTAATTTACTTATAGAGTGATGTGTCTGAACAGTTATCTGACTAACCGTATGGATTCTAAATTACAGCAGATTATCATCTTTTTTTTTTTTGGTATATTCATGTAATTGTACTCGAGTTAGTTAGTTAGTTAGTTAGTTAGTTAGTTAGTTAGTCGACAGCTCATCCTCATTGTACATCGAACCATTCAGTCCATAAGTGCTCGGATCCCCTCCTCAGCAAATCCCGCAACGTGTAGCGGCTAACGACGCCAGTTCTGTGTTGGTTTATCAATCTTCTTTGGCTTCCTGCGTAGTGTTCTTGTTTGGCCACCCCTATTTTAATTTGCTGCTCTCGCAGTCTGGCCATTGTTGTAGATTCACAGTCATCACTTGGTTCTCGCAAAAGTCTTACTTCTCGTAGAGCATTCAGGATGTCGGCCTGGTCCATGGCGCGTCCGCCCTCCACAGTAGCCTCACCTGCGAGCTTGTCAGCCCGCTCATTTCCTTGTACTCCCGCATGCCCTGGCACGAAGATGAAACTAATCTTTGCCAGTCGAGACCGCTCCAGAGGCAGCAACCATTCTCTTCGGATCGATCCCTCCTCTATCCTCTTGATCATGTTCATTGAGTCGCTGAGGAAACAAGCCCTAGTGAATGTCTGTGTCTCGAGCCATGTTATTGCTTTACTTACTGCCATGACTTCCATGGTCAGGCTACTTGTGGTTTCAGTGAAAGCACCAGAGTCCTCCTTCACAATTCTCCCTCCGGCCCGAGCTGTAAAGGCCCATGAGCTTCTCACATGTTGGACGACCGACCCATCTGTGTAGATGACCGCGTCACCGTCTAGCGAATTCTCGAAAATCAAGGCTTGTACTTCAGCCTCAACAGCAGCCGGATTTTCTTGTCTGCATTTTCTATCTAGTTGGATGCAAACTGAAAAGGATGTGCAGAAGTCTGTTGGCACTTGCACCCACTCCTCGCCAGGTTCTAAGTCCTCAAGTGAACACACCTGTTGAAGAATGTCTTCGGCTTGACCCATCCACGACCGTCCTCTTTTTAACCTGCTGCCCTTCACCTTCCTAATTTCACTATGCAGTGGATGTTGTGTGTTTGCGTTAATTCTGAGGTAGGCGCGTGCCCTGCAACCTTGTATTCTCTCTTCAATGGTTGGAAAATCAAGAAGGTAGCGCATCGCCCTGCATGCTGTATCTCTTGTACATCCAAGAATAATGCGCATAACTTCATTTTGTATCCTTTCCATCCTTTCTATCTGCTTATGGCTGAGAGTCAGGATTGCCATTGCATACTCCAAAACAGACATGACCAGCCCCTCGTACAGAAGACATAGATGGCGCTGCTCACAGTTTGCTGCCGCCATCACCCGCATTGCTGCCAAACCCCGCTTGGCCTTTATTATCACCTGGTCTATGTGCACATTATAAGCAAGGCTTGTACTCGACCTTTTGGCTAACATCAAAGTGTAGTATCTGCACTTGATCTTGCCAGGGCCACTAGCAGAGGTCACCAGACTGACACACGGGGACGTGGGGGGAGGGGGGCGGGTTGATGTGGCGGCTCTGGCCACTGTGGGAACCGCGAGCCCCGATAGATTGTAACAAGTGGTGGCTAAGATCAAAGTATGTATTTATCTGCACTTGATCTGGCCAGGGTGCGGAGGCGGTCATCCAAACTGTAAATTCGAATCACCAAATCACTGGCCACTACCCCCGGCAGGGTGGGTCTTGGTGGACCACATTGGGTCGAAAGGAATTACAATAATAAATTGTAACCAGTGAGGGTAAGGAAAAGATATAATGTGCAAGTCAGATACTTCACACTAGTGACCATCATTGCATAGAAAGTATACGGCAAAGAATCTACAGCAATCTCCGTCACTTGGCGTGACACTACAGTTAGATATACTTTATCGTAAACTGTTTTGATGCTCTCACTCCTAACAGGGAGTGTACGCGCTCATATCTTCTACAAGCTCATTAGGGTACCAGAGAGGGCTGCATTGTGAGCCAAGACTGGCCATTTTAATTGTGAGCTCATTGCTTCAGATCTTCTTATAGGTGGATGTTCCATATATCAGCATCAAATTACAGGAAGATAGGGGAGAAATAAGAAGATGAGAACGAAAATAGATGCAATAAGGCAAACCCACTCATTGGATAAAAGGTACCCATAGATTGATTGATTGATTGATTGATTGATTGATTGATTGATTTAGAAACCGACATCACAGCCATACCCAAACTAAAGAATAAACACGTATTAGTAGATACTTAAAAAAAAAACACAGAACTCTACAACACACACGTTCTGCGTACAGTATGCTACAAATAACAAGCCTCGACAACGACAGAACAAGAGAAAACAACAGTTACGATTTTGGGAGAAATATCAAGAAATTATAATCGTAACTAATATAACTCAGGTACTTCTTTAGTTGCTGCCATGCGGGTTACATTATGTGTCTCCTGCTAGGCTACTGATTGTGTTATTGCTATATCGTATTACAATCTTTGTATCTAGCCAGGCTACAGCTTTAGTTACTGCAATGCCGGGTTACAATCGTTCTCCAGCCAGGCTACATCTGTAGTTACTGTCGTGTCGGGTTACAATGCGTGTCTACAGTAAGGGTACTGCTTTAGTTACTGCCATGTCGGGTTACAATCGTTCTCCAGCCAGGCTACATCTGTAGTTACTGTCGTGTCGGGTTACAATGCGTGTCTACAGTAAGGGTACTGCTTTAGTTACTGCCATGCCGGGTTACAATCATTCTCCAGCCAGGCTACATCTGTAGTTACTGTCGTGTCGGGTTACAATGCGTGTCTACAGTAAGGGTACTGCTTTAGTTACTGCCATGCCGGGTTACAATCTGTGTCTCCAGCCAGGCTACATCTGTAGTTACTGCCGTGTCGGGTTACAATGCGTGTCTACAGTAAGGGTACTGCTTTAGTTACTGCCATGCCGGGTTACAATCATTCTCCAGCCAGGCTACATCTGTAGTTACTGTCGTGTCGGGTTACAATGCGTGTCTACAGTAAGGGTACTGCTTTAGTTACTGCCATGCCGGGTTACAATCTGTGTCTCCAGCCAGGCTACATCTGTAGTTACTGCCGTGTCGGGTTACAATGCGTGTCTACAGTAAGGGTACTGCTTTAGTTACTGCCATGCCGGGTTACAATCATTCTCCAGCCAGGCTACATCTGTAGTTACTGTCGTGTCGGGTTACAATGCGTGTCTACAGTAAGGGTACTGCTTTAGTTACTGCCATGCCGGGTTACAATCTGTGTCTCCAGCCAGGCTACATCTGTAGTTACTGCCATGTCGGGTTACAATGCGTGTCTACAGTAAGGGTACTGCTTTAGTTACTGCCATGCCGGGTTACAATCGTTCTCCAGCCAGGCTACATCTGTAGTTACTGTCGTGTCGGGTTACAATCTGTCTCCAGTCAGGCCGCTACTCGAGTTACTGCTATAGCATACATAGTCAGACTACTTGTTTTAAGGCCAAGGTATAGCTGTCGTCTTTCACAGTTGTCCCTCTGACCTGGTCTGTAAAAACCCCTGAGCTCTCATTTGTCTAACAACAGTCCCATCATTATAAATGATTACTTACCCTAAGAAGAGCTGTCAAAAGTAAAGTCTTGAGCTTCTACCTTTGACATTTTCCGGATGTTGTTGTCTACACTCGCTATGTAGTCTGATGCATCCTAAAAAGAACGTTCTACATGCTGCTTTCACATGTACCATTTCTTCACAAGAATCTATGTCCTCTAGTGAACAGACCTTTCGAATGCTGTGTCCGGCCTAACTCTTCCAGAAGTTTCCTCTGTCTAACATGTTGCCCTTTCTCTTCTTGATCTCACCGTGCATTGGATACTGTGCACTCATCGACTCGTTGGTAGACATGTGCTCATGTACTTTGACGATACGAGTGTACATAATCGCCTATGTCTAATGATAAGACACATGATGATGCTGATGAATTAATTTTGCAAAATATTAGTCTCACTTTTCACTAATAGGGCCTATTGTGTCGTCCATTTCTGTTTTCGCAATAATGTGCATACCATTAAAATAAACTGTGAAAACACTGTACTACAGGAAATGAGGCAACGAGGGGACAAAAATATAAACCCATATAAAGGTCACTAGCATGGGAGATAACGGTAGCTATTTATTCATTTAATACAGAACTTAATTATTTAATTGTTAAAAATATTTGTTACATTTCTTGCCTCGTTTTGTGGCATCTCTCAGGCAATTATGCAATCAAACAATCTTGATTGTTTATTTTAATATCTTATAATAATCCGTGCCTAACTCTTGACATTGTGTAATATCATCATCATCAAGTGCGTGCCGGCTGGCGTAGGCGTTCATGGCTCTCCATAGATCTCGGTCTTTGGCTTTCTGGATCAACTCTGCTGGTGATATTCCTCCATGAAACCGTCTCAATCCATCCAACATCACTTCTCTTGGTCTACCTCTGCCTCTCTTCCCCTCGATCTTTCCAGTTGTTACGATGTTCTCCAATGCCTCTCTTCTCATCACATGACCGAGGAAAGCTGTTTGTCTCTGTCTTATTGTTGTATATAATGTTCTAGTTTCATTAGCCTGTTTCAGGCAGTCGTCGTTAGTTACTCTGGCAGTCCAAGGAATTCGCAATATTCGTCTCAGGAACCACATCTCTGTTGCTTCTAATTTCTTCTTAATTTGTTCATTTACATTCCAAGATTCACTGCCATACAGCAAAACTGGTTCTACATAGCATTTCAGCACTCTCTTTCTTACATTCAGTGACAGTGACTTATTGCATAAGATACTCATCATTTTATGAAATGCGGCTTTTGCCTGCCCTATTCTGCTCCTAATCTCTGTTGTACATCTTCCATCTGATGTTATAAATGCCCCTAGGTATCTAAAATTATCAACTTGGTTAAGGATTTTCCCTTCTATTTCTATGTCACATTTTGGTGTCACCATTTTCTTTGATATTACCATTGTTACTGTTTTCTTGATATTCAAGTTGAGTCCTTTCCTTGCACTCTCTGTTACTACAACGTCTAATAATTGTTGTAGGTCTGTTGAATTATCCGCCACCAATACTGTGTCATCTGCATAGCGTATATTATTTATATTATAACCTCCAACTAGTATTCCTGGCATCTCTTTGATCTCTCTCATTATTACTTCGCTATACAGGGAGAAAAGATCTGGTGACAAGACACACCCTTGTCGTACTCCTAGCTTTATCTGTTCGTAACTACCCTCTTTATTTCCCATTTTAATTGCTGCTACTTGGTTCCAGTAAATATTCTTTATTATTCTTAAATCTTTTCCATCAGTGTTGATATCTTCCAACATTTTAATCAGTTCATCATGTTTTACTTTATCAAATGCCTTAGTATAATCTATGAATCACAAATATATGTCCCTCTGTTTCTCTATTGACCTTTCTATTAGTGTCCGCAATGTATAAATTGCATTGTTTTTGCTCTTTCCTTCCACAAATCCATACTGTTCTTCACTAATTTCCATTTTTATTTTCTTTTTGGTTCTTCTCATTATGATTCTGAGTAGAAGCTTAGTGATATGGTTTATAAGGTTAATTGTACGAAAATCTTCACAATCAATTGCTCCTGGTCTTTTTGGTATAGCTATAAATACAGATTTCAGCATATCACTGGGTAAATATCCACTGCTGTAACTATCATTCAACATTTTGGTTAATATATCTACTCCAAATTCTCTCAATACTTCTAATTCTTCTATTGTGATTTCATCTGGCCCAGCTGTTTTTCCTTTCTTCATACGTTTCATAGCGTCAGCGACTTCTTCTTTCAGAATAGGTGGACCTTCTAAGTTACTATCTTCTGTTAATTCTGCCCTTTCTCCTTCATATAATTCTCTTATATACTCATTCCACCTCTTCATTATAGCATCTTCCTCTAATATTATCTTTCCTGTTTTTGATTTCAAACACCCTGTATTTATTCTTATTTAATTTTCCCTGTAAGCTCACTGATTTGTCTGTGCATATTTTTTGTATCTTTAATGGAATCTAATTCAATTTTTTTGCATTGCTCGTTTAACCAACTTTCTTTAGCCTTCCCACATTTATCTTTTATTTCTTTATTTATCTTAGCGTATTCTTGTTTGTCATTTTTATACTGTTTTCTTTTGTCCATCAGGTGTAAGATATCTTCATTCATCCATTTTTTCTTAGCTATTTTGCCTCTCTCTGGTAATACTTCTTTGCTAGTTTGATGAATGGAGTCCCTTAACATTTCCCATTGTTCATCTATACTCTGTATTTTAGTTATTGCTAGTACACAATATAGTACACAATATTGTTGTTATTTGTCCATCAAGAATGATGATGACCATTCATTTCATCCAGTGGGGTTGAAGGTGTGGAGCCGTTGGTTCTAAGATGGCTGATAAGGCCTATTTTGGCTCGAAATGTTCTTTGACAATGTGGACAAAGAATGCTTGACGTCTCTGGAGGAGGATTTCCTGCAGTGATTTTTCTGTCCGGCCTTTTCTTCACAGCTCTTGCAGTCCTGGTTGCCTCACATAAGACTGCACCTTTGCGCAATGATGCACGCCACGAATTTCGGTCTCTGGCTGCAGCCTCCCAGGTGTCATGATAAATTCCAAAAGCATTCAGTGAAATTTTCAGAGTGTCTTTAAAACGTTTCCTCTAGCCACCTTGGGAGCGTTTACCACAACGCAGTTCGCTGTAAAAAATTCGTTTAGGGAGCCTGTGATCTGGCATGCGAGTCAAGTGACCAGCCCAGCGAATCTGATTCTTCATCAGTAGAGTGTGGATACTGGGTATGGATGCTCTTTCTAGGACTTCAGTGTCTGGAATCTTGTCTTGCCATTTAATCTTCAGTAGCTTCCTTAGGCAGACTGTGTGGAAGTGGTTTAATTTCCTAGCGTGTCGCTGATAAACAGTCCAGGTTTCACAAGCATATAGCAGTGTGGATAATACAACTGCTTTGTAGACTTTTAGCTTTGTTTGCAGGCTTATTCCAGTTCTGTCCCATACATTCTTGTACAGTCTGCCAAAGGCTGCACTGGCCTTGGAGATTCTTGCATTCACTTCGTCATCGATTGTGGCAGCTTGTGACACGGTGCTGCCAAGATAGGTAAATTTGTCCACAACACTTAGTCTATGATCATTCACTTTGATATTCGGCACAGTGTGATTATTCCCTGGAGCTGGCTGGTACATAACTACAGTCTTCTCCAAGTTGATATTGAGCCCAAAGTTGGCACAGGCATGTGAGAAAGCTGAAACATTATGTTGCATGTCCGCCTCTGAGTTGGCGTATAGAGCGCAATCATCAGCAAACAGGAGCTCTCTGACGGTGCCACTGTTAATTTTGGTTTTAGC
This sequence comes from Cepaea nemoralis, assembly GCA_014155875.1. Taxonomy (NCBI): domain Eukaryota; kingdom Metazoa; phylum Mollusca; class Gastropoda; order Stylommatophora; family Helicidae; genus Cepaea; species Cepaea nemoralis. The sequence continues at coordinate 12,599 of JACEFZ010002899.1, forward strand.
TTTCAGCCTTCTGAGATTGAATAACTTTCCATCCATACGGTAGTTGATGTCTATTCCAATGTCGTCGTTCTCGAAGGCATTCATCACCATGGCTGAAAACATGAGGCTGAACAGTGTTGGTGCCAGGACACATCCTTGCTTCACTCCATTGGTGACAGGAAAGGGTTCAGACAGCTCACCATTTTCCTGTACTCTTGCCTGCATGCCGTCATGAGATAGCCGCACTATTTGGACAAACTTTCGTGGACAGCCATATTTTGCCATAATCTTCCACAGTCCTTCTCTGCTGACTGTATCAAAAGCCTTGGTAAGGTCAATGAAAGTGGAGAACATTTCGCAGTTCTGTTCCTGACATTTCTCTTGCAGCTGCCTTGCAGCGAAAATCATGTCAACAGTTCCACGTTCTTTTCTGAAGCCACATTGACTCTCAGGAAGAAGACCTTGATCGAGATGGGCTGTGAGGCGATTGAGAAGAATTCTGGCGAGTATCTTCCCTCCAATTGAAAGCAAGGAGATGCCTCGGTGGTTGTCACAGGATTGGCGGTTTCCTTTACGTTTGTAAAGGTGGACTATTGACGCGTCCTTAAAATCTTGTGGCATGGTCTCGTTCATCCATATGTTTGTGAAGACTCGGTGAAGCTGCTCTGTTAGGACCGGCCCACCTGCCTTGTATATCTCTGCTGGGATGGAGTCAGGACCAGGTGCCTTGCCGCTGGAGAGTTGCTGGATGGCTTTGTTTATTTCCACTATGGTTGGCAGGTCATCAAGAGTCTCATTGGTGGGAACTTGAGGAAGGCAATTGATGGTTTCATCATCGAAGAAGGAAGTTGCATTTAAGATTTTGCTGAAATGCTCTGCCCAGCGTTGGAGGATTTCTTTCTTATCGATGACCAATGTTCCCCCGTCTGCACTGAGGAGGGGAACTATGCCTGGTGATGAAGGACCATAGACCGCTTTCAGTGAGTCGTAGAAGTTTTTCATATCGTGTCTGTCAGCAAAGCCCTGAATTTCATCAGCTTTGCTGCTCAGCCAGGAGTCCCGCATGTGCCGAGGTTTCTGCTGCACTACTCTCTGAATGTTCTTGAAAGCATCTTTTTTTTATGTTGACTTTGGGTCATTCAAATGTGCCTTGAGGAGAAGATGTTTCTCGGCCAGCAATTGGTTGATGTCTTCGGAATTTTCATCAAACCAGTCTTTATGCTTTCGGGGGGCTGGTCACAATATTAGTTTACTTACAGAATGATAGGTCTGAACAATTATTTGCTGAACCGTATGATTCTTTTTCTTACCTGGGATAATTATCTTTGGCAGGTGCATGTGTGTACCTTGAAACTGTAAATTCATACAGGGAATAGGAGAGCAGAAGGCCATTGCTTACAAACAACACATCCAGTCTTTGCTCGACATTGGCAGTCGCCATGACTCTCATTGCTGACAAACCTTTTCGACCTTTCGTTATGACAAAATCGACATGATCTGTGAAGGACAAGCTTCGATCAAGACTCACGCCAAGATATGTCATCGACTGGGTTCTACTCAAAATGCTCCCATCCATTCTTACTGCCGGCAGATCTGGTTGTTTAGGGAGAACCATGTAACCGATGCCTTTGCAGGGTTGACAAGGGCACCAGCAACAGCACACCATGAGGAAATTCGATCTAGTTCGCCCTGCATATAATTAGTAACCTCCTGTCTATCTCGACCCTGTCGATACACGAGAATGTCGTCAGCAAATGAAAAAGTCCAACTGTTGTTCAGTAATCGGCACCGTATACGCGTTGAATAGTATTAGTGACAGTGGTGAACCCTGCGGCAATCCTGGACATATCGTTATCGGCTCAGAAGACCAACTCCCGCATCTTAGCACCACCTTCCTTTGGAGCAGAACTGCAGCTATCCATCGTACAAGGTGAGGGTGCACTTTCAGTCTGAGGAGGGTTTGCATCAAGTGCTCGAAGGATACTCTATCAGCGACACGCTAGGAAATTAAACCACTTCCACACAGTCTGCCTAAGGAAGTTACTGAAGATTAAATGGCAAGACAAGATTCCAGACACTGAAGTCCTGGAAAGAGCCTCCATGCCCAGTATCCACACTCTACTGATGAAGAATCAGATTCGCTGGGCTGGTCACTTGACTCGCATGCCAGATCACAGGCTCCCTAAACGAATTTTTTTTACAGCGAACTGCGTTGTGGTAAACGCTCCCAAGGGGGCCAGAGGAAACGCTTTAAAGACACTCTGAAAATCTCATTGAATGCTTTTGGAATTCATTATGACACCTGGGAGGCTGCAGCCAGAGACCGAAATTCGTGGCGTGCATCATTACGGAAGGGTGCAGTCATATGTGAGGCAACCAGGACTGCAAGAGCTGTGAAGAAAAGGCAGGACAGAAAAATCACTGCAGGAAATCCTCCTCCAGAAACGTCAAGCATTCTTTGCCCACAATTTCAAAGAACATTTCGAGCCAAAATAGGCCTAATCAGCCATCTTAGAACCCACGGCTCCATACCTCCAACCCCACTGGATGAAATGAATGGTCATCATCATTCTTTATGGACAAAGAACATAAAACAGATCTTCACTATCACTGCTCTTGCTATTAAGCCAGTTTTCAGGTCCTAGTGATATTTGTTAATTGATCGACTTAAGTTAGATGATGTGGAATGTCCGTAGTCCTATTCCCAAGTCGATGAATTGGATCACAAAATCAGCCCTAAATCATAATGGCTGTTCCAGTCTGGGCAGGGAGACAGGAGAGATTTGGTAATTGTCTTTGACAATGCCCGTATTCAAATTCACCTGGGGATAATTAGAATCTATGGATGTTCACCAAAGTCCCGGATGCAGTCCGTTGGAGATTCAGGATTATCAGGAGTGTATGACATTGGACTTAAAGACTGTTGACGTCCAAACATGGAGTAAATACTGATCAACTTCAAACCTTCCGTGTCCCAAACCTTTGATAGAAAGGCGGGTTAGCGTCCAGTAACTTCTTCGAATATGTATATTCTTCATGAACGTACCATTCCTGATAGTTGTCTAACCATAATCTTCACTTAGGGGTGTGACGGGATGAGTCTAGATCACTATGCAAACACCAACACTACTACGTTAGTGGAATTCCTAATTTACATTCTGGATTCAGTATGGCAGCTAAATTACTAATAATGACGTCATATTGGCGACGCAGACATTTTCTGCACTAAAACTACACAGTGCATTGGGGACAGCGTGTATTTTCACGTCATCTATTCAAATGATGTCACAAGGGAAATCCCCTGTCTTCAACCCTTATTAATACGAAGTCTAATGACTGGGGATATGGGTCCATCACTCCCTAGCAACGGGAATACGGCGATATGCTATTAGTACGGCTGCACCGGAAATTGTGACTAACGACTTCCGTCCGGTTCACAACGACCATAGCTGCTGTGCTAGGCAGACCTTACATGAAGTGAGCTGCCATATCCAATTCCATCTTTGGTAGATTATACCAAAACAGATCTTAATTGCTGCAATAAGACTGGGGGGTGAGTGTAATAACACAATAGTTACGATTATAGTAAGGAGTGTGTACACATTTATATTCTGATATTGGGAAAAACACAAACCTTTCCCGATCATGTATATTTATGAAACGTGGTATTTGAAAGGGGAGACATTGAGTGAAAACATGTGAGGCCTAGATATATTTATAGATAAAAAATATATAGATATAATGTATAAACCTTACTGATTATTTTCATATGCATTTTGTGAATGTATTTACGTGTATATTTTGTTGAAAATATGATAACATGATTTTGCCATGTGGGCAGAAGTAGAAGAGACACGTGGAACATGATTCTCACATGCCAGCAATATTAATAGGCGATTTATATTCAAACATAAATTTGCTTACCCCTGATTCACCGCCATGCCGAACTACACGACACTGACGGTCATAAGTTCAAAGCAAATACCATGTGGTGAGGAATCAGAATTTGGGGAATAAATAACTCAACAAGGGATAACTGAGACATCCTAAAGCCCAATGCCTGGAATATCTCAGCCCCCTTGCTTGCCTGCTGGCCTTCTTCTTATCTTTTAGCTCGTATATTCTGTGGGGTATACCTCACGACTTCGTGGCGACACTTGATTGCTTTATGATATGCACTCGATATGCTGATGATACAGTATTACTCTCCACAACACAGGATGGCATAGAAAATCTAATAACCTCAGCCCAATTGAATAGTGAAAATCACAACTTATACTTATATCCTAACATAGCAAAAACAAAGATAATGCATACAGATAAAACTATTATGGAGAAAGAAATATACATTAATGGGGAAAAATTGGAGGTGGTGGAAAATTGTTAATATCTTGGGTCATTGATTACCACCAACGGCGACACAATGAAAGAAATTAAACGGCGACTATCAATTGCTCTTCAAAGACTACAACAGCTGAATAAATTATGGAGTGGGACAGACAGAACTACAAAAATTAGATTTTTAAGAGCATGCATCTTTCCCATTGCAACATATGCCTGTGAGACATGGACACTTACTAAACAAGCTGAACAGCGCATAAACGCCTTTGAATATATAAATGTTATAGACGAGTTCTAAGTATATCTTGGGTAAAGAAAAGAACAAATGCATCCATACTTCAAGAGTTGAATATTGAAGAAGGTTGGCTATTAAATTCAATAAAACAAAGGAAATTGAAATATTTCAGTCACTTGAAACGTCACGAAAGTTTGGAGAGAACAATAATGGAGGGGTATATGCCTGGGAAGAGAGGAAGAGGAAGGCCAAAGAGAAGATGGGTGCAGGATGTGGCAGATGATCTCCAGATGGGTGTATCAGACGCAGGACATCTTGATCTAGAGGTTTTCCGGAAGGTTGTTATGGGAGCGAGGTTCTCTAAAGTACATGCTACTGAATGAATGAATGAATATTGGAGCTGCCATCAGAATAGAGAACGATGTAGGTCAATATCAGCCTATTAAGAAGTGTTAGACAGGGATGTGTGATGTCTCTAGATCTTGTTTCCCTGTACAGCGAGAATAGTAACAGAAATATAGAAGATATGGAAAGAATCAACATTGGGGGATGATACATCAATAACAATAGATATGCAGATGATAGTCTTGATTGCAGACAATGAAAAGGGCCTGTAACATTTAGTAGATGCGGTCGTTGCACACAGTGAACAACTAGGGTTAGAATTGAATAGTAAGGAGACACAGATTATGGTTTGTCACTGGGAAGAAGGAAATACTACAATGTGATATATTCTTAAGCAAGTGAATTGATACAGTTATCTCGGCACAGTCATAACATCTGATGGGAGATGCCTTGAAGAGATTAGAACAAGAATTGCCATGTGAAGGTAGCCTTTTGCAAGATGAAAAACATACTGACCAATAAAATGATATCAATTTAAATGAGAAAAAGAGTGTTGAAGTGCTACATAGAATCTGTACTTTTGTATGGATGTGAAGTGTGGACAATAAGCAGTCAAGCTGAGAAACCCGGGAAGGTTAATCCGGTCAACAAATGCCCGCAGAAGTCGGATGTGTCGGTCTAACGGCGCAAGAATGCAGCTCTGCTATAAACAGGCACAACGCAGTCACATCCGAAAAAAAAACATCCGGATGAACGAAGAAGAAGAAGCTGAGAAAAAGCTGATGGTTGTAGAAATTTGGTTTCTGAGGAAAATGCAAAGAATACCATGGACAGACAGAAAATCCAATGAACAAGTCCTTCAAGAAACAAATGAAGATCGTAAAATGATTAGAGTCTAAATTTGTGGGGCATGTTATGAGAAGAAATTACTTGGAGAACTTGGTGACAACTGGCAAGATTGAAGGGAAGAGACCAAGGGGAAGACCGAGAAGTAAATACCTGGATGGCTTGGTCGAGACAGGAACACTGAGCTGATCCACGAATCTGGTGATCGAGTGAAATGGCAAGTCATGACCGCCCACGCTTTCTGGCACGGCACATGATTGATTGATTGAATAATAAATAATAAACCATCACACATGTGTACAACCATTTTATTCAGATTCACTACGACAGATGCATACATCCTCAAGATTACTCAGATTATCCTACACCGAAAATTTACAACATGAGCAATTATTTAAGCAAATATGACCGTTCTTGTCTGTGAAAAGAAGTTCTAGGAAAAAAATGGATTTAGTATTGTGACATTGGGCTTCAGAAAATTAATAAAAATATTTTCTCAGCATATTCAAATATAATTTTATTCCCCTTACCATTCAATCAGATCAGAGGCCAAGGCAACAGCCGTCATTTCCCAAGATATATAACAGCTTTAAACAGTTTGTGAGCTTCTAGAAAGTAGAGTTTTATCAAATACCTTACAAGTCACAAAAAAGAAAAGCCACAAGTAAATGTGGTAGAGGACCTCTAAAGTGTCAGGAGGTGTAATGGGTTTATGGTGCTGCTTTTACTTCCCCAGACACTCCCTGCTGCCTGTTGTAGGATGGTTGACTTTGGAGCCCTGGTCAATGTTTTCGGATGCTTGACTTTGGAACCCTGGTCAATGTTTTAGGATGGTTGGTTGACTTTGGAGTCCAGGTCAATGTTTTAGGATGGTTGACTTTGGAGTTCAGGTCAATGTTTTATGATGGTTTACTTTGGAACCCTGGTCAATGTTTTAGGATGGTTGGTTGACTTTGGAGTCCAGGTCAATGTTTTAGGATGGTTGACTTTGGAGTCCAGGTCAATGTTTTAGGATGGTTGACTTTGGAACCCTGGTCAATGTTTTGGGATGGTTGACTTTGGAGCCCAGGTCAATGTTTTAGGATGGTTGGTTGACTCTGGAGTCCAGGTCAATGTTTTAGGATTGTTGGTTTACTCTGGAGTCCAGGTCAATGTTTTAGGATGCTTGACTTTGGAGCCCTGGTCAATGTTTTAGGATGGTTGGTTGACTTTGGAGTCCTGGTCAATGTTTTAGGATGGTTGGTTGACTTTGGAGTCCAGGTCAATGTTTTAGGATGGTTGACTTTGGAGTTAAGGTCAATGTTTTCTGATAGTTTACTTTGGAACCCTGGTCAATGTTTTAGGATGGTTGGTTAACTTTGGAGTCCAGGTCAATGTTTTAGGATGCTTGACATTGAAACTCTGGTCAATGTTTTAGGATGGTTGGTTGACTTTGAAGTCCAGGTAAATGTTTTAGGATGGTTGGTTGACTTTGGAGTCCAGGTCAATGTTTTAGGATGGTTGACTTTGGAACCCTGGTCAATGTTTTAGGATGGTTGACTTTGGAGCCCTGGTCAATGTTTTAGGATGGTTAACTTTGGAGTCCAGGTAAATGTTTTAGGATGCTTGACTTTGGAACCCTTGTCAATGTTTTAGGATGCTTGACTTTGGAACCCTTGTCAATGTTTGAGGATGGTTGACTTCGGAGCCCTTGTCAATGTTTTATGATTGTTGACTTTGGAGCCTTTGTCGATGTTTTAGGATGGTTGACTTTGGAGCTCTTATCAATGTTTTAGCATGGTTGACTTTGGAGCCCATGTCAATGTTTTAGGATGGCTGACTTTGGAACCCAGGTCAATGTTTTACGATTGTTGACTTTGGAGCCCTGGTCAATGTTTTAGCATGCTTGACTTTGGAGCCCTGATCAATGTGTTAGGATGGTTGACTTTGGAGCCCTGGTCAATGTTTTAGGATGGTTGACTTCGGAACCCTTTTCAATGTTTTAGGATTGTTGACTTTGGAGCCCTTGTCAATGTTTTAGAATGCTTTGACTTTGCAGCCCTTGTCAATGTTTTAGGATGGTTGACTTTGGAGACCTTGTCAATGTTTTAGGATGGTTGACTTTGGAGCCCAGGTCAATGTTTTAGGATTGTTGACTTTGGAGCCCTGGTCAATGTTTTAGTATGGTTGACTTTGGAGTAAAGGTAAATGTTTTAGGATGCTTGACTTTGGAACCCTTGTCATATAATGAGGCAAAGAGGTTGATAAAAAGCACTTATAGAACCAATTGGGAATCTGAGCATCCAGGCCATCAGAAGGATGATGCATATTACAAACTCGACCGAAGAGAACAAGTAGCAATCTTCAGACTCCGCACAGGACATAACAGGCTGAAATACCACTTGTTCAATAAACTAAAGATAGGAGATACTGATGAATGAAATTGTAGAACTGGAAAAATGACAGCAAAACATTTGCTGCAGGATTGCCCAACGTATGCAGAACAGAGAAAGATATTTTGGCCCACACCTGCTTCATTTGAGGACAAGCTCTATGGAGATATCAACAAGCTCAAGTTGACCGCTGCTTACTTTAACTACATTCAGGTTGACATCTAAAGGTGCATGAAGACCCAGAGGCATGAAATGAAATATTGCTTGGATAGCAAATCCATTATGTGGAAAGTCCAAATCGAAAGCTCGCTGTGTGGGCTTCATAAAAGGTGGAAAAGTGTCCTAGTGGCACGAAATGGAATATTGCTTGATAGCAAATCCATTACGTGGAAAGTCCGAATCAAAAGCCCATTGTGTGGGCTTCATAAAAGGTGGAAAAGTGTCCTAGTGGCATGAAATGGAATATTGCTTGGATAGCAAATCCATTACGTGGAAAGTCCGAATCGAAAGCTCACTGTGTGGATGTCATCTGCAGACTGCATACTTCTGGTTTCCGGAAGAACAGCCTATGGTGAACGGAAGGCCCAATATACGGAAGTGAGGCTAAGCAGCCATGTGCAGGACGTGACGATTCCTTGGGTGAGCCCAGTACCAGAGCGCTATGTATCGGCTCTGCAAGTATGGAAGCCTCCTTGGATGGCGGGGAATGCCCATGGTCTGCCCCTGCCTTCCCTTGAGGGCTGACCAGGATCTTTGGCTGTTCTATATGGACCAGCTGGGATGGGGGATAACACCACAACAGTGAGAGTCAAACGTCCTAAGAAACCCCCGGGAAGGTTAACCCGGTCAACAAATGCCCGCAGAAGTCGGATGTGTCGGCCTAACGGCGCAAGAACGCAGCTCTGCTGTAAACAGGCACAACGCAATCACATCCGAAAAGAAACTCCGGATGAACGAAGAAGAAGAAGAAGAACCCTTGTCAATGTTTTAGGATGGTTAACTTTGGAGCCCTGGTCAATGTTTTAGGATGGTTGACTTCGGAATCCTTGTCAATGTTATAGGATTGTTGACTTTGGAGCCCTTGTCAATGTTTTAGGATGGTTGACTTTGGAGCCCTTGTCAATGTTTTAGGATTGTTGACTTTGGAGCCCTTGTCAATGTTTTAGGATGGTTGACTTTGGAGCCCTTGTCCATGTTTTAGGATGGTTCACTTTGGAACCCTTGTCAATGTTTTAGGATGCTTGACATTGGAACCCTTGTCAATGTTTTAGGACGGTTGACTTTGGAGCCCTTGTCAATGTTTTAGGATTGTTGACTTTGGAGCCGTTGTCAATGTTTTAGGATGGTTGACCTTGGAGCCCTTGTCAATGTTTTAGGATGGCTGACTTTGGAACCCAGGTCAATGTTTTAGGATTGTTGACTTTGGAGCCCTGGTCAATGTTTTAGCATTCTTGACTTTGGAGCCCTGATCAATGTGTTAGAATGGTTGACTTTGGAGCCCTTGTCCATGTTTTAGGATGGTTCACTTTGGAACCCTTGTCAATGTTTTAGGATGCTTGACATTGGAACCCTTGTCAATGTTTTAGGACGGTTGACTTTGGAGCCCTTGTCAATGTTTTAGGATTGTTGACTTTGGAGCCCTTGTCAACGTTTTAGGATGGTTGACCTTGGAGCCCTTGTCAATGTTTTAGGATGGCTGACTTTGGAACCCAGGTCAATGTTTTAGGATTGTTGACTTTGGAGCCCTGGTCAATGTTTTAGCATTCTTGACTTTGGAGCCCTGATCAATGTGTTAGAATGGTTGACTTTGGAGCCCTGGTCAATGTTTTAGGATGGTTGACTTTGGAGCCCTTGTCAATGTTTTAGGATGCTTGACTTTGGAGCCCTTGTCAATGTTTTAGGATGGTTGACTTTAGAGCCCAGGTCAATGTTTTAGGATGGTTGACTTTGGAGCCCTGGTCAATGTTTTAGGATGGTTGACTTTGGAGTCCAGGTAAATGTTTTAGGATGCTTGACTTTGGAACCCTTGTCAATGTTTTAGGATGGTTGACTTTGGAGCCCTGGTCAATGTTTAAGGATGGTTGACTTCGGAACCCTTGTCAATGTTTTAGGATTGTTGACTTTGGAGCCCAGGTCAAAGTGTTAGGAAGGTTGACTTTGGAGCCCTGGTCAACATTTTAGGATGCTTGACTTTGGAGCCCTTGTCAATGTTTTAGGATGGTTGACTTTGGAGCCCTTGTCAATGTTTGAGGATGGTTGACTTTGAAGCCCAGGTCAATGTTTTAGGATGGTTGACTTTGGAGCCCTGGTCAATGTTTTAGGCTGGTTGACTTTGGAGTCCAGGTAAATGTTTTAGGATGCTTGACTTTGGAACCCTTGTCAATGTTTTGGGATGGTTGACTTTGGAGCCCTTGTCAATGGTTAGGATGGTTGACTTTGGAGCCCTTGTCAATGTTTTAGGATGGTTGACTTTGGAACCCTTGTCAATGTTTTAGGATGGTTCACTTTGGAACCCTTGTCAATGTTTTAGGATGCTTGACTTAGGAACCCTTGTCAATGTTTTAGGACGGTTGACTTTGGAGCCCTTGTCAATGTTTTAGGATTGTTGACTTTGGAGCACTTGTCAATGTTTTAGGATGGTTGACTTTAGAGCCCTTGTCAACGTTTTAGGATGGTTGACTTTGGAGCCCTTGTCAATGTTTTAGGATGGCTGACTTTGGATCCCAGGTCAATGATTTACGATTGTTGACTTTGGAGCCCTGGTCAATGTTTTAGCATGCTTGACTTTGGAGCCCTGGTCAATGTGTTAGGATGGTTGACTTTGGAGCCCTGGTCAATGTTTTAGAATGGTTGACTTCGGAACCCATGTCAATGTTTTAGGATTGTTGACTTTGGAGCCCTTGTCAATGTTTTAGGATGGTTGACTTTGGAGCCCAGGTCAATGTTTTAGGATGGTTGACTTTGGAGCCCAGGTCAATGTTTTAGGATGGTTGACTTTGGAGCCCTGATCAATGTGTTAGAATGGTTGACTTTGGAGCCCTGGTCAATGTTTTAGGATGGTTGACTTTGGAGCCCTTGTCAATGTTTTAGGATGCTTGACTTTGGAGCCCTTGTCAATATTTTAGGATGGTTGACTTTAGAGCCCAGGTCAATGTTTTAGGATGGTTGACTTTGGAGCCCTGGTCAATGTTTTAGGATGGTTGACTTTGGAGTCCAGGTAAATGTTTTAGGATGCTTGACTTTGGAACCCTTGTCAATGTTTTAGGATGGTTGACTTTTGTTGCCCTGGTCAATGTTTAAGGATGGTTGACTTCGGAACCCTTGTCAATGTTTTAGGATTGTTGACTTTGGAGCCCAGGTCAAAGTGTTAGGAAGGTTGACTTTGGAGCCCTGGTCAACATTTTAGGATGGTTGACTTTGGAGCCCTTGTCAATGTTTTAGGATGGTTGACTTTGGAGCCCTTGTCAATGTTTGAGGATGGTTGACTTTGAAGCCCAGGTCAATGTTTTAGGATGGTTGACTTTGGAGCCCTGGTCAATGTTTTAGGCTGGTTGACTTTGGAGTCCAGGTAAATGTTTTAGGATGCTTGACTTTGGAACCCTTGTCAATGTTTTGGGATGGTTGACTTTGGAGCCCTTGTCAATGGTTAGGATGGTTGACTTTGGAGCCCTTGTCAATGTTTTAGGATGGTTTGACTTTGGAACCCTTGTCAATGTTTTAGGATGGTTCACTTTGGAACCCTTGTCAATGTTTTAGGATGCTTGACTTTGGAACCCTTGTCAATGTTTTAGGACGGTTGACTTTGGAGCCCTTGTCAATGTTTTAGGATTGTTGACTTTGGAGCACTTGTCAATGTTTTAGGATGGTTGACTTTAGAGCCCTTGTCAACGTTTTAGGATGGTTGACTTTGGAGCCCTTGTCAATGTTTTAGGATGGCTGACTTTGGAACCCAGGTCAATGTTTTACGATTGTTGACTTTGGAGCCCTGGTCAATGTTTTAGCATGCTTGACTTTGGAGCCCTGGTCAATGTGTTAGGATGGTTGACTTTGGAGCCCTGGTCAATGTTTTAGAATGGTTGACTTCGGAACCCATGTCAATGTTTTAGGATTGTTGACTTTGGAGCCCTTGTCAATGTTTTAGGATGCTTGACTTTGGAGCCCTTGTCAATGCTTTAGGATGGTTGACTTTGGAGCCCAGGTCAATGTTTTAGGATGGTTGACTTTGGAGCCCTGGTCAATGTTTTAGGATGGTTGACTTTGGAGCCCTGGTCAATGTTTTAGGATGGTTGACTTTGGAGCCCTTGTCAATGTTTTAGGATGGTTGACTTTGGAGCCCTTGTCAATGCTTTAGGATGGTTGACTTTGGAGCCCAGGTCAATGTTTTAGGATGGTTGACTTTGGAGCCCTGGTCAATGTTTTAGGATGGTTGACTTTGGAGTCCAGGTAAATGTTTTAGGATGCTTGACTTTGGAACCCTTGTCAATGTTTTAGGATGGTTGACTTTGGAGCCCTGGTCAATGTTTTAGGATGGTTGACTTCGGAACCCTTGTCAATGTTTTAGGATTGTTGACTTTGGAGCCCAGGTCAAAGTGTTAGGAAGGTTGACTTTGGAGCCCTGGTCAATATTTTAGGATGCTTGACTTTGGAGCCCTTGTCAATGTTTTAGGATGGTTGACTTTGGAGCCCTTGTCAATGTTTGAGGATGGTTGACTTTGGAGCCCAGGTCAATGTTTTAGGATGGTTGACTTTGGAGCCCTGGTCAATGTTTTAGGATGGTTGACTTTGGAGTCCAGGTAAATGTTTTAGGATGCTTGACTTTGGAACCCTTGTCAATGTTTTGGGATGGTTGACTTTGGAGCCCTTGTCAATGGTTAGGATGGTTGACTTTGGAGCCCTTGTCAATGTTTTAGGATGGTTTGACTTTGGAACCCTTGTCAATGTTTTAGGATGGTTCACTTTGGAACCCTTGTCAATGTTTTAGGATGCTTGACTTTGGAACCCTTGTCAATGTTTTAGGACGGTTGACTTTGGAGCCCTTGTCAATGTTTTAGGATTGTTGACTTTGGAGCACTTGTCAATGTTTTAGGATGGTTGACTTTAGAGCCCTTGTCAACGTTTTAGGATGGTTGACTTTGGAGCCCTTGTCAATGTTTTAGGATGGCTGACTTTGGAACCCAGGTCAATGTTTTACGATTGTTGACTTTGGAGCCCTGGTCAATGTTTTAGCATGCTTGACTTTGGAGCCCTGGTCAATGTGTTAGGATGGTTGACTTTGGAGCCCTGGTCAATGTTTTAGAATGGTTGACTTCGGAACCCATGTCAATGTTTTAGGATTGTTGACTTTGGAGCCCTTGTCAATGTTTTAGGATGCTTGACTTTGGAGCCCTTGTCAATGCTTTAGGATGGTTGACTTTGGAGCCCAGGTCAATGTTTTAGGATGGTTGACTTTGGAGCCCTGGTCAATGTTTTAGGATGGTTGACTTTGGAGTTCAGGTAAATGTTTTAGGATGCTTGACTTTGGAACCCTTGTCAATGTTTTAGGATGGTTGACATTGGAGCCCTGGTCAATGTTTTAGGATGGTTGACTTCGGAACCCTTGTCAATGTTTTAGGATTGTTGACTTTGGAGCCCAGGTCAAAGTGTTAGGAAGGTTGACTTTGGAGCCCTGGTCAATATTTTAGGATGCTTGACTTTGGAGCCCTTGTCAATGTTTTAGGATGGTTGACTTTGGAGCCCTTGTCAATGTTTGAGGATGGTTGACTTTGGAGCCCAGGTCAATGTTTTAGGATGGTTGACTTTGGAGCCCTGGTCAATGTTTTAGGATGGTTGACTTTGGAGCCCTTGTCAATGTTTTAGGATGCTTGACTTTGGAGCCCTGGTCAATGTTTTAGGATGGTTGACTTCGGAACCCTGGTCAATGGTGTAGGATTGTTGACTTTGGAGCCCTTGTCAATGTTTTAGGATGCTTGACTTTGGAGCCCTTGTCAATGTTTTAGGATGGTTGACTTTGGAGCCCTTGTCAATGTTTTAGGATGGTTGACTTTGGAGCCCAGGTCAATGTTTTAGGATGCTTGACTTTGGAACCCTTGTCAATGTTTTAGGATGGTTGACTTTGGAGCCCTGGTCAATGTTTTAGGATGGTTGACTTCGGAACCCTTGTCAATGTTTTAGGATTGTTGACTTTGGAGCCCAGGTCAAAGTGTTAGGAAGGTTGACTTTGGAGCCCTGGTCAATATTTTAGGATGCTTGACTTTGGAGCCCTTGTCAATGTTTTAGGATGCTTGACTTTGGAGCCCTTGTCAATGTTTTAGGATGCTTGACTTTGGAGCCCTTGTCATGCTTTAGGATGGTTGACTTTGGAGCCCAGGTCAATGTTTTAGGATGGTTGACTTTGGAGCCCTGATCAATGTGTTAGAATGGTTGACTTTGGAGCCCTGGTCAATGTTTTAGGATGGTTGACTTTGGAGCCCTTGTCAATGTTTTAGGATGCTTGACTTTGGAGCCCTTGTCAATATTTTAGGATGGTTGACTTTGGAGCCCTTGTCAATGTTTTAGGATGGTTGACTTTAGAGCCCAGGTCAATGTTTTAGGATGGTTGACTTTGGAGCCCTGGTCAATGTTTTAGGATGGTTGACTTTGGAGTCCAGGTAAATGTTTTAGGATGCTTGACTTTGGAACCCTTGTCAATGTTTTAGGATGGTTGACTTTGGAGCCCTGGTCAATGTTTAAGGATGGTTGACTTCGAAACCCTTGTCAATGTTTTAGGATTGTTGACTTTGGAGCCCAGGTCAAAGTGTTAGGAAGGTTGACTTTGGAGCCCTGGTCAACATTTTAGGATGCTTGACTTTGGAGCCCTTGTCAATGTTTTAGGATGGTTGACTTTGGAGCCCTTGTCAATGTTTGAGGATGGTTGACTTTGAAGCCCAGGTCAATGTTTTAGGATGGTTGACTTTGGAGCCCTGGTCAATGTTTTAGGCTGGTTGACTTTGGAGTCCAGGTAAATGTTTTAGGATGCTTGACTTTGGAACCCTTGTCAATGTTTTGGGATGGTTGACTTTGGAGCCCTTGTCAATGGTTAGGATGGTTGACTTTGGAGCCCTTGTCAATGTTTTAGGATGGTTGACTTTGGAACCCTTGTCAATGTTTTAGGATGGTTCACTTTGGAACCCTTGTCAATGTTTTAGGATGCTTGACTTTGGAACCCTTGTCAATGTTTTAGGACGGTTGACTTTGGAGCCCTTGTCAATGTTTAGGATTGTTGACTTTGGGAGCACTTGTCAATGGTTTAGGATGGTTGACTTTAGAGCCCTTGTCAACGTTTTAGGATGGTTGACTTTGGAGCCCTTGTCAATGTTTTAGGATGGCTGACTTTGGAACCCAGGTCAATGTTTTACGATTGTTGACTTTGGAGCCCTGGTCAATGTTTTAGCATGCTTGACTTTGGAGCCCTGGTCAATGTGTTAGGATGGTTGACTTTGGAGCCCTGGTCAATGTTTTAGAATGGTTGACTTCGGAACCCATGTCAATGTTTTAGGATTGTTGACTTTGGAGCCCTTGTCAATGTTTTAGGATGCTTGACTTTGGAGCCCTTGTCAATGCTTTAGGATGGTTGACTTTGGAGCCCAGGTCAATGTTTTAGGATGGTTGACTTTGGAGCCCTGGTCAATGTTTTAGGATGGTTGACTTTGGAGTTCAGGTAAATGTTTTAGGATGCTTGACTTTGGAACCCTTGTCAATGTTTTAGGATGGTTGACATTGGAGCCCTGGTCAATGTTTTAGGATGGTTGACTTCGGAACCCTTGTCAATGTTTTAGGATTGTTGACTTTGGAGCCCAGGTCAAAGTGTTAGGAAGGTTGACTTTGGAGCCCTGGTCAATATTTTAGGATGCTTGACTTTGGAGCCCTTGTCAATGTTTTAGGATGGTTGACTTTGGAGCCCTTGTCAATGCTTGAGGATGGTTGCCTTTGGAGCCCAGGTCAATGTTTTAGGATGGTTGACTTTGGAGCCCTGGTCAATGTTTTAGGATGGTTGACTTTGGAGCCCTTGTCAATGTTTTAGGATGCTTGACTTTGGAGCCCTTGTCAATGTTTGAGGATGGTTGACTTTGGAGCCCAGGTCAATGTTTTAGGATGGTTGACTTTGGAGCCCTGGTCAATGTTTTAGGATGGTTGACTTTGGAGTCTAGGTAAATGTTTTAGGATGCTTGACTTTGGAACCCTTGTCAATGTTTTGGGATGGTTGACTTTGGAGCCCTTGTCAATGTTTTAGGATGGTTGACTTTGGAGCCCTTGTCAATGTTTTAGGATACTTGACTTTGGAACCCTTGTCAATGTTTTAGGATTGTTGACTTTGGAGCACTTGTCAATGTTTTAGGATGGTTGACTTTAGAGCCCTTGTCAACGTTTTAGGATGGTTGACTTTGGAGCCCTTGTCAATGTTTTAGGATGGCTGACTTTGGAACCCAGGTCAATGATTTACGATTGTTGACTTTGGAGCCCTGGTCAATGTTTTAGCATGCTTGACTTTGGAGCCCTGGTCAATGTGTTAGGATGGTTGACTTTGGAGCCCTGGTCAATGTTTTAGAATGGTTGACTTCGGAACCCATGTCAATGTTTTAGGATTGTTGACTTTGGAGCCCTTGTCAATGTTTTAGGATGCTTGACTTTGGAGCCCTTGTCAATGCTTTAGGATGGTTGACTTTGGAGCCCAGGTCAATGTTTTAGGATGGTTGACTTTGGAGCCCTGATCAATGTGTTAGAATGGTTGACTTTGGAGCCCTGGTCAATGTTTTAGGATGGTTGACTTTGGAGCCCTTGTCAATGTTTTAGGATGCTTGACTTTGGAGCCCTTGTCAATATTTTAGGATGGTTGACTTTGGAGCCCTTGTCAATGTTTTAGGATGGTTGACTTTAGAGCCCAGGTCAATGTTTTAGGATGGTTGACTTTGGAGCCCTGGTCAATGTTTTAGGATGGTTGACTTTGGAGTCCAGGTAAATGTTTTAGGATGCTTGACTTTGGAACCCTTGTCAATGTTTTAGGATGGTTGACTTTGGAGCCCTGGTCAATGTTTAAGGATGGTTGACTTCGGAACCCTTGTCAATGTTTTAGGATTGTTGACTTTGGAGCCCAGGTCAAAGTGTTAGGAAGGTTGACTTTGGAGCCCTGGTCAACATTTTAGGATGCTTGACTTTGGAGCCCTTGTCAATGTTTTAGGATGGTTGACTTTGGAGCCCTTGTCAATGTTTGAGGATGGTTGACTTTGAAGCCCAGGTCAATGTTTTAGGATGGTTGACTTTGGAGCCCTGGTCAATGTTTTAGGCTGGTTGACTTTGGAGTCCAGGTAAATGTTTTAGGATGCTTGACTTTGGAACCCTTGTCAATGTTTTGGGATGGTTGACTTTGGAGCCCTTGTCAATGGTTAGGATGGTTGACTTTGGAGCCCTTGTCAATGTTTTAGGATGGTTGACTTTGGAACCCTTGTCAATGTTTTAGGATGGTTCACTTTGGAACCCTTGTCAATGTTTTAGGATGCTTGACTTTGGAACCCTTGTCAATGTTTTAGGACGGTTGACTTTGGAGCCCTTGTCAATGTTTTAGGATGGTTGACTTTGGAGCACTTGTCAATGTTTTAGGATGGTTGACTTTAGAGCCCTTGTCAACGTTTTTAGGATGGTTGACTTTGGAGCCCTTGTCAATGTTTTAGGATGGCTGACTTTGGAACCCAGGTCAATGTTTTACGATTGTTGACTTTGGAGCCCTGGTCAATGTTTTAGCATGGCTTGACTTTGGAGCCCTGGTCAATGTGTTAGGATGGTTGACTTTGGAGCCCTGGTCAATGTTTTAGGAATGGTTGACTTCGGAACCCATGTCAATGTTTTAGGATTGTTGACTTTGGAGCCCTTGTCAATGTTTAGGATGCTTGACTTTGGAGCCCTGTCAATGCTTTAGGATGGTTGACTTTGGAGCCCAGTGTCAATGTTTTAGGATGGTTGACTTTGGAGCCCTGGTCAATGTTTAGGATGGTTGACTTTGGAGTTCAGGTAAATGTTTTAGGATGCTTGACTTTGGAACCCTTGTCAATGTTTTAGGATGGTTGACTTTGGAGCCCTGGTCAATGTTTTAGGATGGTTGACTTCGGAACCCTTGTCAATGTTTTAGGATTGTTGACTTTGGAGCCTGGTCAATGTTTTAGGATGGTGACTTTGGAGCCTGGTCAATGTTTTAGGATAGTTGACTTTGGAATCCTTGCAATGTTTATAGGATGGTTGACTTTGGAGCCCTTGCAATGTTTTAGGATGGTTGACTTTGGAGCCCTTGTCAATGTTTTAGGATTGTTGACTTTGGAGACCTTGTCAATGTTTTAGGACGGTTGACTTTGGAGCCCTTGTCAATGTTTTAGGATGGTTCACTTTGGAGCCCTTGTCAATGTTTTAGGATGGTTGACTTTGGAGCCCTTGTCAACGTTTTAGGATGGTTGACTTTGGAGCCCTTGTCAATGTTTTAGGATGGCTGACTTTGGAACCAGGTCAATGTTTTAGGATTGTTGACTTTGGAGCCCTGGTCAATGTTTTAGCATGCTTGACTTTGGAGTTCAGGTAAATGTTTTAGGATGCTTGACTTTGGAGCCCTGGTCAATGTTTTAGGATGGTTGACTTCGGAACCCTTGTCAATGTTTTAGGATTGTTGACTTTGGAGCCCTTGTCAATGTTTTAGGATGCTTGACTTTGGAGCCCTTGTCAATATTTTAGGATGGTTGACTTTGGAGCCCTTGTCAATGTTTTAGGATGGTTGACTTTAGAGCCCAGGTCAATGTTTTAGGATGGTTGACTTTGGAGCCCTGGTCAATGTTTTAGGATGGTTGACTTTGGAGTCCAGGTAAATGTTTTAGGATGCTTGACTTTGGAACCCTTGTCAATGTTTTAGGATGGTTGACTTTGGAGCCCTGGTCAATGTTTAAGGATGGTTGACTTCGGAACCCTTGTCAATGTTTTAGGATTGTTGACTTTGGAGCCCAGGTCAAAGTGTTAGGAAGGTTGACTTTGGAGCCCTGGTCAACATTTTAGGATGCTTGACTTTGGAGCCCTTGTCAATGTTTTAGGATGGTTGACTTTGGAGCCCTTGTCAATGTTTGAGGATGGTTGACTTTGAAGCCCAGGTCAATGTTTTAGGATGGTTGACTTTGGAGCCCTGGTCAATGTTTTAGGCTGGTTGACTTTGGAGTCCAGGTAAATGTTTTAGGATGCTTGACTTTGGAACCCTTGTCAATGTTTTGGGATGGTTGACTTGGAGCCCTTGTCAATGGTTAGGATGGTTGACTTTGGAGCCCTTGTCAATGTTTTAGGATGGTTGACTTTGGAACCCTTGTCAATGTTTTAGGATGGTTCACTTTGGAACCCTTGTCAATGTTTTAGGATGCTTGACTTTGGAACCCTTGTCAATGTTTTAGGACGGTTGACTTTGGAGCCCTTGTCAATGTTTTAGGATTGTTGACTTTGGAGCCCTTGTCAATGTTTTAGGATGGTTGACTTTGGAGCCCTTGTCAACGTTTTAGGATGGTTGACTTTGGAGCCCTTGTCAATGTTTTAGGATGGCTGACTTTGGAACCCAGGTCAATGTTTTAGGATTGTTGACTTTGGAGCCCTGGTCAATGTTTTAGCATGCTTGACTTTGGAGCCCTGGTCAATGTGTTAGGATGGTTGACTTTGGAGCCCTGGTCAATGTTTTAGAATGGTTGACTTCGGAAGCCCATGTCAATG
Source organism: Cepaea nemoralis (assembly GCA_014155875.1). Classification (NCBI taxonomy): domain Eukaryota; kingdom Metazoa; phylum Mollusca; class Gastropoda; order Stylommatophora; family Helicidae; genus Cepaea; species Cepaea nemoralis. The sequence goes on from JACEFZ010002899.1 coordinate 32,474, forward strand.
TTTTAGGATTGTTGACTTGGAGCCCTTGTCAATGTTTTAGGATGCTTGACTTTGGAGCCCTTGTCAATGCTTTAGGATGGTTGACTTTGGAGCCCAGGTCAATGTTTTAGGATGGTTGACTTTGGAGCCCTGGTCAATGTTTTAGGATGGTTGACTTTGGAGTCCAGGTAAATGTTTTAGGATGCTTGACTTTGGAACCCTTGTCAATGTTTTAGGATGGTTGACATTGGAGCCCTGGTCAATGTTTTAGGATGGTTGACTTCGGAACCCTTGTCAATGTTTTAGGATTGTTGACTTTGGAGCCCAGGTCAAAGTGTTAGGAAGGTTGACTTTGGAGCCCTGGTCAATATTTTAGGATGCTTGACTTTGGAGCCCTTGTCAATGTTTTAGGATGCTTGACTTTGGAGCCCCTTGTCAATGTTTGAGGATGGTTAACTTTGGAGCCAGGTCAATGTTTTAGGATGGTTGACTTTGGAGCCCTGGTCAATGTTTTAGGATGGTTGACTTTGGAGTCCAGGTAAATGTTTTAGGATGCTTGACATTGGAACCCTTGTCAATGTTTTAGGATGGTTGACTTTGGATCCCTGGTCAATGTTTTAGGATGGTTGACTTCAGAACCCTTGTCAATGTTTTAGGATTGTTGGCTTTGGAGCCCAGGTCAAAGTGTTAGGAAGGTTGACTTTGGAGCCCTGGTCAATATTTTAGGATGCTTGACTTTGGAGCCCTTGTCAATGTTTTAGGATGGTTGACTTTGGAGCCCTTGTCAATGTTTGAGGATGGTTGACTTTGGAGCCCAGGTCAATGTTTTAGGATGGTTGACTTTGGAGCCCTGGTCAATGTTTTAGGATGGTTGACTTTGGAGTCTAGGTAAATGTTTTAGGATGCTTGACTTTGGAACCCTTGTCAATGTTTTGGGATGGTTGACTTTGGAGCCCTTGTCAATGTTTTAGGATGGTTGACTTTGGAGCCCTTGTCAATGTTTTAGGATACTTGACTTTGGAACCCTTGTCAATGTTTTAGGATGGTTGACTTTGGAGCCCTTGTCAATGTTTTAGGATTGTTGACTTTGGAACCCAGGTCAATGTTTTAGGATGCTTGACTTTGGAGCCCTGGTCAATGTTTTAGGATGCTTGATATTCGAGCCCTGGTCAATGTGTTAGGATGGTTGACTTTGGAGCCGTGGTCAATGTTTTAGGATGGTTGACTTCGGAACCCTTGTCAATGTTTTAGGATTGTTGACTTTGGAGCCCAGGTCAATGTGTTAGGAAGGTTGACTTTGGAGCCCTGGTCAAAAATTTTTTTTTTAGGATGGGTTTGGGGGCCCTTTTGGTTCGGGGCCCCGGTCAATGTTTTAGGATGGGATTGAACTTT
>JACEFZ010002900.1:0-25600 GCA_014155875.1 Cepaea nemoralis
CCACATCGGTATCCCACCTATTCCAACCTTCCCCACATCACATCTATCGTAAAGTAGATCTCTAACTAGAGGGACAGCAGCAAATCTATCAGCACATTCACTTTCCTGCACAGAAAATTCAGGGGGATTGAAACAAGACCACAAGCTCAGAAGATAAGCACACTAGCTACTTTAACTTCCTATCCATGCCAGGCACCAAAAATACAATGGAGGCAGAGCACCATCTAGGCAAGGCACCAAAAATACAGTGGAGGCAGAGCACCATCCAGGCATGCTCCAAAAATACAGTGGAGGCAGAGCACCATCCAGGCATGGTGGCAACAAAAATACAGTGTGGGCAGAGCACCATCCAAGCACGGCACCAAAAATACAGTGGAGGCAGAGCACCATCCAGGCATGGCTCCAAAAATAGTGTGGGCAGAGCACCATCTAGGCATGGCACCAAAAATAGTGTGGGGAGAGCACCATCCAGGCATGGCACCAAAAATACAGTGGAAGCAGAGCAACATCCAGGCACGGCTAAAAAAAATACAGTGGAGGCAGAGCACCATCCAGGCATGGCTCCAAAAATACAGTGTGGGCAGAGCACCATCCAGGCATGGCACCAAAAATACAGTGGAGGCAGAGCACCATCCAGGCATGGCACCAAAAATAGTGTGGGCAGAGCACCATCCAGGCATGGTGTCACCAAAAATACAGTGGAGGCAGAGCACCATCCAGGCATGGCTCCAAAAATACAGTGTGGGCAGAGCACCACCCAGGCATGGTGTCACCAAAAATACAGTGGAGGCAGAGCACCATCCAGGCATGGTGTCACCAAAAATACAGTGGTGGCAGAGCACCATCCAGGCATGGCTCCAAAAACACAATGGAGGCAGACCACCATACAGGTAAGCTGTTCACCCCTAGCTTCAAGAAGGCTGGATACTAATCCTGCCATGGATTTATACAAATTAAGAAACCTGATACTACACACCCCTTTGATCCTGGGTTACCAGATTGGATATCGAGACTTCTAAGATAAGATGTTTAAAAAAAAAAAAAAAATCAGCCTTCTTGAATAAAGTTTTAAAAAACCGGCATCTTGGATAAGGTTAAAAACAACAAACATGTCAGCATGTTAAAAATCATGTAGGGAATTGTAATAAGTAGAACGAATAGGCCATAGTATAGGAGATATATGTCAAAATAAAACACACAAAAATAGTCCTCTTCAAGGCAAAGAAGGGATCTAATCAGATGGAAGGGTTGCACAGAACTAGATGTACCAGATCAGGCCTCGGCTGGTACTGTTTCCATCTGTGTTGGGGTATTTCATTTCAGCCAACTCCAACCCAATTCCCAGAGAGAAATGCATTTACTTTCGAATGTCCATTTGATCTAAAACAAGACAAGAAAATGGACAAAGACAATCATCAAAATCAAAGCTGTCCAGTTCTTGGGTGGTTGAGGACTTTCCTAGGGTATCTTCAGTGAGAAAGGCGCAAGTATAGCAGCTCTGCTGTAAACAGGCACAACACAATTACATCCGAGTGAGTATAGAATGTCCTTCAAAACACTCAGGAAGGTTAACCCAGCCAACAAATGCCACAGAACTCGATGTGTCGGCCGAAAGTATCGCAGCTCTGCTATAAACAAGCGCAGCGCAATAACACCTAAGGGACAAACTCTGGATGAATGCAGAATTTTACATGGGTTTGCTATTGTCCTACAAGTCATCACCAGATGGAATGCTAGAGCAGCTTCTCCATTCAATGACTAGGACCAAGAAGATGTAACAAACAGAAACAGAACACGTCTTCCGCTGCAACATTTACGCACCTGACAGCTCCAAAATGTTGAACTGCCTCTATCAAATCACTCTCTGCTGCCAAGTCTGACAGACCTCGAACATGAACACACACAGAAGGTGGGGGTCTGAACCGATCCACTTGCTCCTGCAACAAGAATACACGTCAGTCACATGACAGCATATAAAATACATTAACACATTACACTGAAGCAATTATAATCTATCAGCTTGTTCACTGTCTGGCACAGAAAATTCGGGGGGATTGAAATGCAAGACTACCGATCAGAAGGCAAGTTCCCTATCCAGTCAATGCCCTTAATTACAATATACAATGGAGGTAGAGTACAATTTGATGATGACTGCTGGGATTCTTGCAGCCCGATTTCAAAACAGACCTTTAGTTTTTATACGCTGTCACTTTTCATGTTGTTTCATGTTTGTTCAAAGCATTGCAAAATTTACGTCTTCACTTAGAATTCTAGTAGCTGTGAAAAGGGTATCGTTGGATTAAATTATATCAGCTCTAACTTTTGAAAGGGTATCGTTGGATTAAATTATATCAGCTCTAACTTTTGAAAGGGTATCGTTGGATTAAGTTATATCAGCTCTAACTTTTGAAAGGGTATCGTTGGATTAAATTATATCAGCTCTAACTTTTGAAAGGGTATCGTTGGATTAAATTATATCAGCTCTAACTTTTGAAAGGGTATCGTTGGATTAAATTATATCAGCTCTAACTTTTGAAAGGGTATCGTTGGATTAAATTATATCAGCTCTAACTTTTGAAAGGGTATCGTTGGATTAAATTATATCAGCTCTAACTTTTGAAAGGGTATCGTTGGATTAAATTATATCAGCTCTAACTTTTGAAAGGGTATCGTTGGATTAAATTATATCAGCTCTAACTTTTGAAAGGGTATCGTTGGATTAAATTATATCAGCTCTAACTTTTGAAAGGGTATCGTTGGATTAAATTATATCAGCTCTAACTTTTGAAAAGACCAGTGCCAGGGACGCAGAGGTGTTTCCAAGGCACCAGGACCAGGTTCTATACTGGCCAAGACCTACTAACACGTCCTAGTCGTGCGTCCTGGACAACAGGTCCCTTCAGATTCCTGGCTAACGTAGTAGGATCGCTGATTCTTCCGAAGTCGGAGAGTATCTGCCTGCATGGCGAGGAACCACCAGTCTGCACACCAATAAGCCAGACATGGGACAATGGATACTCACGCAAACCTCAGTCCAGTATGACATCACACTGATGTTGGACAACAGGATGTCTTCATCCTGACATACAGGACTTCACGCTGGAGTTCACAGCCAGCGAACGCAAGCAAGCAGACCAGTCCCAAAAGATCCTCCAGAACTGGAGTTGGTTATCAAATAACTAAGAAACTGTCTGAAGAATTTTTTAAAATCCATGATCATAAACTTCTGAAGGATGAGAAAGCTGCTTTTAAAAAAAAAAGTCGCTTACAAGTCGACAGGATAGACTTCATTGCACCAGGTTTTATCCCATATGGCTCTGTCTCTTTCCGTAGTGTGGAAAGTGTCGCACAAAGCACGAACTCCGTAGCTCTAACGACAACCCACAGGAGTCTCCAAAAAATTTCACCCGTGAACCGAAGGACGCGGCCCGGAATCGAACCCACAACCTTCGGAGCCTGAATCAAATGGCTTGAGCCCTTCGCCATGGAGACTCCCATTTAACAGCTGCTGTAACAGATGAATGACATAGCAGCAGCTGTTAAATTCAATACATCCACCTCAATCAGGTTAGTTTTTTTAAAAAAATGTTGCACATCCTTTACAGGACGTCACAGTCAACATCAGCACCTTTCAGATGCCGTTGATGTACAAGGCAAGCCCACGCTCAGTAGTTTGCCATTACTTTCTGAGTGACTGGCTCACATACCCCATAAGTTACTGACACGGCGAGAATCGCTACCAATTCTCGTGCACATCACAGGGGTATACAGGATTATGGAGAAAGACACTAACACCTAGGCCATGGAGACCTCAACCAAGTTACTGCACACATGATCAAACTGAGTCTGAAAAAATGCCAGCAGAATGGAGACCTGAAGAAGTACAAAAATTATACAGATTCGAGTATAGTTCATGGGAAAATATTAGGCAGGATCATTCTGGGGAGATTTAGAAAGATCATTGACAAACAACTAATGGATGAACAGGCAGGGTTCTGACCAAACTGATTCTGCACTGACAAGATCACCACAGAGTAAAGCATCGTAATGTTTTCACGATTTTATATTGCATTTGTAGACCATGAAAATGCCTTTGCACTGATAACAAATCCCATTAGAAACATGAGGCAGTTCAGGAGAGAAAACATACATATGAAATAATAACAGGAGCAAGACAGAGACACCTTTTGTCATATTATTATTTTTACGATGGATTTGATTATGAAGACAATAGCTACTGGCAGAAAGGGATTCAGTGGACTCTTTAACAGAGCAGCTTGATGGATTTTACTGATGATATCCATTCATGTCCCATACATTTTTTTGGGCACTCGTTTTGAACTCAGGCGCAGTCCATAACACTATTTTTATAGTAGCGGTGGACTGAATTTTGCGTGTGGGTTAGCTTTCCCTATTAACTGTCCCTCGCCATCAGGCGAACCCACTCTGACTTCAGAGGTTCGTCCCATACATGAAATTAGATGCAAGATATACTAAACACACTTGATGGAACGTTACAAGAATTTGGTTTAAAAATACATAAGGGAAAGATGAAAATAAGCAAATGATAATGCATCACCCTTTGTAAAACCTCACTTCAAAAGGTAGAACCATACATCTATGTAAATAGCAATGCAGACTAAAATATTGAGGAACTGATAGAAATTGAAATGAAAATAAGAACATAAAAAGGCGACAGGAGCTTAAATAGCTCCAGGAAATTTGTGAAAGCTAAAAAAAATATTAAGTTAGTACCATCAAGCTTTAACTTTAAATCAGCATTGCTGTACGGATCATAAAATAAAGAATGGCTCAAATTACTAGTAATAAAAATTCATTATTTAATTTTCTCTTTCTTCTCTTCTTTCACCCTTTATAACTTCTGAGGCTTAGGCCCTCAAGCAAATCACTCCAACCCTTGGCTATCCCATGCAGCCCTGCACCACCCATGTCCTCCCCAGTATTTTCTGTTTCTACTTTTCTTTTACGCTATGTTTGTTTTGGTCTTCTTCTAATTCTGTGGACTCCAGACAAATGCCTTTCTAGTAATTCTATTCTCATGTTTCCTAACTGTATGTTCTATCCAACTATAGTCTGTCCAGAAATGAATGCCTTCATTCACGATTAATTATTTGGAAAACTGTCTGTTGCATTGTAATGAAATTTTTCCTGCTGTTTTATATTTACACCCACCCAAGGAATATGTCTTTGATAGGTCCAAAAGCAACTTAAATCATGGAAAGCGGCGACATTTCTTTGATGTTTTGGTGAAAAACTAGTAATTTCTCGCTAACAAAATTGTTATACAGCAATGCCCCGTTCCACTATGCGAGGCTCTTGTCATAAGGCCAATCTCATGTCCCACGTGAAAATTAACCATTCAACTTAAATGTTTCCGTGTGAAGACGTAATACATTTAATAATGTGCACTTCATCTCTGACCCGTAAATTATACACTGCATATAAACAAACTTTGAAATCTGCTGTACAATCTCCAGAACAAAAATTTTTTTGTTGGGTGGGCATGATAAGGTTGTATGCTAAATCTCATCATTTTCCCTCAGTTGGTTACTGAGATACGGAATTTTATATTGGGGCAGACAAAATAAACAGACTATAGCTTCTTTTCTTCACCTCTTGGTTCAATGGTATTTGTCTAGTTTTCTCCATCAGGCTCCAAACCATATTATTCCTTCATTTTGCGCAGGCGGGAGACTGGGGTTCGACTCCACCCGGCAATTGTATTTTTTCCCCCTTAATTATTTAATAAAAAATATTAAACATTACAAACTAAATTATAGAACTGAGGAACTTGAAGCATGTGAATAAAGTGTGCTCTATGGACCTGCGGAACCTGCTGGGGGGCACAGTCCCCCAGGCAGCGACGGAGTGATCGATTGTCGGAATCGATGGATCCAATAGATGTCTTTGTTTAACCCTTTACCAGGCATAACGTCCATTTCCGTCCAACCGCTTAAACGGGTGGATCGTCTGAAAACGGGCGGATTGTCTGAAACCGCCCGATACTATTATGCATTATAAAAACGCGATCTCTCAGCTTTCCGATACTTCCAACGGCTACTTTCGCCGATAGCTTGACAACGTGGCCGCCATTTGTAAGCGCCTACTATGAATTTGAACAGACTTTTTTTTTAGTTTTCAGGGTTTTTACGCTTAGTTTTTCAAAATGGATTTCAGCGATTCTTCAAGTGATAGCCGAGATTTCGCTAGGTTCAATTTAAGTGACATTAAAGGGCATGAAGTTGACTATTAATCGGAGCTAGATATCAGTGAAAAGCGTTAGTTTGCATTAGCAGTCGTGAGTCGGACTATATGATTCTGAAAATGAGTTTGTAAATTGCCGTATAGATGACGGAAATCACAAACAATATGCTGTATTTCGTAAATATTTGTGTTCATATATGGATTACCGACAATCACGTGAGTAACATATTCTTCAAGCTTTTCCCTTCATTGTGTTGTTTATTTAACTAAAATCGGTTGAGTAACACCTTATTTGTGATGTTTTTACTAACGCAACCCGAAATTTTACCGAACCTGAAAAAATCTTGCCCATTCAGGGCTAAAAAATGGACAAGCGTCTGCCCTGTAAAGGGTTCATGTGAATTTTACTTTCCAGATAAAATATCACTGTACGTAGAGTGTTTAATTGTTGAAATATAGTTTTAGTGTGGTTTGAAGAAAAATAACTTGCAAACAAAAGACAGGCAAGACAAAATTTTGTGAATTAGGGGCTCCCTTTATTCACAAATTTGTGTGAATAAGGGCTCCTATATAATAAAAGTATTCACTTTTTAAAAATGTACTAAACTACACACCAAAGACTGGATAGTGAAAGAAATGGACACTGGCTGGTAAAAGGTGGGCAGAATTACACAAAATATGTGAAATTTTTATGTGCATGCTTCAAAAACTTGTGAAACCAGTTTTCTGTAAAAAACGAAAAAACACGCTTTCGAATAAAAAAGGATGGATAGTGAAATACTAACATACGCTGGCTGTTAAAATGGGGAACGAATTACACACAAAAAACAACAGAAACACATAAAAGCTTTGGGCATGCTTGTCAAACCCGTTTTCTTGAAAAACAAAAAAAGGACGCCATGATTAAAAAAGGAAAACGAGCGTGTGCGTTACGACCGGGGCCATCGATCTTGTCGATTCTGAGAACAGTTAAACACACGCCGCCGTTTTATCATAAACTTGTAACTGATTTCATTCACAAGCCTGTGATATTAGCAGTATCAAGTGAGAAACGTGTCCTACACATTAACGGAAAGTAAATGCAAACAACAAACCGTAGAGAACGGCTACCGCCGTACAACAATGATGACTAAACTGACTCGTCAGGAGGGAGGGATCATCAATTGAAATTCCACAACCGCGAATTACATCTTAGATATAATTTGAGTTTACAGCTAAACATATGCTTCATAATAACATTAATGTGGTATTAAATTCTGAAAAGTCCTACCCGTGACCCATCGTCTGTCCGTTGCCTTTTGTTTGTATGTTCGTAATTACTCGCCATTTTGCTCAATCATCTAACGCATGGGGAATGATTTCTCTCCCCTTAGTCCGCCAAAAGTTACTTTTCTTGTTTTCAAATCCGTCACTGGTGGAACGGAAGCACGCTTTGCCATAGGGATAAGATGTCCGCGTTCCATCTCCAGTGAGGCGTGCTTCCATTCCGTCTCTCAGCCTTTTGGTTCCTCTATCAAAGAATATCGTTTATCTGGACTTCGATGATGACATTACCCTCCTGTCTCACACACGAATTCAGACCCAGGATAAACTAAACAAATATTGGATGGGAGGTTCCAACAAATCATCATCAAGTGCCCTACCAGCTGATGTAGGCTTTCATTGCTCTCCACAGAACTCGGTCTTTGGTGTTCTGGATCAACTCTGCTGATGATATTCCTCCATGCCACCGTCTCAGTATCATTTCTCTTGGTCTGCCTCTGCCTCTCTTCCCCTCGATCTTTCTAATTGTCACAATGTTCTCCAATGCCTATGTTCTCATCACACGACCGAAGAAAGCTGTTTGTCTCTTTCTTATTGTTGTATAAAATGTTCTAGTTTCATTAGCCTGTTTCAGGCAATCGTTGTTAGACTTTGGCAGTCCAAGGAATTTCCAACATTCGTCTCTGGAACCACGTCTCTGTTGCTTCTAGTTTCTTCTTAATTTGTTCATTTACTTTCCAAGATTCACTCTTATTGCCCAAAGAGCACCACAAGACAGATGCCTCTTCTGGGTTAATGACAGCATGCATCTCCCTACAACAATCCATCACTGTGTCCACTGTCGTCTGCAGCTCCTGAGCTATTTGATTTATGTCCCTTCCCTTGCCCGTATGCGAGAACATCATCTGCAAATGTTAGTAATCGTTCAGCCTTTGGTGCTTCGAGGCTTGCAATCTTGCTCGCATAAACTCTGAAAATCACAAGTGAAATTGTTTACCCCTGTGGTAGTCCAGGCGCTCTAATACACGGCTCCGAAGTCCATGTACCCAGCCGGAAAACCACTCTACGAGTATACAGAACAGCTGCAATCCTGTTCACCAACCAAGGACGCACTCGTCTACATAAGAGCGTACATCAGACTATCACATCTGACTCTGTTGTACGCGTCCTCGAGATCGAGTGCTGTCACCGTCGTCTCCTGTCTGTATTGGAACCCTTCATACGCATGATAGGCAAAAGTGGCTGCATTTGACCGAGTATCTTTCCCTGGCTGTTAACTTCCCAAACCTTTCGGGAGGAGCTTTTCCCTTTCTAAATATTCTTTGAAGCTTAACAGCATCTATCATCTACAGCACCTTGCCAAAAGTATTCTGTAGGGTGATAATCTTAAATCCATTTAGCTTTGAATGATCTTTGCCTGGTTTAGGAAGTGGTGTTAAATAGGTGTGCACCCAATCCTGGGGTACTGATGATGTCCTGATGCTCAGGTTAAAGCAAGCAGCCATCTCAATAATTTCATCATTCATATCCCTCATGAATAGTCTAAACGAAATGTGTAGGGAACATAACATGAAAATTAGCACAAGCAAAACAGAGGTAATGACTATAACTAAAGAAGAACAAACAGCAACAATTCACCTAAACGAACATCCCGTGAAACAAGTAAAGAGCTTCAAGTACCTAGGAAGTATAGTTAGATAGTTAGTTAGTCGACAGACCATCCTCGTTGCACATCGGACCATTCAGTCCATAAGTGCTCGGATCCCCTCCTCAGCAAATCCCGCAGCGTGTAGCGGCTAACGACGCCAGTTCTGTGTTGGTTTATCAATCTTCTTTGGCTTCCTGCGTAGTGTTCTTGTTTGGCCACCCCTCTTTTAATTTGCTGCTCTCGCAGTCTGGCCATTGTTGTAGATTCACAGTCATCACTTGGTTCTTGCAAAAGTCTCACTTCTCGTAGAGCATTCAGAATGTCAGCCTGGTCCATGGCGCGTCCGCCCTCAACAGTAGCCTCACCTGCGAGCTTGTCAGCCCGCTCATTTCCTTGTACTCCCGCAAAAGTATAATATCATCAAATGGCAGATCAGAAGACGAGATCGAAAATAGGTGCAATAAGGCAAATCAACTCATTGGACAAATGGCACCAATACTAAAGAACAAACATGTATCAATAACTACTAAGAAAGCACTTTACAACACAATCTTCCTACCAACTCTGTGCTACCAATGCCAAACCTGGACAATGACAGAAAAAGAGAAAAGAAAAATCACAACAACAGAAATGAGGTTCCTGAGAAGAATACTCAACGTATCAAGAAGAGATAAGATCAGAAATGAAGAAATCAGGACTAAAGTGGGGGTTAAAGCTGCTCTAGATTTTATTAGAAAGCAGCAAGTCAAATGGTTTGGCCATGCAAGTAGGCTACCAGTCAACAGCATGCCACAACAAGCAATGATGTACAGACCAGATGGAAACAGAGGAAGAGGCCGACCACGTAAACGTTGGACGGAGGGAATAACAGAATCCATGGGAATGTCGATATACGAAGCCCATAACCGGGCACTCTCACGAAGTTTATACTTCACCTCGACACCGCAAGGTACAAGAGGAACACGATGAGATGAGATGAGATGAGATATCCCTCATGTGGGCGTACCTAACCCAATCGGGCCCTGGCTCGGTGTCTTTTACTTTTTAACCTTTTCAATAGAGTTTTGATATCTTCCGGCTGTATGATATCTTCTCAGTAGGTATCTTTATTGGTACCTGACAGATCTTCTCTAACTGAGTCTCTGATGTCCTCATCATTCTGATCTGTCTGTGCTATAAATCTCTGCTTTAAAGCTTCCCTTTTCTCTTTGTCTGTTGTCAAAAGCGAACCGCTATCTCTGTATAATGTATCTACCGTGGCAGGATGGTCCTTCCTTTGCATCTGTCTTATCTCCTCCTATATCATTCATAAAGTGTTCCCAATTCGCTTTTTTGGCCTTTGCTGCACAGTGCTTGAATTCCCCCACCTTATCTTTCTTTTCTTTTGATGCTTTCTCCATTTCCTAACGTGAGCTTTGAGATGTCCGCCTCACATTCTGTAATTGTTTGACTACCTCTCATTTTTATTTCCATACGTGTTCTACCTCGGAGGTCCATCATGGCGGCTGCGCATAAATAGGTTTGCTGATTACACTGCTTGCCCTCTGTCTGAGGCGTCCCAGAGGGTGTTTTCCCTCTCACATTTAAATGGCTTACTTGCTCTCACAGCCATGTTCTTATTGGACTTAGAGATCCATACTGAACAGAGTAGATGGTCACTCCCATGATCACACAGGAAGTCCAGTTTACATCCAATACAGCTGACTGGGCAACAAATGCCAGGTCAATAGCCTTGCTTGCATCATCAGGCATCATTCCCATTTTCTTTGGCCTCCCATCGTTTATGCAGCCTACTTCTGAATCCACCATGAGTTCTGCAAGGTCATTTCCTTGTCGGATTTTCTCCTGTACTATCCCTCTCTCTGTTTCGTGCATTAAAGTCCCCACACATGAGAAGCCTACTGCCTGGGATCTCTTCAAGCTCCTAAAGCCAGTCTTATCGTTCCTTTGTAATCCTCTTTAGTGTCAAAAGAATCAACAGCTACATACACATTTCTTAAGTTACAGCTTAGACCCCCAATTTATATCTATATACCCGGCACCTCTCCTGCATTGGTATTCCACAGACTTCGGTCTAGAACCTCATGTTTTAATCCCTCCTTCACTAGCAGACCCTACCCATGTCTCCCTTGGTCACTCGGATTAATGTAATTAGTAATCATCCCCATGCAATTCTTGCAGCATGATGACATCATTGTCATAAATCAGCTTCCCAAATACAGGTCCTCTCTGCCTGGAACTGCGACAGTTCCAATACCCCACTCCTATATATTTGAACCCTAGGCGTTGTGTTTTTCCACTTACTCTCCTGGCCCCCGAACTTCTATTTCTATAAAAGGAGCCATAGAATCATATACCAAGTATCCCATAATTCAAGAGATGGAATCATATACCTATTATCCTATACTTCAAGAGATGGAATCATATACCTATTATTCTATACTTCAAGAGATGGAATAGGGAGTCTCTGTGGCGAAGTGATCAAGACGTTTGACTCGTGCTCCGAAGGTTGTGGGTTCGATTCCGGGCCGCACCCTTCGGTTTACGAGTTAAATGTTTCGGAGACTCCTGTGGGTCGTCGCTAAAAGCTACGGAGTTCGTGCTTTGTGCGACGCTTTCCGCGCTGCGGAAAGGGACCGAGCCATATGGGATAAAACCCGGTGCGATGAAGTCGACCCTGTCGACTTTTAAGCGACTTTTTTAAGAGATGGAATTATATTATATACCAATTGCCCTTTACTTCAAGAGATGGAATCATATACCTACTATCCTATACTTCAAGAGATGGAATTATATACCTACTGTACTATACTTCAAGAGATGGAATTATATACCTACTATCCTATAGTTCAAGAGATGGAATCATATACTTACTATACTATACTTCAAGAGATGGAATCATATACCTACTATCCTATACTTCAAGAGATGGAATTATATACCTACTATCCTATACTTCAAGAGATGGAATTATATACCTACTATCCTATACTTCAAGAGATGGAATCATGTACCTACTATACTATACTTCAAGAGATGGAATCATATACCTACTATCCTATACTTCAAGAGATGGAATCATATACCTACTATCCTATACTTCATGAGATTGAATTATATACCTATTATCCTGCACTTCATGAGATGGAATGATATACCCATTTAAGTAGCGATGTGAACATATAGGGTGGAACAGATAAAGATAGAATAATACCACAGAAGGCTTTTATAGAACTAGGCAATGCGTGGAAGTCAAACGAAACTAAACTGAATACCACACATAGAATGTTCAGTAATAACGCTAAATAAGTATTACCGTATGGATCAGAAAGACAGAGAACAACGAAAACTGCAAACATTCAATAACTGGTACCGGCGCAAAACAGAAGGAAGAAAATAGTATTACAAAAGCACCAATGTGGAGCTCATGAAGAGAACTAGACAATTACTCATGATCTTACCAGGGCTACCAGCAGAGGCGGTCGTGTGAATGACACACTGGGACGTGGAACCTCTTGGGGCGACTTTGGCCCATGGGGAACCGCGAGCCCTTATTTAAACAATATTTCTCCATCTCTGTAACACAGTTCCCGGTTGATATCGTACTTGGGACTTCGCTGAAATCAAGGTGGGAAAGAAAGACCCTACACCAACATCACTCAGAGAGATGTAAGACCATCTCCAGCTGCCGGTGACCCGGAATGCAAATCAATCTGACCTAACTGATTCGGCGCCAAACAAAAGGTAGGTTGTACTAAACACCCCCGGGAAGGTTAACCCGGTCAACAAATGCCCGCAGAAGTCGGATGTGTCGGCCTAACGGCGCAAGAATGTAGCTCTGCTGTAAACAGGCACAACGCAATCACGATCGAAAAAAAAAACAACAACTCCGGATGAACGCAGAAGAAGAAGAAGAAGTACTAAACACGGCGCACAATCAAATGCACTGTCATCCACTGCTTACCTTGCGATGTAGGACCGGGGAGGGGGGGACTGGGGTGGCTTGAGCGTGAGGAATTAAGTCCTATTGGGTAATGCAGTCGCCGTGAACTGTGCAAGTTAGGGTTTTCTTTTCGCCCCACGACAGGAAAAAATCCATACCTTACCGAGGATTATAGGGTCTCCCGAAGGAGAACACGGCAATTTTAGCCACTCGATCAGCCGCTCCTCATCAAATGAACAATTATTTTAATGTAAATTTTCATTCACTGGGCATTACATTGCGGAATATACCAGAAACAAAACAAATAACACGATGCCCCTAGTATGGCGATATATTGTCCTTCTGTCCGAATGAAAGTCATATTTGGCGATATATTATCCTTCGGCATTGAATCAGTTAAAGACTAAAACTCAGCCTCCAGCGGATTCATAAACAACAACAACGTCAACAACAACAGAAATGTAAAAGTTTTAAAGTCTTAAAAGTCGAGCGGATCGACGTCATTGCCAGGGGTTTTATCCCATATGATTCGGTCTCTGTCTGCCGGGCGAACTGCAGAAAGCATAGCACAAAGCACGAACTCCGTAGCTCCGGCAACGACGAGAAAAATGCACTCGTGAACCGAAAGACGTTGTCCGGAATCGAACCCACAACCTTCGGAGCACGCGGCAGACGACTTGACTACTTCGCCACAGAGATTCCCTTACAACAGCAACAACAGCAACAACAGAAAGAATAGCAACAATAGAAAAAAAAAAACAAACCATAGCCAAATGGTACATAGCCATAAGGTACATATCCATAGTGTAAACTTGATAATTTTAGTGGTCAGACTGCTCTGGTTAGGGACGCAGAACTAAATTTAAACTCAGGCTCGTCTATTATTAAGCGTTCATTGAACATCATTCAGAAAGTCCCGACAGAATAGTGTTAGGTTGGACAGTCAACGATTAAACAAGCGCCGACTAGTATTCATAATATGGGAGATAGACTTAGATACGGGACAACATAAACACGTGAATGCAGTAGGAGTACTCGTCGGGCGTGTTTGTTTTAAAGAAAACAACGCTATGGCCAGGCTAATATGGAAGCGACAGAGTGTGTTACACGGCTATCCTTCTGCTAGCGCCCTTAGAAAGCACAGTACAACAACGGCGGTAGTAATGGCGGCGGAGCACAGCAGTAGTTGCACTAGCAACAGTATACACAGCAGCAGTAAGAATAACAACAGCACACACAGCAGCAGTAGCAATAGCAACAGCACACACAGCAGTAACACCAACAGCACACGCAGTAGTAGGAGTAGCTCCAGCACACGCAACAGTAGTAGCAACAGCACACACAGCAGCAGTAGGAATAGCAACAGCACACGCAGCAGCAGTAGCAACAGTACATACAGAAGTAAGAATAACAACAGCACACACAGCAGCAGTAGGAATAGCAACAGCACACGCAGCAGTAAAAGCAACAGAACGCGCAGCAGTTGGAGTAGCACCAGCACACGCAGCAGTAGTAGCAACAGCACACGCAGCAGTAAGAATAGCAACAGCATACACAGCAGTAGTTGCCCTAGCAACAGTATACACAGCAGCAGTAAGAATAGCAACAGCATACACAGCAGTAGTAGCAACAGCACACACAGCAACAGCAGGAGTAGCATCAGCACCGCAGCAGTAAGAATATCAACAGCATACACAGCAGTAGTAGCAACAGCACACACAGCAACAGCAGGAGTAGCACCAGCACACGCAGCAGTAGTAGCAATAGCACACAGCAGTAAGAATAGCAACAGCACACACAGCAGTAGTAGCAACAGCACACACAGCAACAGCAGGAGTAGCACCAGCACACGCAGCAGTAGTAGCAATAGCACACAGCAGTAAGAATAGCAACAGCACACACAGCAGTAGTAGCAACAGCACACACAGCAACAGCAGGAGTAGCACCAGCACACGCAGCAGTAGTAGCAATAGCACACATCAGTAAGAGTAGCACCAGCACACGCAGCAGTAGTAGCAACAGCACACGCAGCAGTAAGAATAGCAACAGCACACACAGCAACAGTAGGAGTAGCACCAGCACACGCAGCAGTAGTAGCAACAGCACACACAGCAACAGTAGGAGTAGCACGAGCACACGCAGCAGTAGTAGCAACAGCACACACAGCAGTAAGAATAGCAACAGCACACCCAGCAGTAAGAATAGCAACAACACACAAAGCAGCAGTGAGAATAGCAACAGCAAACGCAGCAGTAAGAATAGCAACATCATACACAACAGCAGTTGCACTAGCAACAGTATACATAGCAGCAGTAAGAGTAGCAACAGCACACACAGCAGTAAGAATAATAACAGCATACACAGCAGCACTTGCACTAGCAACAGTATACTCAACAGCAGTAAGAATAGCAACAGCAAACACAGCAGTAAGAATAGCAACAGCATACACAGTAGCAGTTGCATTAGCAGCAGTAAGAATAGCAACAGCACACACAGCAGTAAGAATAGCAATAGCATATACAGCAGCAGTAGGAATAGCACCAGCACACGCAGCAGTAGTAGCAACAGCACACACAGCAGTAGTAGCAACAGCACACACAGCAGTAGTAGCAACAGCACACACAGCAGTAGTAGCAACAGCACACGCAGCAGTAGTAGCAACAGCACACACAGCAGTAAGAATAGCAACAACACACCCAGCAGTAAGAGTAGAAACAGCACACTCAGCAGCAGTAAGAATAGCAACAGCATACACAGTAGCAGTTGCATTAGCAGCAGTAAGAATAGCAACAGCACACACAGCAGTAAGAATAGCAATAGCATATACAGCAGCAGTAGGAATAGCACCAGCACACACAGCAGTAGTAGCAACAGCACACACAGCAATTGTAGCAACAGCACACACAGCAGTAGTAGCACCAGCACATGCAGCAGTAGTAGCAACAGCACACACAGCAGTAGTAGCAACAGCACACACAGCAGTAGTAGCAACAGCACACACAGCAGTAGTATCACCAGCACATGCAGCAGTAGTAGCAACAGCACACGCAGCAGTAGTAGCAACAGCACACACAGCAGTAGTAGCAACAGCACATACAGCAGTAGTAGCAACAGCACACACAGCAGTAAAAGCAACAGCACACACAGCAGTGGTAGCAACAGCACACACAGCAGTAGTAGCAACAGCACACGCAGCAGTAGTAGCAACAGCACACACAGCAGTAAGAATAGCAACAACACACCCAGCAGTAAGAGTAGAAACAGCACACTCAGCAGCAGTAAGAATAGCAATAGCATACACAGCAGCAGTTGAAGTAGCAACAGCACACATATCAGCAGTAAGAATAGCAATAGCACACACAACAGCAGTAGCAATAGCAACAGCACACACAGCAGCAGTAAGAATAGCAATAGCACACACAACAGCAGTAGCAATAGCAACAGCACACGCAGCAGTGGTAGCAACAGCACACACAGCAGTAGTCGCACTGGCAACAGCAGCGTAAGAATAGCAAGCAACAACAACAACAACACACACACACACACACACACACACACACACACGCACCCACGCACACACACACACACACATACACACACATAACGTGCCCCCCAAAACTTGACTGTCTACGTCTAGTTTCTATGGACTACGTCCAAGTAAAAAGTAAAGATCCCTAGAAACCAACTGGGTATATAGTGCTGCCCCCTTATTGTTTTAGACCAGTGGTTCTCAACCTTTTTGCCCCGCCCCCCCCCTAGTTCAGAAGTCACCCGCCCCCTCCACCTTTTTGTTTTTTCCCCCCCCCCCCCCCCCCCCCCCCCCCCCCCCCAAACCCCCCCCCCCCCCAAAAAAACCCCCCCCCCCCCCCCCCCCCCCCCCCCCCCCCCCCCCACCCCCCCCCCCCCCCCCCCCCCCCCCCCCCCCCCCCCCCCCCCCCCCCCTCCCCCCCCCCCCCCCCCCCCCCCCCACCCCCCCCCCCCCCCCCCCCCCAACCACCACCACACACACAGTATACGTAAAAAATTGAAGATAAATTTAATTACACATACTAGAACAAGTATAGATGTCTATATAAAACGTGATTTGTGGGTCTACTTACGTTATAAAAGAATTTCAGCAGGGCGAGAATTACAGAACTGTAAAGTATGGAGGGAATAACAATATCAAGTAATCGGTTCTTATATAAACGCGATATTGAAATAATCTTAATTTCCCCTCCCCTCCCCCCGCACTGGAAACCCTAAAATTCCCCTACCGGTTGAGAACCACTGTTTTAGACCAATCGGTACTGGATGGTGATGGGGTCTGTATCGCGCTGGAGGACCTCTTATCAACGGGGAATAACCGTACTTTGTGACCCAGGCGTCATCATTGGCACCTTGATGTCTTAACAAAAAACAAAATGGGTTAAAAGTTGACAGGGTCGACTTAATTGCACCGGGTTTTATCCCTTATGGCCCAGTCTCTTTCAGCAGCGCGGAAAGCGTCGCACAAAGCATGAACTCCGTAGCTCTAGCGACGACCCTCAGGAGTCTCCGAAAAATGCACTCGTGAACCGAAGGTCGCTGTCCTGAATCGAACCCACAACCTTCGAAGCCTCAGCCAGACGGCTTGACAACGTCGCCACGGAGACTCTCGTCTCTTGCTGTCGACTGCCTTGTCGTCTTGACAGACGATAGTTTGTTACATTGTGCTTCAAACATAGCATAATAACTACAACCCATGGCGGTAGCGAATGTGACTGATAAGACCAATTCGCGTGGTAAATGTTCGTCCACAATGAATGCACGTGAACACATGGTCATTTTCACCATCATGTACCATCTTACGTATCTACACAGATAGTTCGGTGTCAAGAGGTGAGAGAAGTGGCTGGGGGTTCAGAGCCAAAGCTAATGGTCGACGTTTGGTGCAGGAGAGCCTGGCATATGATACCACAACATCCAGCTTAAGAATGGAGGTGGAGGCAGTCACTGCGGCTCTCCGCTGGATGGAGAATACCACACACACACACACACACACACACACACACACACACACACACACATACACACACACACACACACACACACATCGTGATTGTAACTGACTCAGAAAGCATGTTGACGAGGGTGAGGACGGGCAGACTTCGTGCGGAATGGCTTGCTTCGCTACGGAGGTCACGGGTGACAAGCACCGCCTGGATCTTTTCTCCGGGGCATGCCGGTGTGCTGGGAAATGAACAGGCGGACAGATTGGCTGGCTCTGCAGAACTTGGTGGAGTATTGATACATGACAAGGCAGACGTGGTTGCGGTCTTGCGGGAGCACATGTACACCTCGGAGGAGCAAATGGATTACCATGGTCTGGCAAGAATGAGACAGCGAGGAGTGACGAGGGGATCTGGCCGACGCTCAACGCTCAAAGGAAAGGCGAGACAGACATATAATCATATTGTTACTGGTACTATTGGTGTTGGAACTTTTCGCTGGGTGCCGAGGATGGGGACGGAGCGCTTATCGGAATGCCCCGAATGCTGTGATGTCGATTCCTAAATCAATCAATCAATCAATCATCCCGTTCGGTGTATGACCTATCTGCAATCATATTCTTCTTTGTCTTTATTCCATTTCTAATATTTGCTCTCCATGCAACACGTCCGTCGGTGACTTCCCCCAATGTGCATTATCAATGCCTGTATCAATCATACACACATCTTTGTATCGAAGTAGAGGCCGACCCCGAGATCTCTTACCCATCTGTATTTCGCCAAAAAAGATGTAATTTGGTATTCTGCCATCATCTATCCCCCTAACGTGTCCTATCCATCTAAGTCTACGAAGACTGTGCATGGAATAAACTGTCACACAACCTGATCTTTCCAATACTTCAGTATTTGTGATTTTGTCCTGCCACTTAATACCAAGAATTCTTCGCAGACACCGCATATGAAAGCTGTTTAAACGTTTCTCTTGGTGTGAATACATTGATCAGGCTTCACTGCCATAAGGAAGAGTACCAAGGACAAAGGCATGATAGACAAGGACTTTTGTTTTGGCAGTAAGCTTCCTATTCTCCCAGACTCTTTTTAAACCCGTTCAATTGTTGTTGCTGCCTTACCAATCCTGATGTCGATTTCCTGATCTAGGATGTTAAACCAAATTCAGAACAATCATTGTAGAATGCAGATAGTAGACATTGTAATTCTTTCTCAGAGTGGGTCGTAATTGCAGCATCATCTGCAAACAGCAACACTCTGATTAGTACCCCGCTAGTTTTGGTCTTAGCCGTCAATCTCTGAGCATTATAGAGGCCACCATCTGAGCGTGAGTGAATGTATATACCGTCATCCTGATCACGAAAGGCATATTTCAGTGGAAGTGAAAAGTATATTCCAAAGAGGATGGGAGCTAGTACACAACCTTGCTTAACCCCACCCTTGATTTCAAACTCTTCTGAAGTTGTACCATTAAATTTGATTTTACCCTTCATGCCTTTGTGGAACGATTCCACAATGGACAGAAGAGTTGGTGGGCAGCCAATCTTCTTTAGTGCCTTGAACAGATTCTCACGACTGACCAAATCAGTCGCCGCGAACTGTGAAGGTTAGGATGTTGTGTGTGTGTGTGTGTGTGTGTGTGTGTGTGTGTGTGTGTGTGCGTGCGCGCGCGCGCGCACGCGCGCCTGCCTCCAACTGAAATAAATCCACACCTTACCGCGGTTGCGAACTCACGCCTCCCGTTGTAGCGACTTGGTCAGCCGCCCTGCGTCTCCATATGCACCATTAAAATAGAGGTAGTCACAAGATTGAAAAGGGGGCTAGTGGTGAGATGATCGACACATTGCACTGAATTCTATCTCATATTGCTCAGCCTTCTTTATGCAGGACGGCCTGCCGAAAGGCGCACACGGAGCGCGAACTCCGTAGCTCCAGCGACGACCCCCAGAGGTATAAGAAAATATTTGCACTAGAGAACCAAATCCCTCGGTCCTCGTTCAAAAATAGAAGAGGCTGTAGTGTACTGGATTTCCACACGTTGCAACACACCTGGCCATGAGTATGCTAACAGATTTGCAAAGGAAAGTGGAAGTGAGCCTTAGTATGATACAGACAAGCCATTTGATGAGGCCATTTATAAGAAACATTTGAACGACCAAGTAGCATCCAGGCCACCAGGCAGACAATGCATATCTTGTTCTTCTCATGTGTTCATCCTAAATATTGTTTGGATGTAATTGCATTGTGCCTGTTTACAGCAGAGCTGCGATACTTGCACCTTTCGGCCGACACATCCGACTTCTTCAGGCATTTTTTGACCGAGTTAACCTTCCCGGGTGTTTCGTAGAACGGTCAACTCTCACTATTTGTGCGTCATGGCTATCCCAGCTGGTCCATTCAGATCAGCCGGAGACTTAACGGTTAGCCCTCGAGAGAAGTCAGGGGCAGACCATGGGCAATCCCCGCTATCCAAGGAAGCTTCCATAATTGCAGAGCTGACACATAGCGCTCTGGTACTGGGCTCACCCAAGGACTCGTCACGTCCTGCACATGGCTGTTTAACCTCACTTCCGTATATTGGGCCTCCTGTCCACCACAGACTGATACCCCGGAAACCAGGAGAGATTAGTCTACAGATGACATCCACACAGCGAGATTACGATTCGGACTTTCCACGTAATGGTGTTGCTAACCAAGCAATATTCCGACCATGCATTTTACCAACCCCACGGAAGAGAACAACCAACAATCATTAAATGCCGCGCAGGATACAACAGGTTGAGATATTGCCTGTTTAATCAACTAAAGATGGCAGACAATGATGAAGTAACCCTAGAATTGGTAAAATGACAGATAAACCTTTGCTGGCAGAGTGCCCAAAACATGCAGAGACAACTATTCAGGCTTACATCCTCTCCATGAGATATGAAATAAGAATCAACATGAATAAGAGCATTCACTCTTAAACTTCCAGCGTGCTAATTGCGAGGTAGCGGGTTCAACCCCTACACCGGTCAACTGGACTAAAATGTTGATGTCTCGTCCTTGGCTTGGGGACGTAAATTACAAGTTAGCTAGTCAGTCGACAGATCACCCTCATTGCACATCGAACCATTCAGTCCATAAGTGCTCGGATCCCCTCCTCAGTCAAATCCCGCAGCGTGTAGCGGCTCACGCCACCAATTCTGTGTTGGTTTATTACTCTTCTTTGGCTTCCTGCGTAGTGTTCTTGTTTGGCCACACCTCTTTTAACTTGCTGTTCTCGCAGCCTGACCATGGTTGTAGATTCACAGTCATCGCTTGGTTCTCGTAAACGACTTACTTCTCGTAGAGCATTCAGAATGTCTGCCTGGTCCATGGCTCGTCCGCCTTCCACAGTAGCCCTACCTGCAAGCCTGTCAGCCTGTTCATTCCCTTGTACACCTGCATGCCCTGGCACGAAGGTGAAACTAATCTTTGCCAGCCGAGACCGTTCCTGAGACAGCAGCCACTCTCTTCGGACCCACCCCATCTCTATCATCCTGCGCATACTCATTGAGTCACTAAGGACACATGCCCGATTGAATGTCTGTGTCTCGAGCCATGTTATTGCTTTACTTACTGCCATGACTTCCATAGTCAGGCTGCTTGTGGTCAAAGCAAAAGCGCCAGACTCTTCCTTCACAATTTTCCCTCCGGCCTGAGCCGTAAAGGCCCACGAACTTCTCACTCCTCGGACGTAAATTACAAGTACATCAGAAGTTGGAGCGGGTTCGCCTGATGGCGAGAGACACTGGTAATAGGGAAAAACTAATCAACACGCAAAAATAAACATGCTACGTTCTTTTCTTCAATAGCCATCGAAGCTTTCCCATGTTGATAGAACACCTGACAGCTCGAATGAACGTCGCGTGTGTTACCCATTTGAAGACAAACTATGGAGATGTCAACAGGCTCAAGTTGCTTACATCTTTTTGTTCATATTGACATATGAAGGTTTACGACGAAGAAGATATCCATAATTTAATTACAACCAAGAAGGGTTGAATTGAAAAATTCTGTAAATGCAATATAACAATCACTTTATATCTAGTAAATTATGAACAAGTAAACAACAGATGAGTTTGATGGAATGCAATGAACATTTAATGCAAATATTCTGTATAATCTTTACTTGCCTTCTTCCTAGTGTGTCGTCCCAAACGTTGAACAAAATAGACGAGCACGAATGTCGCACATTTTTGAACGGCTTTGCACATGTTCAACATACAGTTTTTACATGATAAATTGTGCGTTATATGTGCTATTTTTAGCATTATACTTTATCATCATCATCATCATCATCATCATCATCATCATCATCATCATCATCATCATCATCATCATCATCATCATCATCATGGGACGCAGAGGTGTTTCCAAGGCACCAGGGCCGGGTTATATACTGGCCAAGACCTATTGACGCGTCCTCGTCGAGCGTCCTGGGCAACAGGTCCCTTCGGGGTCCTGGCTGAAGTCAATAAGATCGCCGATTCCTCCGAAGTCGGAGAGTGTCTGCCTGTACGGCGAGGAACCACCAGTCTGCACACCAATAAGCCAGACATGGGACAACGGATACTCACGCAAACCTCAGGTCCTGTATGACATCACACTGATGTTGGACAACAGGATGCCTTCATCCGACATACAGATACAGGACTTCGCGTTGGAGCTCAAGCCAACGAACACAAGCAAGCAAGCAAGCAATCATCATCATAATCATCATCATCATCATCATCATCATCATCATCATCATCATCATCATCATCATCATCAAGTGCCATGCCGGCGGGTGTAGGCGTTCATGACTCTCCACAGATCTCGGTCATTGGTGCTCTGGATCAACTCCACTGTTGATATTCCTCCATGCCACCGTCTCAATCCGTCCAGAATCATTTCTCTTGGTCTGCCTCTGCCTCTCTTTCCCTCGATCTTTCCGGTTGTCACAATGTTCTCCAATGCTTCTCTTTTCATCACATGACCAAATACAACTTTATAAAATACAACAATAAGAAAGACACAAACAGCTTTCTTTGGGCATGTGATGTGAAGAGAGGCGTTGGAGAACATAGTGACAACTGGAAAGATCAATGGAAAAAAGGCAGAGGCAGACCAAGAGAAATGATGCTGGATGAACTGAGACGTTGGCATGGAGGAATATCATCAGCAGAGATGATCCAGAACATCAAAGACCGAGATCTGTGGAGAGACATGCACGCCTACGCCAGCTGGCAGGGCACATGATGATGATGATGATGACATTATATTGTTTTCCCGTTTCACTTGTGCGCCATATTTATATTGTTCTGGAAAGTCCTGTTACTAGATCTTCATTCTGGGCAGTTCGTCTGTTGACAAACAGTCATCATCATCATCATCATCATCATCATCATCATCATCATCATCATCATCATCATCATCATCATCATCATCATCAACATCGTAGTCGTCATCATCATCATCATCATCATCATCATCATCATCATCATCATCATCATCATCATCATCATCATTGTCGTCATCATCATCATCATCATCATCATCATCATCATCATCATCGATTCATCATCATCATCATCATCCACTTTTGCCGACAAGCATCGAGGGGAGGGATAGACAACTTCAAGCGCCCGACGGGTGGCACTGGATAGTGTCATTCCCTGTAACTGTACAATATTTTTGATGTCGTCAATTAATTTTCTTCTCGGGCGTCCTCTTGCTCTCCTTTTATCAGATCTTCTCTGATTAATCGCCAGTTCTGGTAGTCGATAGTGCTGCATTATAACGGGATGGCCGAACCATTTGATCCTCTGATAAGGAAGTCCATGCAAGCTACAGAGGAAACATAACCAAATCAGGCCACATCTCAGTCAGTTTGTGTGTGTTGTGCTTTAAAGTTGTTGCATATCCTTTATAGGACGTAGCAGTCAACCCCAGCATTATTTAGCTGTTCGTGATTCCTGGGCAAGTTTATGTTCAGTAGTTTGCCATTGCTTTCTGAACGACCGGCACCCATACCATTTCATAAGAAACCAACGTAAGGCGGCCTGATGCCAAATCGCTCACATCTGTGTCTCGAATGCGGGTATGCGGGATTCCTAACTGCCCCCGTAACACCCTCGCCACGGACCGGACTGTGTGTTTTTTTTTCTTCTTCTTCTTCTTCTTCTTCTTCTTCTTCTTCTTCTTCTTCTTCTTCTTCTTCTTCTTCTTCTTCTTCTTCTTCTTCTTCTTCTTCTTCTTCTTCTTCTTCTTCTTCTTCTTCTTCAGCTTTCCGAGCCATTGAGGTTCTATGCTGAAGATACAATCCGTCTCCATGTTGTGATGCAAATATTTACCTCCGTAGTTGTGAAGACACCGGCTCCGTGGTAATGAGCTCCGCATACCGTGTTCGAAGCACAGCTGCAGGTGACTTGGACGCAGACCGCCTTGCGCTGGTTTTCATACAATGGTATGTGTGCCGGAATTTTCAGAAAGCAATGGCAAACTTTTTTTTTTCGCATATCCTTTACAGGACATAGCTGTTAACATCAGCATCTTTCAGCTGATTGTTGATTTCTTGGCAAGATTACGCTCAGTAGTTTGCCATTGCTTTCTGAGCGACCGGCTCACATACCCCTTAAGTTACCGACACGGAGAGAACCGCTACCGATTCTCGCAAACGTCACGTTACTGAGGAGAGTATTCGGGATTACGGAGAAAGTCGTGTAACTCCTCGACCACGAAGACCGGCAAAGGCAAACTAATGAAAGTAAATCTTGTCAAGAAATCATAAACAGCCAACAAATTATGGGATAGACTGTGACATTCTGTAAAGAATATGCAACCAACTTTCAAGTCGTTAATATAAAAAAGACAGAAATAATTGTTACATGAAAGAAAAAGCTAACACCAAAATGTCATATTACAATAGAAGGGAAAATAACCAAGAATACATGTAAATACCTAGGGGCAATCATATCATCCGATGGAAGACACGCGGCATAAATTAAGGGCATAAGTTTTCCATCAGAAGTTGAATTTCAGAAAAAGAAAAATATCTGATGCAATCATCATCATCATCATCATCATCATCATCATCATCATCATCATCATCATCATCATCATCATCATCATCATCATCATCATCATCATCATCATATGCCATACCGATAAGCGTGGGCGGTCATGTTTCGCCATCTCACACGATCACCAGAGTCGTGGATCAGCTCTGTGTTCTTGTCTCGACCATGCCATGTGGCCAAGCCATCCAGATGTTTACTTCTCTGCCTTCCCTTTGTTATTTTCCCCATCAATCTTGCCAGTTGTCACCAAGTTTTCTAATTTATTTCTTCTCATAACGTGGCCAAAAAATTGACTGTTATCAGTCTAATTTCTCTAATCAGTTTACGGTTTTCATTTGTTACTTCTAGGACTTGTTCATTGGTTTTTCTGGCTGTCCATGGTATTCTCTGATGTTCCCGCCACAAGAAATTGATTGTTACTCAAGATCCAATTTTCGGGGGGGTTTAGGTTTCAGTTGAT